>CM062818.1:1705974837-1706350310 GCA_031772625.1 Pinus tabuliformis
GACTAAATGTAGCGTTAACCATTCACCTTAAGATGTTTTTACAATATAATTTCCTAATTCTCTTTAATATCTTCATTATCATAAAAACCAACCTATATCCATCTTAACTCCACATCTACCACTCTTAGGGGGATGAAATCTATTTATCCCTCTTAGCACTTGGTAGACCCAGAATTAAGATGGATCTAAGATGATAGAATTTCCCTTTTAAATAGTCTATGCTGACATGAATACCATGGTATTACCATGGGTCAATACCATGGGTTATCATAAACGTGGAGCTTAAAAATTACTATTAGTAATTTATAAAAATTAATAAAATTAATAATTGATTTTTGTTTTATTTTTTATTTTAACCAAGTTAAAATGTTTAGCATACATTAAATTACAACATCCATTTTTATTCTAATCCACCAAGCCCCGAGAGGGATCAAATATTTTTTCACTCTATGCTAGTTTGCATATCATGATATTGATCCCTCTCAAGGCTTAGTAGATCCAAAGTAGAGATGATCTATCCTGGTTTAAATATCCCTTTTAAATAGGCTACATTTCACGTGAATACCATGGGTCAATACCATGTGCCACTTTTATTTTTATTAATACTAATATTAGGGTTAATAATGTTTTCTTACATGGTATTAATAATAATCTAGCCCATGGTATTTGGCCCATAGTATTTTTCCCATAGGTTTCACCTAAATATAATGCATTTTTTGAGTGTTTGTAAATATAAGGTGACTTATGGAGTAAATATAAAAAATGTTTTATTTGTTTACCATACCTCTCGTTTATTTATATTTTTATTAATATACCATACCTCTTTTACAAATATGGTATTTGGCCCATAGGATTCACTTAAATAAAACCTCTTTTTTGAGCCTTCATAAATAGAAGGAGAGTTATGGACTAAATATAAAAAGAGGTTTTATTTATTTACCATAGGTCTAGTTTATTTAAATTTTATTTATTTACCATACCTTTTGAGTAAGTATAAAAATAGGTTTTATTTAATTACCATACCTCCACTTTATTTATTTTTTTATTTGTTTACACCCTTGCATGTATATAAGGTGACTTATGGAGTAAATATATAAAATGTTTTATTTATTTACCATACCTCTCATTTATTTATATTTTTATTAATTTACCATACCTCTTTTATAAATATGGTATTTGGCCCATAGGATTCACTTAAATAAAACTTATTCTTGAAATTAGGGCGAATGAAGGGTTGTAACTCCTAATTTCAAGGGCTAAATTTACCTTTTTTACCCTTTCCCTTAAAATAAGGTGGGCTATTTTAGGGGATTTGTAAAAATGTACTATGATACAAAGTATTCGTCCACTAAAAATTTAAAACCCCTTAATTTTTTGAAAGGGCCAACATTGGCCCCTAAAATTTTCCATGGATATGATGATGACATTTCCATGGGTTTGGTACCACCCCATATATGGCCACTTGCGGATGTTAATGATAGATGATGAATAACCTTTTATTTAGAGAAATTTGTTCAATTTGAGAACATCTATGACAATGATTATGAATACTTCCCTATTTAAGTGAGAGTGTTGAATTTGTAACTATGGTAAGTCTTCATAATGTAAATTTGGTCACTTGATGTAATTATATTCATCACTGTAAAGCATATTTATAAATGCTTGAGTCAAGAGAGAATTTATTTTTCGTCAAAGCCCCATTGCAACTTTTCAAATATGTAAATTTTAATTTTTGAAAAGTAATTTTTGGCTCCAAAAGTGACAAGTAGACTTCCCTCCTCTATACCCTACTCGTGGCTCCCTTTAGTTCCTTATCTACTCACTCAGTTCGTCTTCCAAGTACAAACCCACTAGATCTCCCTTTCTCTTAGTTTTTCTACCTTGGCTCATCTTTGCCTCTTGCTTGCTTGCTTCTCTTCACTTTACGACTTTCCCACTTGTCCCTTGACTTGTATATTTGATGTGCTGTTATTCTCCCCATCCATCATGTGTGTCCTTTATATATCTGACTTCACCCCTTTTCAGTTAACTTTTTCCTTATGACCCTTCCATTCAGTTGGGTCATCTTCTCTATATGAGCATCTCTTCCACAACAATACTTTGGTTTAGGGGGACCTCCAATGTTCAACTCGTTCCATGTGTGTCCACCCTTGTCGTTCCAACCACACCAGCTTCACCTTGCGTTAGATCCTTTCGCAATCCGGTCAACTTGTTCCAACTTGTTGTTGGGGGTGTGCTCCTAATCAGTTGTGCCACGCCTTTGTGGTGCCCATGCCACCAAGATCATGTGTTCTCTCACCCACTTTCATTCTTCCTTGCTTGGGCAAGTTGAGATGGTTGGTTGTGTCGCACCCTTCATGACACCCATTCACCAAGCCATCCTTGTGCAAAACCAGTGTGCCCAAGTGGAAACTCCAAATCTTGGTTGTTTTTTTTTTTCAACGTCTTGGTTTCATTGAATCCTTGGCCCACTGCTCAACCCTCTATGAACTCCTCCATAACATTGGATTATTTGTGATATAAAAATCACAAATGGTGTAATGAGGATGTCACCTTGCCTCGATTTAAGGCACACCCAACTTAGGCCCTAAGAACAACCCTCAACAAAATTAAAGTTTACTCAATGATGAAAATTTCCTCACCATTTTATCATTAAATCAAACTTTTCCTATAATAATAAACTTCTTTCTTTTTACTTTTATATCTATCCTTTTACTTAAATTTACATTAACACTAATCTACTATTAAACATTTATGAATGTAAAATTCATCTAAATTCCCACATGAATTTATATATCTATATTATTATTTTTTACCATATAATTTACATTAAATAAATAACAATGTTTGAAATGTGTATTTCATTCTCAATGAAAAAAAGTAAATAGATAAAACACGAATCAAATACCAAAGCTTCATCGAACCAAAATCTCTTTCATGATATAATTTTCACTCCCCAAAACTGTCAAACTAGTTCCAATTTTCAAAGCTTGGTTTAAGACCGATGTCAATGTGATCGGTAGTGTTTTTAAATCCCCAATTCGAATTTTTATGCTTTTCCAAACCCAAAAAATTTACATTTCTGTGTTTTGTTCTAATAAATACTAGATTCAATTTAGATATCCACATTGTCGTGGAAAATCCATGGTGGAAGCGCTAATGAATTTAGTGGGTGATGTTTTTGACAAATAACATAATACACTCGAAAGAATACACAAAAGAATTAGAGGTTTAAACTATTGTATGAGGTGCAAGCAAGTTCAAATTCAAACATCAGAAATATCAAAAAAGCTATGGCACTGAAGTTAGCCAAAGCATGCCAATAAACTAATAAGGGCAATACTGTATTGTCTGATTCCTGGGCATTCATGATAATGTATATAATTATTCTTAATCAATCATTATTACATATTCTAGCATTTACAGAGGCACATGGTTTTATTGGAAAACATGATAGTCATGTGTTTTTAAATATTTATACAATTTTTTATTGGACATTGTGAATTGTTGCAGGTGGAAATAGAGGCCCTCATGTGGCTAGATTTAGCTCTAGAGGGAAGATCCAACAAAGAACACCAGTAAAAACCCTTTTCAATTTTATTACATTTTTCATCTACCGTTTAAATTTTGGTACTTAATGCTTCGAGAGGATCGCTCATTCCACTCTATGCATTCATAAGACCCTACTCTCTTTAAACTTTAACCTCTGCAATATAAATATTTTAAATCTTGAGGAAATTAGAATGGATGTGGATTGTACTGTGTAATTGCATTCAATTTTTATTTGAGACATTATACTAACATAATTATGATGATTTAAATTTCTATCAGGTTTCATCAACAATCCTTCCATGACCTGGTATTAGCTTCTCCACTTTTTGCTAAAGTGAAGGGCAGGGTCCCAAATTCATTCTGTGTTTCTCCAAGCCTTATGAATTCAGTCTCAAAATCAAGGGGTCATCCCTGTGAAAACCATGGCTGGTCAAGGAGCAAACCGACACAACTTCAATTGAACTTATCTGAATTGAAGAAATAGTGCAAATACCATACTAGGTGTAGCATAATAATATCTCCAGATTATCTAGATTATCAAGTCATTTTTTTATGAAAATATGTTTATATTAGGTAAGTTATTCAATGTTTATTTCATCCATGTTATAGGAAATTAGGAGAAAAATGATTATCACTCAATTAAAATAGTAATGCTAATGAGGGTTCGACTACTTCCTTACATAAGCCTAATGATGATAATGAGACACAAGTTGGCTTGCACAAATCAAGTAATGAGACCATGTCACAAGCTTCTATTACAACGTCTATAGGAAGCGGGGAAGGAATTGAAAAATACCACAGATGCACAAGCTATCCCATCTAGAAATTTTCACTATCAATCAAAAATTTTGGAACTCAAAGGTTCAAAGCCTAGAAAATAGAGGTTGTTACATATGATTAAAATGTCTAGTATGAGAAAAAGTGTTGAAACCCATCCATTGATGGTTGAAGTGAAGGACAAGAAACAAACAAAGGACATGATGTCTTCGTCAAATAGCATCAATGGTAGATCTTCGATTGTGATAAACAGGGAAACATCTAGCATAGGGTCATGTAATGGAAATTCACATAATATGAATAATGAAAGAAAAGTATTGAAGGAAAAAACTCAAGCTTACAATAACACTATCTCTCCTAACCAAAGCAATAGGAAAAAGTCAAGCATTGGTTCATCCAATACTGTTGAAGAGAAGATAAAGAAAGATAGTGAGGCTGTAAATGCCACATATAAAGTTGATAGAGCTTCAACAGAAATAAGAAGGATGCAAGGGGGGACCTTCAATAGAATTGGGAAAAAAGCAAGAGCAATTGATCAATGGAAAACAAATGTTATGAAGTTGTTGAAACTGTAAGGAAACATTCTTTCCAATAATCTTCCAATTTTGAAACATCTTAAGCATATTTTGATTAATGAATGCTCTCTTTTAGATTTTAGACATGATGCTAGTTGTATGCTACAACTACAGTAAGAGACATTTAGATGCCTTTTTGATCTTATTCCATTTGTAGTATCGTGTATTTCAGAATCTGTTCATTAAAACACTATTCATTTTGTACATTGTTTGTAAAATTGTATTACATTTATATTAGGCTTTAAGGATACCTTCATGGCAAGTGAGTAATGTTGGTCCATGTCAACATAAGACTACCACAATTCATCCTCCGATTCAATGGCGAAAAGAACACTCATATAGGAGCTGATCATCATCATAAATCACTGACAGTCACCATGGACATCACTATTGTTTGGTGAGTCAAGCAAAATTCATAGCCTTCTTATATATATATATATATATATATATATATATTCTTATGATTTTGGTGATTTTCAATTAGGTTCCATTGACTTCAATAAATATCAGATTTTTCAACTTTTGTATTTGAGATACTATTATTCAAAATTGTGTGCATTTTGAATATGACTTGTACTTTTTAGTAGGCATCAAGGCGGCATTTGCAGTAATTAAGGCAGGTTGAAAAAACATCAGGAATCTCTGACAAGCACCAAGGACATTGTTGGTTTTCAGGTTAGTCAAGCAACATTAATAGTTGGCTTAAATCTTAAACATTGTTATTTATTCTTATGATTTTGTCAATTTTTAATGAGGCTAATTATTTAAATAAATCTAAGAATTCTAGAATACACCAATATGGTAATTTTTAACTTTTCAATTTGAGATTATGTTATTCAAACTACTTTCAATTTTGAACATGGTTTCTATTACTTTTATAGCAAGATTCGAAGTTCAAGGAAATCATTGAAACAAGTAAATAATATGGGTCTATGTCCACAGAAGAGTGCCACATTTTGTCACCAGAGTTTTTATGGGAAAGAAAATGCTCATCTGTGAACTAACCAACATCAAAAATATTTAACAAGAACTAAAGATGTCACTGGTTGTCAGGTGAGTGAAGCAACCTTCATAGCTTGTTCAAATGTTTCTATTTTTGTATGGTGTTTAAATTTTTAGTTAAGTTATAATGAGTAAAATATATATGACTCAATCACTTCTTTCTTAGGATGCACTCTTGTGACTTCTGGAATAAGTACACATGAAATGATCCTAACATATGGCTTCGAGATATCTCTCACTTTGAAATATGATTCCATAATTTATATTAAACATGCCATCCGATGAATCTTGTAATACTACTTGATTTTATTATTCATCTTCCATTTCGCCTTAGACATAATGATATCATGTATGAACTACTTTCCCATACCATGAAATCAAAAGAATTCAACATGGTACATCTGGATTTTTTTTTTATAACAATATTGACTAGTAGTTGTTCCTAAATGCTTCTAGGGAAAGCATTATAAACATTATCTTTTGAACTTTACTGGAAATTGTTCTCAATATTTTTAGTTGGCAAACTTTCCTAGGATCCTAGCAAATAATATTAGACTAATGAGACTTTTTCCTCTAAGTTATATTTGTTTGAAAAAGTTTCTATCCTCCTATTGTTCATGTTGTGGAACATGTTGGTTCCAATGTCTCTAACTGATTTTTCATCATCTTATCACTTAGGTTGCATTTGCACATAGGGCATCCCTTTATGTTGTAGAAGATATATCCTTTCAACCAAAGAAATAGATACCACTTCTACCAATGAGAGTGAATATGTTTTTTCTTCCAAAAAAGATGAGTAAGAGATGTACTTGCTTCACACTTGTAAGAGTATGCTTTCTTGACTTGGATGCCAACATAGGAAGTTTTGAGTTTTGATGGTTACAATGACATTGTTTCTTGTCCATTATGTTGTGTAAATTTGTAAGTGTAGCATATATGAAGGTAGCCATGTGATGCATAAGGATAATAATTCACATGTACAAGGCCATATATAAAATAATTTTTGTAAACAGAGAAATGTAACGGATATAACAAGAGTGTAAGACAAAGCAAACTTAATTTGGTGAAGGCCACAACTGGGAGAATGAGTTTTATTAAACAAGTAATCGTGCAAAGGAGATTAGATAGAGGCATAGTTAGGCATTCTTTTCATAGCAATGGTCCATACATTATGAAACCGTTGTGCAACTTTGACCAAAATTGGCATTGTAAACTCTGAAACTACCTTGATATTTGGAGGGTCCATATGCCTTCCATGTTTTGAAATAACAGATTCAAAATAATTTAAATCGGTCACCCTTTATACAATATCTTTTCCTCAAATTTGGAAAAGTACATCCAAATGATTGCCCCAAGAAGCTATTTAAGTATTTTATTGAGTTAAACGAATATAGAGCCAACCTTGATTAGGTCTCCCATTATTCTCGAGAGTAGTGGGAAAATCAATCTTGGTATTATCTACCAAAGCAATATATATTTTCTATAGCCTGAGGCTAGCTTCAAAGAAGTAAAGTACATACCTCCATCAAAATGCTTGAGAAAATCATCAATACATGGAAGAAGAAACACAATTAACAATGAGGTTACTAAGGTGTCAAAAGTCAACACAAAAATGAGTGTCTCAATATGGTTTCTAAACTACATGAGGTTTTGAAGCCCAAGGATTGTTGGAAGGCCAAAGGATTCCCTATTCCAACATCTTGGAAATACATTTATCAATGTTGTGACCCCCATATTTTCTTGTGGAACAGGAGGGTTAATATCCAACAATACTCCATCAGGCTAGTTCCATTAAAGGTGCATTGAAACATTTACAGTGATTGAAGTTTCTATCAGAGCCCATTTCACCAGATTCCAAGAAACAACTATTTTTTGTTGTTTTATTTTTTGCAAGAGCCAGAGATTCAGGGCCCGCATTGTAGATATATTTATATATTATTAGACTTCACAAATTCATGATTCTGATCAACCTGTTTTGGGTGATGTATATGTAGTTTCATAACTGTTATTTTAGTAGCTTTTCCTTTGAGCACTGGCATGTAATTTCTAAGCACATATTTGGTTTCCTTGTAGAGAAGCGAGTTGAATGAGACTGCTTTCATCCACACGCGAGATGTTGTTATTTTTAGTTGTGTCTAATTTTAGAATTGATATATTTGATGGTAGTCTCATAGATGTTACCTTCATATTCAATATTTCCTAACTTTTTATTTTTTTGGAGTTAAGGTTTCTTTTTGGTCATGTCTATATTTAGGAATTTCTATTTGTGGTAGGTATAGAGTGTGGTGTTGAGTTTCCATGTTTTCATTGGTGGATTTGGTCACAGTTCTGGTGGGTGAAAGATGATTAATCAGGAATAGGGTTAACTAGAGACCTTATTATCCTTGTCAAAGTTTGACTTATGATGAAACCCTAATTCTCCTTGTCGAGATCAATTGCTTCACTTCGATTTTCCAAGGCACTAACTCACCTTATCATGATGGTCAAGGCTGAGAGATTAAATTGTTCTCTTTCCACAGTCAGATTTTTTAATTTAACGACCAAAAGGTCTTTGGTATAGTGCTATTCAAAGCCAAGTCGAATTTCACATAATAATTATGTGAGGAAAAATGCTAGTTCATTTTTCTTTGTTTGTAGTTGGAAGTCTTGTATATTTGAATTTCCTTATAAACAAGGTTTTGACACTAACTTTGTCAAAGGAGAGAAGCTTATCTAATTGGTTAGCCTTTTTTAGCACTTGTACTAATTCTACCAAAGAAAAAAAGTCTTGCTAGAGGTTGTTGCTAAAATGGAACAAGAGTAAACTCCAATTTGTTTTCCTTGGTATCGTAACTGAGTACATGATTTGTTTCTATTTTACTATAGTTCAAAAATCCTTATCTCCTTACAAAGAACCTTACATCTGTCTTTTTTTTTATAACTTTCTTCATTCCACATTTCCATTCCTTTTTACCCCTCCCACTTTGACAGTATTTGTTTATGCCAATCATGTGTATATTGACATGACAAAAAAAAAGTAGAACAATCTCCATTGCCTCAGATGCATTACTCACTTCCATCATAGTTTTTTTAATTTATTTCCATGGCCCTTTTTTGCAGCATGATTCACAATACAATTTTTGGTATTTTCAATAATGTTGTTTCTCTAGTTGAGAATAGTGCCTTGATGAGAACTATGGATGTATAATTATAAATTATTTGAGTTTCAAAACATATAACAAAATATTATAACTGATACATTTTTGGGATCTCATCTCTTGTCATCCTCCATTTGGATCTCCTCTGCAGTCATCCTCTAAACTCCTCCATCCCCCTTTCCAGCCCTTGAAACTTAGTAAGCATAGGCATAACTTCAATTAAGTTGAGAACATACACATGGGTGGTTGAGTTTATCATTTTTAAATTTGAATACTATTACTCATTAGAAGTCATTTCGTGCTTGTGCCATCTCTAAAGCTATTTCTGGTTTGTTTAACAAGTATTCCAAATTAGGTGGATTTCTTTGTCCGACCTATGAACATATACAAGACACATCAATATCCTTCTTTCTAAAGATTGCTTGAATATTAGCATAATTACAACAAATTTTAGCTTAATGCCCTATGAATACAATTTTATCAGTTAGCTTCAATGTCCCTAATTGAATGCACTCCAAAAAAATATATTGTCTTCCAATTTTTGTAAATTCACATTATGCACATAATCTACTTCCGAATTACAACTTGAGTTTCATATCTCATTTTCCATGTCTATCTAAATTTTTTTGTTGGTCCAAAGCCATGTTGTTTGTTAAAATCCCCTTATTCTATTGATGTATATGGGTTTTGTTCAACAATTTGTAGAAGGCTTCAAATCAATTTTTGTGGGTTCCAAT
Source organism: Pinus tabuliformis (assembly GCA_031772625.1). Taxonomy (NCBI): domain Eukaryota; kingdom Viridiplantae; phylum Streptophyta; class Pinopsida; order Pinales; family Pinaceae; genus Pinus; species Pinus tabuliformis. The sequence goes on from CM062818.1 coordinate 1,705,984,618, forward strand.
GGTCTGTTGTTGAGCCTGTTCCTTGACGATTTTACACTAAAGTTGTAATTACAGCTTTATGATTGACTGTCATTTTCATCCACTATATTAAGGAATTCAAGAAGTTCATGTTATATTCTAATTTTTATGTGTCTGCAATATAGAGGACTTTCCAGTTTTCCTTCAGAATAATCATATAGTAGAACTGATTGGAACAACCATGGACTTGACTAATTTCTTGTTGATGACAAATACATTAGGTTAATTTTGAGGTCTAAAATGGGCCTCCTAAGAAAAATGTACAACCAAAATAAACTTTATAAGAACCAATAGGATTCAAGATGATGATGTGAACCATGGGGGAAAATTCGTATTTTCAACTTATATCTCTAAGGTTTTACTCAAATTTTGAGCAGGAGTACTTGTTAGATGAAAAATTTAATTCCTCATCCAAGGAGTACCCATGTTGCATACTTTCGATGGACCTTACTACACGAAAAATGAGAAATACATGAAAAAACATGATTGCAATAACGTTTTTCATGTATTTCTCATTTTTTCTGTAGTACGGTCCATTAAAAGTACGAAACATGGGTACTCTTTGGATGGGGAATAAATTTTTTCATCCAATAAGTGTTTCCTCTTGAAATTTGAGAAAACTCGTAGGGAGATAAGTTGAAAATACGAGTTGAAAAAATAGTTTTTCTTTTTTCCCTCTAAAATTTGATGATGTAATCTAATCTTATTTTATCTAAATTCCTCTAATGGACTCATAGCTACAAAAACTGACAAGTCAATCTTTATTGATTGATTAGATGTTATCTTGAGTAAATATTTTACCATCTTACAAAGAGAGTTAAATATGTCGTGATGTAGAAATCCTAGAAATGAAACTCTAGATCGATTATAAATCAAGGAAAAAAGGGGTTTGTAAATACCTATGGAGGAATTTTTACCAAGTTTGTATAGAACCAGTCCATTGTTGAACACATAATTAATTGCCTAACTTCAAAGAACCTATGCAATTTGACTCTCGTTCTAAAAAAATGATTGAAATATACATAACCTTGAAATATTTACATAACACAATGTCTTGATTACTTTAGATGGAGACAACACAAAAAAAACTGTACAAGGAGTGCTTACGTTCGACTCCCATTTCTGAGAAAATCAAATCAAAGGATCATTGCCTCTAGCTAAGATGGGAAGAGTTTGATTATAAATGTTGCCATGGACCAAAGACAAATAATTCCAAGAAGTTGAAGGAAGTTCAACATTGTCTGCAATGCACCATTTATGGCCATGGTCTGTGGGGTTATTTTTGTTCCTTTGATTGACAACATTAAACTTGCAACTAGTTGTGCATAATTGTTCAATTGATGGAGTCTGTACACCTACAAAGACAATAAAATTCCAAACTAATTACAGGATAAAAATGTATAGTTGATGGAAATCAATTATTTGATAGATGTATTAATGCTAAACATAATATATATATATGTACACTTTTCATGAGAAAGTAGAACTTGCTGGCAACTATAAGACTATTCTATGAACACATACTTGGATAAAGGCTACTTTGCAATGGCTATAATTCTAGATTATTTAAGTAGTTTTACAAAATATATTAAACTATCAATAAATTCTTTGAGGAACTAGTGAGCTAAATTGAGATATATTAAAAGATGTAACAAGACAAGTCACCTAACTCTAGGACACAGGCACATGGGGACACACGAGGGCATTCTTATATTTATTGTGGATTTTGGGAATATTATAGAATCCAATGGACAAGAGCAAGGTCAAAAATTGACCTTTCTCCTATTTGCCAGATTCCAAAATATTCCCATAATCCACAATCGAGAAAATTTTAGGCGGACACACGACCCATAGACCCTCAAAATTTGACACACTGGAAACATACACACACACACACACACGATTAAAAAAAAATAAGGATCCAAAAATATAATAGACTTCAATATGTATATTTTTGAAGTTTGAACATTTTGGAAAATATAACTACAAGAACATATTGGGATACATTTATTTGCATCTACACATTTTTTTGAAATTTTTAGCACCCTGAGTTTCATATACATCAGGACCTGTGATGCCCAAGTGTCAGACAAGTTGGGACACGTGTCCCTGGCCACAAACATGTATTCGAATGTGGCTGGAACTTCACGTGTCCATACATCTGATGAAGGGGCATGTGATCGTTGACCCTAGGGTGGATTGTCTTGTACCATAGATTGACAAGTAATCAAGCATTAGTTGAATTCAACTTTAATCAACCTCCAAACTTACCTATATTTGTTAACTTGTGCAAAGTGGCCCTGTTACCACCAAACCATTTATGTAATAGAGTCCTGAAGCAAAAGTAGGACTTTGGAGGAGCTAAGGACATATATTCAACAACCTCAATACAATGTCCTCATACAAAGAGAGGGATTGCCTTCTAGGGAAAAAAAACCCTAAACTAAAAATAAATTCTACCGTCAGATCATCCGCCTAATGAACGACCCAGATTGACTAGAAACTACTATACTATTACAAGGCAATTTTACATCTGTTTTTAACTTTGGGGCATTGACCCCGAAACCCCCGCACCCCCTCGCGTGGAGGGGTGTACAATCTTCCTGGTTATACCTCTGGCTGAAACAAAGACCTATAAATTAGGATGATAATCATGCTCCACACCCAACACGAAGCTTACCTCTGCTTGGCTTCCTCATCGCACTATTTGACTTACGAGTTAACTATTTCCTTTCCTCTCTTGTGGTGCTCCTTCAATTCTCATTACCCATTTTTAATTTTCAATTTTAAATTTTGAATCTTGAGTCTAGATATCGATGACCTCAGATTTATTCTTTGACTCATCACTCTTTACTATTTTTGAGTTTGAGTTATAAATTTACCATTCCATTCTTCAAATTTTAGTATCTACTATAGTCTATTTTTCTTAGTACTAATTAGATTCTAGATTGATGACTGATAAATGATAAATTTAAATTTTAAATCAATTTAGAATCTAGAATGATGAATGATCAATTTAAACTTTAAATTAATGTAGATTATAAAATGATGAGTGATGAGTGATGAATATGGATCAATGTATTTCATTATTGAATCTTGTGATGTATGGATGACTGATGAGTATGAATGAGTATGTATCAGTATGAATGATGAGTATGGATAATGTACTACATTATTTAATTCAATTATGGATGGATCAATGTATTTATGATTTCATTATTGAATATGAATTTGAATTATATATACATACACCCCCCATTGTTCCTCGCTCCCCTCCAAATTTCCCTAAAATTTGAGGGTACTCCCACACATCCCCCCGATGAGTCTCCCAACAACAACATCTTGGAGTCTTGTTGAAACATAGCAAATACCCAACTCTCCTCAAACCAATGGCCACGAGAGTATAACCTAGGATATTGAATAAGGTAGTTACATCTCCTCAATACATGTGCCAAGAACAACCTTGAGAAACCAACCATATACCAAAAATAGGAATGACAAGTAGATCACTTTCTCCAATGCATCAACCAACTCCTGCAACCACTAACATAAATTTTTTGTCGTAGGAGAGTGTGCATGGAAGATGGGACATCCTCCAATACAAGAATAAAATAATCAAATCATGCATGACCATGTGAAACCATGTGCCAAAACCATCAACTCCTCTCCATAACCATGGGTAAAAGAAGAGGGTGACCTAGGAGATTGAGCCAATAGATCAAGGTTTGACCATATGCAACCACCAAATACCACCAAAGAGTGAGGGCGACCTAAGTAAGTGTGCACATGTGGAGCGCTCCTCTAGAAACATCTCATCAACCAAGAATATCTTCACCAATCCCAAGATGACAATCCATTTACCATGTTGAAACCCCTAATAAGTTAATATATGTTCCTCTCTAATGTTCACCAAGATTAACTTGAACATACATGTTCTCAAAAACCAAGAAACCAATCTAATAGTGAGGCATAATAGGGAACACCCTTAGTTGATATGTCTCCCTATCCATGCAATGTACTTGGGGTTAACCAAGAGTGCATTATGCCAAGAAAAACCCCATAAAGGCACTAAACACTCCACAAGATACAAGCCTTCAATAGATGATGATAATTTATATGTAAATATACATCAATATACTAACATATTGGCTCCAAAGTCAAACTTCTTCAAATGCATCCAACTTAGGTAGGGTCTTCAACCTATGATAATCCTCATGCTATATGAGCAATAACATCTAGCCCCATATGATGGCATGTACTCTTCTTTGGAGCATATAAGAACCTCAAATCTCTAGCTTATAGTTGTTATATCCTGTCACAAAAGGAGATAGAACATTTGGTGAGATAGGTTAAGAATCTCACCCCATAACCCCATATATAGAACACAATGTTTGTATCCACATTACAAAATTTTCAAAATTTAGTTTTACAAAGAAGGCATAAGCAAAAATGCTAAAGAGAACATTAAATAAACAAATAGTTCTATTCCACTGCTCATTAGAGCTTATAATTCCTACACTACTTTACCACAGGAAGAAGAAAATGTTAGGTGAAGTCATATGACCAATGCAACCATGTTAGCATATCATCACAAGTCTATGTCCAACACCTAATTGAAAACATTAGTGGAAATATCCATCATAGATATGGTTGACAAATGGATTGAAGTCATTCAAATGGAGAAAAAAATTAAAAAAAATCACAAGGAGAGTATGTTCCACCGAATGTTTGCTCTTGCCATGGGTGTATTGGACTCATATAATCAACATATTAAAAATATGCATTATTAAGATCTTCATTTAACCATGAAATATCATCAAAATTATCCTCAAACATTAAAATATTAGTTGTCTCCAATAAAAATCCACAAGAATATTCTCTACTACTCTTAACAAACATGTAGATGAAGAATAAAACACAAAATCATATCCTGAAAAATAAAAATAATAATTCAGCTCATAATTTAGGACTTGCTGCCCTCTTTTGTTGGCTAGAAATTTCTGCAATAAAGCTCAAATTGAAAATATTGTTGTCCCATACAACATGCAACCTCAAATACACATGCAATAGATGATTTTTTACACAGAAATATAACAAAAGATTATTTTATGGGATGAAATTTTTCTATGTTTTGATAATTAGAAGCATGCCACTTATGTCACAAAATATCTGTCCCATAAATGAGAAAAAAACTCTTAAAGTGTTTTGAACATGCCTCCAAAATTTTTGGCTATCCAAGAGAGATTAAATATGAAAGTTTAGCCATAGGGAATTCAATATTAGTGTCATAAATGGAATCTTTATCAAAATAGAAGCAACTTTGATCCCATCTATTCTTTCCAATATGGAAAATGGTGTCACTACTTCCACACTCTCTTCGATGTCAATACTTTCACTTGTGGTGAGCAGTCATATTGTTTCCATTAAAGACTATTTTGGTGCTTTTTGCTGCACAAATTAACAAGACTAGTAAATAGGCTAAAGGTAGAGGGAACAACAACACCTTGAGACAATGGCCCACTGTCACCACAACCTATGTCTCCTTTCTCAGATTTTCACCAATGGGAGGAGTCCCAATATCCCTCACTTATGATATATGTTCCTAGGAGAAGTTTGAAGTGACGCAAGGTGGCTCATTCAATGGAAAGGATTAATGAAAGTATGAGCTTTGGGAGAAGCTAGGAGGACTTTCCACGAAAAACCCCTTGAAAGAAATATTATACAAGACCTATGGTTGAATTGTTTAACGAATAAGAGTTCATCCAAGGTCATGATAGTCAAGAAAAAATGTTTCGAATGATACACTACTAAATTACAAACCTTTAAGAAATCTCTAAGTTGAAGCATAGATTCTAGGGTTATCACTTAGTGTGAATCTAGTTGGAAACAATGCATACCCTACCATGCTATTATTCACTGAGAAAAATATATAGTTGGACTCATCCATACAAGAAAGGCACCAACTTATCAGTAGTGTGTGGATTAGACATCCAAACAGTAGCAAAAAGTAGTGGTAGAATTATGAAATTAATGCAAAAACGTATTAGTGTATACTCCTAGTTTTGGATGACCACTCTAGCAGCATGTATTCCATGCAATGTTTGATGGTATATCAGCAATATCAACCCTAGATGTGATTGTAAAAATCAAGTTTGAATATAGAAACTATAGAATTAGGATGGCTGACATCATATTATGTGTAAAATAATGGAAATGGAAGCCACATTCCACATAAGATCAGTGCCTTGAACCTCTATTTTGGGAAACTTTTGAATTTACAAGAGGAGGATTTGGTTGGGAATGGAATTTTTTGTTTCAAGACTGCCATGAGTTAACAGCAAATAAAATATTTCAGTTTAGTGTAGCCTCTATATAAGTGTGAGTTATAACAAATGGAAGACTGTGAAGGGCCAACATTGAAATAGGATATTCTTAGGAACTTTCTTTGCCATAAAAGATAATCTAGATAATAGCTTTCTTTGTCGTAAAAGATCATAAAAAGAGAAAATATCCTATGATAAGGAAAGGTGATCTCAAATAGTAGGTTGATACAGCTGGAAAGTGTGCAAAATACTTTCAAACTGAATATTGTTTGTTTCCTTTTTTTTCCATAGGCAGTTAGGGCGACCTATTCCTCATTGACTTTTAGCTCCTATGTGAGGGAGTTTTCAGATCGCTCGGGGGGTTAGAGAGTTGTTTATGAGGAGATTGCAATAGTAGAGTACTCATCATCCTTTCACCTTCCAACTGAAAAACTGCTTCCATCTTTGCATGTTACTAGACTAATAGCAACATGTCCTCTGTTGTCACTATGATGTAATTGATGAATGCAATGATCTGCTGAACCAACCGCAACATAATAACTTGATCCATGATTATACTTGACACTACAAATATATGGTAACATGTCAATATTGAGAACACTTGTTTCTTGCCTTGTACACCACACCTTGACCTTTCCATCATCACTCCTTGACATCCATGGTTATTTTTCAGTTTGTAATGTGCATCATTATAGTGTATACAATTGTTTTTGTTATATGTATTACTTAATGCAATATGAAATGCAATTTACTGTAGACATTGTGTCATATGTTCATCATCAATGTTGGGGCTGATTTTATATTGCTATGGAACACTATACAAATTTTCCTTGATCCAAATAAAACTAGGAAGACATATGTATGTGAGAATGGATTCCTTTATTGCACATCCAATTTCTTGTAAATGTCTTATATTTTTGCTTCCTTCTTGTCCAATTTGCCAAGAAATTAATCTTTATGTTCTATTTAAAAAATGTTTCTTGTTAGCGTAGGTACTCAGAAATAAGTATCAGAGCAGGCTCTTAGAAGTCATTGATGCAAGGTATCCTTCTAGTTACTGCTCAACTGTTTGAAATTTTAACCTGGATACATTTAGATTCAGGTATTTGGAGATAAAATAATAGATAAGTCTTATATAATTTTATTTCTTTGCAAACAACCAATTACCTAAATTTTTGGGCAGTAACTATGGATGTGTTAAAGAAGGAGGGTTCACTATATCTAAAAAGGGATCATGGAAGGATCCATAGATAATGAAGGTGTGGAGTTTAGAATCATGCCATTGATTATTGCTTCATTTTGATAATGATACAAAAAATTACTAGGAGGAAGAATTCATTTTCTTTTTTAGAATGCAGAATATGCTTTCAAGCATATAGAATTTTTTATGGTTAGCTTTATTTGATATTCCATAAAATTATAATATGTGCTCATATTTGGTTGTGCAGTTGGTGCTTGGTGAAGCTAGACTTGCAAGGTAAATTGTGACAATCGTTGTTGACGGGAAGAAAATTTCGCATGGTAAACCACATTACACAAAGGTGACTTGACAACCTCTTATCTAACCACATAAAATCTCTAATCTAACCACATTGAATCTACTGATACTTTGTGAAATTAAGTTTTTGTGTGTTTCCATATGTAGTTAGTCAGGATTGTCATTCATAATTGCTTGCTATATATTTTTTATTGTAAAGTTCTTTTCCTTGCAACATTTTTCGAACCAAAGGGTGGTGATACATATATATGCCAAATGGATTTCTTCCAAACAATGTTCATAACTTTTGACCACACTTGTAGAGATGTTTAAATTTTTTTGTGAATCTAAAATTAAAACTATACTTTAGAAATGGGTTTCTTTCTATTTGCCATGGATCTTATCCTTCTTGTCAATTGCCTCTATAAATTATGAAGCAACAATTCTTAATCCATCTACTTCTCAGGATGATACAAATTAGATATATCTCTTACTGCTTATGAATCATTGTAAACTCCACAATATTCACCTTGGGAACCTATATATTGGACATTATGTTTGTTGCTTGACCACCAAGAATCCTCCTATAAGTCAATATTATCACATAATGAGGCAACCAAAAGTAAAAATATAAATTTTGAGCTAGAATTATAGCCTATTGAAATTTATGAAGTTTCTTTATACTTAGGTCCATTAATTCTATAGCAATTGATGCAATGATAGCACAATAAAAATCATCAGCGAAAGCTTCCATACCCAAAATTTTCATTGGGACAAAGTCAAAGAGAATATATTCCAGACTCCCATGAATCCCAACATAATATAGGAGCATTGTTTCTGAATCTATGAAGGGATTTTCTCCACATTCCTTGGTAAACCTGTTGACCTATGACCTTCCCTCAATCACAATAGACCAACACATGATCCCTTCAATTTCCATACAATATTCATTAAACATTGGGTCAAGTTTGAAAACTAAGGATTATTAAGGTTGCGTTGTGGCTATAACAATTCAACTCCAATTTTTCATTTTGAACAAATATGAATGTGTTGATCCATGATTGCATGTGCATCGAGAAGCATAAATTTTCCGTTTTGTTGACTAGAATTCCTCAACTAAGTTTGATATGACACTAATATAAAACTGTTGTGTGAAGTGAATTCCATAGGTATTTTACAAAAATTACAAACTATATGAACTTTAGATAAGAAATCGTCAATGTTTAGATAGCGTAGGGAAAGGTATTTTTTCACAGATTACAAGATATATGAACTTTAGATTGGAAATCATTAGCGTTTAGATGGAAGCTAGAGAAATATTATAGTATATAGTTAAGTATTGATAAGAGCTCTTTTTTTCCAAAATATCTATATAGGTGCATGGGAGGGTAGATCAATGAGGCATCCCCTCCAAGCTTTCTTATGGACCATTCTTAACTCCTTTCTCACTCTTGTAGTCTCCTCTTATGAAGGAGGATCTACCTAGGTATGGATTTGCCTTTTTGGGTTGGGACACTATCTCTGATATATCACAAATTGAACCCTTTTGTTTTGGTTGTAGCATGAGAGCAAATATAATTTTTCTATATAGTAAGCTTCCTACAATGTGTGAAATTCATTGGATTTTATTCTTAGGGGAATCCAAAAGATACATCAAACACTTCCATTCCCAGACCACATAGTTGTGAAGTATTCAATCACTGCCACATAGAGTAATGAACTAATTATGATATCCACTAGCAAGAGAGACAACAACTTGCTTGCAAAGTGCTCCATTGTATTTGGAATGAATTTTCAGTGAAATTTTCTTTCTTAGAAATAAATCACTATATCCTTATTTCAAGGACTTAAAATGTTAGGAATAAATTATGTTTAAATTGTAGGGTAAACAACATCTTGTAGTAATTCAATTTGAAAAATATGCATGCTCTATCCATCAAATTTTAAATCATGCTCTTAAAATTCGGAATATCAAAACGCCAACAACTTTTTCGATATCTCTGCAAATATCTTGATGTCTTGTGTAGTTTTTCCTATTTTAATTGATAAAATAGAGATGCTACTAAACTTTGAGGATGGACAATCCTTATTAAAAGCAATTATCACAAATTATAATAGCTCTTGAAATAGATAGATTCAACATTCTTTTTCGAAAATATGACCAACTAGTCCTATTCCCTGACATTCGTAAACTTGTGTGAGGATTGGTTTTAGCAAGTCACTTAAAGTGGAAATTGTTCAACTTAGAGTTTGAAATAATACATGAGAGAACTCAATAAAAATCCTCAGCAAGCGATTAATTAATTAATTGTCTAATTCATTGTATTCTAGTAACACATACATTTCAGGAACCAACCAGGAGACCTGCTCAAAGTTTTCTTATTGACTCTTCCTAACTCCTTTCTCACTCACCTACTCCCATCATATGATGGAGCATCTACTCTTTGAATTGTGCCTTGACCTCTTGTGATTGGGCCAAAATATCTACTAGATTTCAACCTTCCTCTTCACTAGCTACATTTTTCTTAGTAAACCCAACTATTCCATGAATATGAATCAAGTAGAAATTCCCGCTTGTATATTCCTTTAGGAAAATCCAACTTGAAAAAATATTTCTCCCAAAATAAAACATGTTCGAGTTCCTATCATTTGGGTGGTTGTAGCCGCAAATGAAGTATGCTAAAGTTACTGGAATATGTGGTTAAACATAGTTTTCTAACTGGTCAAGGAAGCATTTACCCTCTTCACCCATACTGGCATAAACAATATAGTTATCTAACCAAGCTTTGGTTCAATATTAGAGGGGAAAAATGACAATAAATATGAACACGAAAAGGAAAAATGGAATGTTGTACTAATAAGAAACATAGGAAATACAAACCCCATTAATTATATGTGTGTAGGGCAGACCAATTTTACTCTTTGTAGAATTTACAAATGTTGTGACATATGTTGAGTGAAAATTCATTGAGATTTATGGCTAAAGCAATATCCAAAGCATTGCGATCACACGACTAAGAGTAGAGCTACGTTTTTTTGTCTTGAGGTTACATCCAAGGGATGAATCTAAATTTGTTAACAGATAATTATATCAATATTGAATGGTAATCCTAGAAAAGATATGTCGTTTTCCAAAACCCTGAATTCTCAAACCATATAGGGAAGCCCTTCATCTCTTCTTCCACAATGTTATGGAAAATATTCTAGGGTTCTAAGACCTCTCACAATCTAGTACTTTCATTGGACTTAATCCAACCTTTTTTATTCCTATTTCATTTTGGTGAATGAAATATTTTCCTTATGAATGTTTTTGGAATCTAACAATTTACAATTTAACTTTCTTAGGTGAATTTTCTCCATCTTAAAATCATTTATTTTGATCTTTGGCATGTGATAACTAAGATTCACTCGCTTATATATAATCATGTTTATTTCTTTGTAGATTTTTTTTTTTTTTTTGCTTATGTTTATTAGATTATGTCCCCTTTCTTTCCCTCTTTCCTTATCCCCAACCTGTTAGTTTCCCATTTTAGAGTTTTTCCACCATTCATCTCAAGCCATGTTTTCTTCCTCCTTCATTTCCCCCCCTTCTTGACCAGTTGATTGCCATACCATCTCCATCCTTTATGTCCATGATTTGATCCATCCCACCCTTTCTTTGCATCCTTACAAATACACAATTACATGAACATTGAGAGGATCATGACATTGATGAAGGTCCAAAGTGTTATTCAAGTAGCCATGCCCAGCTGTAAGATATCCAATTACATTGATGGCAAGTAGTGTGGTGTAGCATCCCTACTCTGCTCTATGCAAATGGATGATATTACTTTTAATAGAGTTGAAGGAATAAAATTGTTGTGAACTCCCTAAAATTTAGCATTGCCTATCCCTTTAATAGAATATTTATTGCCTAACTACTAAGAAAAGTGTCCTATAAGCCAATGTTTTCACACGAAGAATATACATTTCATATGGATGTATTCAAACTAGTTGTGTAGAAATTTATAGTTCATATTTAGCCATTTTGTCGATATTAAACTCACTCTGCTCATTTGTATTCATCTTTAGCATGTGACTGAAAGTCAATACAATATTCTTCATATCTGCTCAATCTTATTATCCTTGCATATAAACAGATAAATAAATTCCTCATTTTATCATCCTATTTAACTTCGAGACAATTGAATTTGTTTCTTATACTAAAGCAATTCATGTGAGCCAATGTCCAAGCATAAATTTCCCTTGTTGTTTCTCCTGATCAAATTGAGATTGAATACAAATTTTCCTCGAGAATAAAAAAAGCAAAGATTCCTTTCATAGACCACTACTTCTCAAACTCAATGCCTCTTCTTAATATGAGTTTCTTCTCTTGAGGCTAATTCCTCTCCAGCCAATTATAATAAGTGTTGGACACCTAATCCTCTAAGGGTTGGTGTGGAAGCTGAACAACAAAAAAGAGTCCAAGAGACCACTTCGAATATGAATCCAATGGTCACACCATGTACTATAAAGGTATATCATTTGTTAATAATAAATGTAATCTCCTGTTTATCATTCATATTCTATTGCTTCCATGTGTGCGTTTAACATGGTATCAGAGCGAGCGATATCCTGCCCTGCTCATATTTGAGCCACTTGTTTTATGGCCTCTCTGTGCAGGTTATTTCTGCCATTAGTTTTGCATTTCATGAATACTTTCTCGTCTAAATTATAGCTGCAACCTGTGTCATTTATCCAGCGCCATTTTTGGCTTCCCTCTTTAATTTGTAACTCCTATTTTTCCTATTCTGCCTATGTTCTGAATCCTATGCAGACTGACATCTCTCTCACTATTATTTTGCTGATTCTGGCTAGCCTGGCAGCTCTGACACTACATCCCATCCAAGAATACAGTCATGGTATAGTAGTGGTATAACGCTTCAAAATCAAGCTGGCAGTTTTAGGTAATGGTAAACGCGCTGTGGTGAACACCGCTATGGTATATCATTGTGGTATATCCATTGAACGTTGCACCATCCCTGCAAAAAAACTTGTATTATATGCCTAGAGGTGTGAAGAATGGTATGGTGGCATTTAAGCGTTAGTCAGTTATGGTAATATTCCCACTCACCCTTCCTGTGCATACATTCAAGCAAGATCATTCGACCTGGCATCAAATCAACAATGATAAGCCTCTTCATGTAGCAGTAGGGAATTGTGCTTGTAAAATGAGTGAAATCTCCTTGCTCGCTTGCTTTTGCACCAACCATTGACCATATTATTTCCTTCTTTGCCTGAGTCCAACCCAAGTGCCATCTAGGACTTTGTATGTATAGCTCATAATTCGACAAGCTTACTGTGCTTACCGCTCACCTGCATACGTGAAACGAACAGTCATTTCTATTCCTCCATCGTATTCATTCAGACTCCTCCACCACATTCGTTTCACTCATTCCATATAACCGAGAGGGATTGATTTATTGAATTATAATTCATTCATTTTTCTGTGTGAGCGTTTTACATTGTCAGACATCAATTTCGAACTTAGAACCTCCGGTTTCTAGATTTTATGAGGGATGGTATTTTCTTCCCACTACACATATTGACTTTGGATATGCGGCATACCTACAATAATGAATGTGTTGTAATTGATCTCTCTCAACTCAGCTAAGACCACTTTGTAGACTGGCAGAATTGAATCAAACAGAGAAAGAAGGTCGAACGTTTTAGGAACACCTTTTGCATGCTTTGATAACAAGAAGTATGACATAAGACCTATGATGACAGATCTGAAGAGTGAAGTTCCAGAGATATTGGGGCACACTTCTCCTTCTATTGGTGTTTGAAATTCCTGCGGTGAAATAAGGGTTGAAGTGCATTGTGAAAAGGGCTATTGGAGGCTAAATTGAGGGTGTATAGTCCACAACAATTGCTGAACGAAAGCCTGAGAAGAATAATTAAGTGTGTGTAGATTCTCCTTGGCTTAGAGGGTGAAATTCTCTAAGAAATATCCACGATTCATTGCAGAGGTTTTACAAAGTAAAAATCCCATCAGTAATGGCACACACGTTCATTAAAGGACGCACATTCTCTTGGATGTATTGACTATTGTTGCTAAGAAAAAATTGGGGGTCGAGTTTACCCTCTAAGAGAGGCGTATTAGTCAAGTTTTAGAGGGCGAATCTCTGTGTGTTATTTGCTGAGTGCTAACAGGGTTAATACCTCTTATATGGGTCGAGTTGTTATGGCAGGAAGGGGGCACTTACAGGCTGTAGTTGTCCCTAATTAATAATAGCTAGTTAGAGGGGTCCCCTTAGCACAAAAAGAGGAGCACTTTGAAGAAGCAACAGGGGGTCACCAACTGGTATCATTAATATTCCATGAGCTGAGGGTTAGAGTAGGTTTTGGAGGGTCGTGGCAGTCCAAAATAGAGTGAAATCAACCCATACTCCTCGTAGTTTACAAACAAAACTAAGGTACCTATTGTGGGAGGTTCATACTTGTGTTTTAGAGCTAAAAAGTGGCAAACAATAGAGGAACATGACTTTAGTTTAAGTTTGGGTGTGATTTGGACCAGAAATAGTCATCTACAGCCACCCATATTTCCATATTCATACAAACAAAAATAGGATAGCTTGACTCATATGAAAATTGACAAATTATATGCGCATTGAGTTATTTTTTAAGGTTGTGTGGTATATATATGCTAATGTTTTCTCTGCTTTGAATTATATACATTGAATTGTAAGTTGTGCTCTTTCCAAAGCTGAAATTTTCTTGGTCAATGGTAATGTTGACTTGCTCAAGGTTCAAATTTCCAGCGATAAAGAAAATATTTTTGACATAGTATTGTCAGTGGGTGTTGCTTCTTCATTTGTTCAAAGTTGTGATCAGTTAAAAAAAAAAGGTGTCATTTTAACAATGAAGAATATGGCTCAAATTACTGAAATATTAGAGTTCTTGAAAACTATGATACATTCTACTAATCATCAGTGGAAATCAACAAGAACACTCTTTGTGATATTAAAACCTATCTGCAGTATACACAAGAAAAGGTAGAATTTTTGTAGCTTGAATCTCAACTACAGCAGGAAGAATTACAACAGTGGAGTCATCATTTTGAACCTATTTCTGTTTAAAATATTGAAACAGACTCCCATAAACAACAAGACAATAATGTTACAATTGATTCAAATCCAGTGCCAAATAAAGCAACAAAATTGCATGCACAAGCAGAAATTCAGTCTGCACTTCTCAAGTCGGTCATTAGACCTTGGGAAGAGCTTGTCCACAATAAGCACAGAACTGGTCTTGGATATGACAAGGACATGTCCTTTCATATTCCAAACTACTCCAAACCAATCCAATTTCAAAGTGTTGGATTTCTTCAGGAAGGTTCATCTTCACCTGCTCCTCATGACAGTTCACCTCCAGTTGTTCCAGATTCTGCCTCTCTTCCACAGCAACAACAACAAATTGTGAAATGCCAACACTGTGACCAAGTTGGCCATCTGAAAGATCATTGTTTTGAACTTCATCCACTTAGGCACTGTCATAAAACCAATCATTCTTCAAACAAATGCTTCAGAAACAAACCTCCTGTAAGAACAAAGATTCATCTTGGATGGATCGCTTCTTGGCAATGGGCATCAACAACCAAGAAGATATTCCAGTCATATGTCAGAACTTGTTCTAGAGTATTAAACAGTTTTGCAGTTGAGTTTTCTCCATCATCTCACCTTGTATCTGATAGGGGGGGGATGATGGTCATCTACAAGCTTCAAAGCCACATCAAGCAAGTCTGAGCCACAACCTGCCACACCAGATTCAGAGTTGTAGCCAGAGAAAAAGATTCCCATGAGCATGCCTTCAGTTTGTGATACCTCTTCAAAGAATTGGGGAAACTTCCTCTAGCAGAAGACTTCATCTTCTTGCCAGTTTTGGGAGAGTTCCAGGAATTGCATTAAGCATTCCAGAGTTGTTGGTCATCCTTAAACCATCACAGGTTGAGACTTCCCTTTTCAGGTTGAGGTTCTCCCTTTTATGCGGGGTGAGACCTCCCTTTCATGGTTGAAGGTTTCCCTCTTCAAAAAAGTAGGAGCACTTCCTCTAGCAGAAGACTTGAGCTTCATGCCAGACTTGGAAGAGTTTCGGGAACCGCACTAAGCGTTACAGTGTTGGTGGTCATCCTTAAACCACTGCCCTTTATACCAACATTTCAGAGAGCACATTCAGCCTAGTGCTGCTATGCAATTTTTGCACATTTTGTATTACAGCTCTCTTCTTAGACTCATCCATAACCCTTCGGATTAAGGGGGGGAATGTTGGACACCAAATCCTCTAAGGGTTGGTGTGGAAGCTGAACATCCAAAAAGAGTCTAAGGGACCACTTGGATATGAATCCAAGGGTCACACCATGTACTATAAATGTATATCATTTGTTAATAATAAATGTACTCTCCTGTTTATCATTCATATTCTGTTGCTGCCATGTGCGTGTTTAACAATAAGTTTGCGACCTAAGACACCAAGTCAAACAAGATTATAAACACAAATTATGAAGAACATAAAACAATATATGACCCAGATGAGTTAAATATACTGTACATTGTAGCCAAGTTTGAGTAGTGGTAAGTTGTATGCAAAGACACCCTCACTAACACTGATCGATGAAGAGATTTTAAATTTAAATAATAGGTGTAATAATTCTTGAATAATGCTAATAACTTTTAGAGTAGTCATTTAAGTAACAATCCATAGATAAGGCTCTAGAAGCCCGTGGGCCAAAAAAAAGATGAATAATTTACTCAATGAAAATTGTAGGAGATAAATATGAAGCTTAAACTTAATTTGGATTTAGTATGCATCCAACCTGGAACAAATATATAAAGTCAGGCTGCAATTGAGAGCCTTGATAGATCATGATATGTACTTATACAAGTAATCCAAAGGAATAACATTTATTTGGTTTCCTCGGGATGAAAAATTTGGATGCTATCATCAAAGAGATGCAAATTCTCTTGAATATTTGGTAGGTTTTAATGAGTCTATAATAGACAAGGTTATTATAATCATAAATATTCAGAATATATGGAATATTGTAATATCCACAATATGAAAAGTAATATTTATATATAATAATGTTGAATGTACAAGTCATATCATTGGTTCCAAATGAGCATTGAAATTTGATTGCAAGTTGAATTTCTAATCCTGGTAATTACTTGTGAGAGAATTATTGTTCTCTTAGCATTCCTTATTCTTCATCAAATAATTATACTTTAACAATTTTAATTGTAAGAGAGTATTAATTCCTATGGTTTGTAGAAAATATGGATGAGTGTTAGGATCCAAAGATATTGGAGTTGTCTTGGTTTTTGAAATGGATATTTTTTAGGATGTAAATAAATATGAAAGAAGAAATTCAAGTAGATACATTTGGTGAGATACATTGTAAGGGTGTGAAAATGACATAGTTTTAGAAACAATTCCAAAATGCCATTTGTTTGTCATATTTGAAATTTTTGGTGGGTATGTGGAGATAGCATGCGAAAAGGATACTATGGGGTACAAGTAGTTAAGAATGGATCAACAATGGAAATGATAATAACCTCGATTTATATATTGCTTTTAACACCAAATTGACATCACAGTAAACATATGAATATCCTATTAAGTATGACCTAAAGATGATTAAAATAGTCTCACCTTTAGCCTAAGCATGTGGCATAGTAATTTATGAGGTGTGAATTTTATTAGAGACACTATTTTTTTATTTGTTTTGGTTAGAAAAGGGTTTGCTCTTGGTTTTATGTGACTTTCAATTTATCATTTGTAGCATGTTGAGAAATGAGAAATAATAATGTGTGACATTTATCTTAAAAAAATTGATGTTGAATGAAAGGATACATAGTTTAACCAAGCTACAGTTTGCTTTGGTAAAAGCAGAGGAA
The DNA here is from genome assembly GCA_031772625.1 of Pinus tabuliformis. Classification (NCBI taxonomy): domain Eukaryota; kingdom Viridiplantae; phylum Streptophyta; class Pinopsida; order Pinales; family Pinaceae; genus Pinus; species Pinus tabuliformis. Next base: position 1,706,002,371 of record CM062818.1, read on the forward strand.
CATATTAAAAATTTTCGTAAGAGTGCACCATATACAAAGTTTGAACAAAAGTAATATATGCCTTTTTCTTTTTCAGATATGTTCTTTTTTCTACCCAAGATATCAGAACAAAAAATATATTGATATTGTAGGAAATTTTTGAGGACCTCATTAAGGTCGACTTTTCTGATGTCCTACTTGATTGATACCTTCTTATGACAAAAAAGCTTTAAATATGAATTAATATATTCCTGAAATAAATCAGATTCAAATTTTATAGATTAAAAAAAAAAATTGTCATTTCCTTCATTTGATTGTTACTTGACTCTGGTGTGGGCAGGTTACAGGAAATGAGATTAGAAAAAATATGGGAAGACAATGCAGAGCATGTCTTGGGTATGATTCATTTGTTGTTGGATATCCTTCAGGCACTTGAACCACCGACTTTGGAAATGTTTCTAGTAGGGATTCCTACGAATTTTAAGGTTGTGATTCTTTCACCTCATGGTTATTTTGGGAAAGAAAATGTTTTAGGAATGCTAGACAAGACATCGATGGATAGGTAAACAATTTTTTTATAATTACAATGTCCATTCCATCATATCCTCTCTTTATTGTTTGAGTGTATTTTGAATGTTTCCTTTTATTTTGTTTTGTCTTTTAACTATGAAATTGAAAATACTTGGTATCATGTACATTTAAACAACATCCAAAGCTTGAAGATAAGATTAGTATTACATGATATTAATTGAAATCCTTTTCACTGTTTTGTGTTAAAATATTTTCATGACTATTAGAATAGTTTACTTTCGTGTTGTTATTTGAGCATAGGTTGTTTATATAATTGAACAAGTTCATGCATTAGAGAATTATTACAAACACACATAATATGTAAACCAATCAAAATGATTTAAATTTAAAAAGAGGCACATGAAATATTTTGGAGGGAAAATTTAAAAAATTACTTTTTTAATTGTATTTTTGGTTGATATCCTTATAGGTTTAGTCAAATTTCAAGTGTAAGCACTCATTGGATGCATAATTAAATTCTAAATCCAACTAGTACCCATTATTCATACTTCTAAGAATACCCACTGATTTGGAATTTATCCAGGACAAAGAATTAAAGGTATTACAGACTCATGTGCATGGATGTGCCTATGTTACTTTATGTAATGGATTGATAAGGTTGCAAAATACACAGACACTAAGGCAGTTAGAGAAAAACACAACAGGAAAACATGTAAGACAACAAGTTTAATAAGGAGTTCACCTAATGCTCCTAGGCTACGTCTCCTGGTCCAACTCTCAATGGTGGCCTCTCTATTATGTCTTTAAGCTGGGTTTTTACAACAGTGAGCTCAATTTGAGTCTCACTAAACAGATAAAAGTCAATAGGAATGGAGTGAACAGACTCTCCTTACTAAAATTCAACGTCTGATGGTCACAGTAGTATGACAGGCCTATGCTGAGGAGTTTTCTTGAACCTCTCAAGCCTTCTATGGAGTACACAGGCTCGCTGACTCTCTTTGGCTCTGTCTGGCTCGATGCTGCCTTCAGGTCAGCTCAGCTTCTACTCTCTTTTTTCTACTCTTAGCTATCTGCCTTCTTGTGTTGTTGTTTTTCTTTTGCTTCTATCAGGTCATGGCTTTAAATCTAGTCTGTTCTTTTTGACTGTTCGTTTCCGCTTCCCGGCCTTCTGGTTTCCTTACCTATGTCCATTCGAATTCCTCTGCTTTGCATCATCATTACTGGGTAACGCCTCGCAAGGAGGTGGCCACCTGTTTCCTAATGAACTGGGTGTCAGATTCCTTGAATCATATTTGAATGGCCATTCATTGCGTTTGCTTCAAGATCGCCCGCGAAACATGAACCGTTTGCCAAATCATCATCCACGCCGGACTTCAAATCCCTTGTCATCTTGATTTTTGACTTGTCAAATCCGGTCAGTCATCGGAACGCATCTTCGCCATTGATCTAGGCCCCCTAGATCCTACAATCATCCTGCATATCGGGCGGACAAGTTGCACGACGTTTACTCGTCTGATGCGGGCAGTTTTCTCTCTCATCCGCCGGACGCGTGTCGCTTGATGTGTGGCATCGGGCGGGACTCAGTCAAAACTACTTACTGCCTTGAGGCCTTCTGATATCCTGCCAGTTTGTGGAATCCCGCGCTATGGAATCTAATGCGTTACTTTTTATGAATTTTATAGCGATTTCAGGTCCGGGTGCTTTGACGCTTTCCTTCACTGAGGGGGACGCCCTGCGATACGCGATTAGCACTTTAGTGTATCAGAAACCACCCTTGTTTCTTGATTTGGCCTCCAGTTTTTTAAGTTTGCGTCAGTGCGTGTTACCATGGGCCAACAGTTTGCGCTCTCGACCGAGGGTCCTCATTGCTTCGCTCTGGCCACAACTGCCACTGTTACGAGGATTCCTTCTGATAGCTTTGATTTTTATAATATTTGAATGTTTCAGCATAATTTGAAACAGTCATGAAAACTTAGAGAGTGTTTTAGGATCCAATTCAGATCACGGCCTCCCCACTGGAAAAGCTTTTGGACCACCAAAAGTTGTTTTTTCTTTTAAGCATCAATCAGGTGAGAGTATTTCTTCCTCGCTTGCTCAATTTCTATCCATTTCGCACTGCTTGGCTTTGAACCTTTGAGTCTAATCCTAAGGTATTCAACATCCCCTCTCCGTGTAGTTCTTACCTTCCTGTCCAGAACTATATCTTCCTGTAATTCATTAATATATTCAAGCAACAGATCATCAATAGAAGGAAATTGACTCTGCTCTTCGGGATCTTTGATTAATGAAGGTTCAAATAGTCTCAAGCTGTCTGCATTAACAACTGAGTAGATGTGCATGTAAGCTAGTAGATCAAGGAAAAAAGCATTCTTACCAATTTTCCCAAGTATCTTGAAAGGTCCATACCTTATTGGCTTCAGCTTCTTACCTTCACCTTGCATTATGTCCTTGATGATATACAGCCAGACTTGATCACCAACTTGGAAACTATGCTCCATCCAATGCTTGTCATGCCTTGCCTTGTACTTGGCTTGGCTCTTTTCCATCTGTTTGTGTACTGCTTGGTGAATCTCTTGGATTTGTTCAATGAACATGGTTGCCTTGTCCACATCACTATGTCCATCAACTACTACGTCTTTATCGAAGAAAAATCCAAGGGAGACCTTGGTGTTAAACCAAAACAGGTCTTGAAAGGAGATCTCTATGTAGAAGAATGTTTAGCTCGGTTGTAGGCATGCTGCACATAACATAATTGTTCATCCCAAAGTTTGGGATGCTTGCTGCAATAGCCTCTGAGCAACTGGATCACTGTCCTATTGACCACTTTTGTTTGGCCAACTGTTTGCAGATGAAAAGTTGTGCTCTTTTTCAGCCTAGTGTCCATCAATTCCCACAAACTTGACCAAAATTTCCCCACAAATCGGGTATCTTGATAAGATATTATGGAAGTGGGTAATCCAAAATGAACCCATACATGCTGAAAGAACAACTTTGTAGTTTATTCAGCTGTAATATGTTTGTTACAAGGTATTAAAATACACATTTTGCTAAACCGATCCACAACAACATATAAATAGTCATGACCTTTCCTAGATTTAGGCAGTCCTCCAACAAAGTCCATGGAAACACTTTCCCAAGGATGAGAAGGAACTGGTAGTGGAGTGTACAAGCCTAGTTTTCTATTGCTGGGCTTGCTTTTAGCACACATGGCACACCCTCTTACATATCTAGAAATTGTCTCATTCATTTTTGGCCAATAACAAAATTTTTACAGCTGTGCAACTATTTTACTTACCCCAAAGTGACCTGATATTAGAGAAGTGTGTGATTCTCAAATTATCTTTACTCTTTCAGTTTGTGGAATGCATAGCTTCCCAAAATGATACAAGAGTTGGTCCTTAACATGATAATCCAATTCTTCTATTCGTTTGCCTTGACTTAAAGTTGCATATACATCTTTAAAATCTATATCTTGAGCATATTGTTCAATGTAGCTCTCATGCAATACTGAATTATGTTTAAGTATAGTAGATGCATTTATAATTAGTCTGGACAACATATCTGCAACTTTATTGTGTATGTCCTTTTTATATCTGATGACTAAATGAAACTTTGTGGAAAACCCATCCATCTATAGTGTCTTGATTGCTGCAACTTAGTTTGGGAGTGTAGATATTGAAGTGGTTGATGATCAATATGTATAACTGTCTCTTTGCCCATTAAGTAATGTTTCCACTTTTTCACACTCTGTACTATTGCATACAATTCTTTATCATATGTGGGATAGTTAACTACTGTAGAATTAAATGTCTCGGAATGATAACATATGGGTTTACCGTGCCGCATCAACACTGCTCCCATGGCATAGTCACTGGCATCTGTTTCAATCTCAAATGGTCTTTGAAGATCAGGCAGTACTAGTACTGGTACTGTACTAATATTTTCTTTCAAGGTGTCGAAGGCTTTCTGCTGTTTGCCTCCCCACTGAAACACCTTGTTCAATCCTATTAAATCATGTAAGGGAGCTGCAATTAAGGAAAAGTTAGAAATAAACTTTCTCTAATATTGTGCTGCTCCTAAGAAGCTTCTAATTTCTATAGAAGATTTGGGTTTAGGCCAGTTTACAATGACTGCAACCTTAGAGGGATTTATCTTCAATTCAACACCCCCTACTATATGCCCCAAATAATTCAAAGATGTTTTGCCAAATTCACATTTTGAGGGTTTAACATAAAGATTTTCTCTTTTCAAAACATCTAGAGTCTGCTTAACATGCTTTAAATGTTCTTCCCACATTTTTCTAAATATAAGAATGTCATCCAGATATACAATAACAAAATCATCAAGAAAAGGTTTGAGTACATCACTCATTACTCTTATGAAAGTAGCAGGAGCATCAGTTAATCCAAAAGGCATAACCAACCACTCATACAATCCCTGTTGTTTTGAAAGCAGTCTTCCATGCATCTTTCTCTACAACTCTGACCTGATGATAGCCACTATGCAAGTCTAACTTGGAAAAATAAACAACTTCTTCCAACTGATCTAATAGATCATCTATGCGAGGAAGGGGATAACAATTTTTGATTTTTATCTTATTCAGTGCTCGGTAATCAATGCACATTCTCCACGAGCCATATTTCTTTCTCACCAAAATAGTTGGAGACCCACATGGTGATGTGCTAGGTCTGATGAACCCCTTCTTGAGCAGCTTCTATACCTACTTCTTGATTTCTGCATTCTCTAAAGCGGACAACATGTACATTCCATTGTTAGGCAATGGAGCATTTTTCTGCAAATTAATGTCATGCACTATTTCCTTTTTGGGTAGCAGACCTTTAGGTTCTTGAAACAATATATCATATTCTGAAACAACTTTTTCTAAATCAGCTTGTTGTCTGGCATCATAGCCTTCAAATACATTGCTTTTATCAGGTTTCTTTTCCTTTACAACCATCAGTAAAAATTGTTTGCATGAATTTACAATTCGTTTCATCTGCCCTGAGTTTATGAGAGTATAATTATTCTTGAGCTTATGAGCTCTTACAATATATTCAATTCCATCTTTAACGAGCAGATACTTGTTCTCAGCTCTATAGAAAATAGATTTTCTATCATACAAGTAAGGACTTCCTAAAAAAATTCGACATATATCCAAAGGAACTATATCTAACTCAACCTCATCTACAAATGTTGACCCAAAAGAAAACTTAATTTTACATTGTCTAGTCACTTGTAGCTTTGCTTTATCACATAACCAACTTAATGGATATGGTTTCTTGTGAGGTGTGGTTAGTAATCCCAACTTCTTTACAATTGCTTCAAAAATTAAATTTACTTATGAGCCTCTAACAAACAAAGTATCAATCTTTTGATGATTGGAAATAACTCGAATATGAAAAAGCTCATGCCTTTTTCTCTCATTTTCTTCATTATCAGTAAATTGTGCAAAATTACTAGTAGATACTTCAGAATTTTTACCTTTTATACATGTGGCTGTGATTGTTTCTTCATCTCCTGAGTCTGACCCCAAATCATTTTGAATAGCTGCAGCAGTCTTCTTCTTCTTCTTTCCCTCGAACTTCTTAGGTTTCAGCTCTGGATGCAGAATCTAGCAATGTTCATCATCATGGCCATCCTTCTTACAGTGAGTGCATGAAGACTTGCTTTTCTGTACAGTGTTTGTCTTCCTCTCTTTCCATTTCTGTTTTATTTTCTCTTTATTTTTGCTTGCAGTGGGTTTGGATGATCCCCCAACTTCTGGGTTCCCATTCTTACCTCTAGCTTCTAGATGCATAGCTTGAACGGATACCTCATTTATACTAGTGGGATTAAACATGAGGATAGTGTGCCTCATGTAGCTGTGTAGACCACCTATATACTTCAATAGAGTCTCAGGTGAGTCTAAAGAAATTCCTAGAATCAAAGCTCTTTTCCTAAATTATTGGTTGTAACCTTGTACACTTTGCCCTTTTAGTTGTCGAAGAGTTTTCCAGCTCATCATGGCTTGCTGCATGTAAGCTAGTGGATAGAATTGCTTTTTAATTGCAGAAACAAATTCACTCTAGACAGAAAGAATCTTACCATGTTTCTTCATGTCAGCTTGTGTCCTACCTTCCCACCATACCAAGGCAGTGCCTCCAAGGCATAGGCTAGCCAGCTGAATCTTACTCTTGTCTGAGTCAGTGCTCTGCACTCTGCAATAAACATCAATCTATCTGATCCATTAGCCAGCTTCTCTGCGTTCAACTCTCCATCATATATTGGTAGATCAAATTTAACATCTAATTTAATCAAAGATGTCTTCTTTTTATTTTCAGGGCTATTAGGAGGCATGAGAAATTTTCCTTCTTTCCCTTTTCCTTTAGAGAGGTCATGGAGGAGAGATTATTCCACTCCTTTGTCTTGTTTGGAGTTTGATGAATCTTCATCTCTATTTTTTCTTAAATTCCCTATACATTTCCTCCACCGTGGATCTCATGGTCATAAAACTATCCATGAACTCAGGGTTTGATTCCAAGGGATTTTCTTATGATATTTTCCTCTTAGAATAGTCTCTTCCAATTTCCAGGTTAGTTTTAGCCAACTCTCCTTCTCCTAATTTAAGCTTTGATCTAGTTAGCATTCAAAAACAAAATCCAGCACAAGCTTGTCTAACCTTAGTAACCTAGAGCTCTGATACCACTTGATCTAGAATTTATCCAGGACAAAGAATTAAAGGTATTATAGACTCATGTGCATGGATGTGCCTATGTTACTTTATGCAATGGATTGATAAGATTGCAAAATACACAGACATTGAGGCAGTTAGAGAAAAACACAATAGGAAAACATGTAAGACAACAAGTTTAATAAGGAGTTCACACAATGCTCCTGGGATACATCTCCTGGTCCAACTCTCAGTGGTGGCCTCTCTATTATGTCTTTAAGCAGTGTTTTTACAATAGTGAGCTTAATTCGAGTCTCACTAAACAGATAAAAGTCAGTAGGAATGGAGTGCACAGACTCTCCTTACTAAAATTCGACCTTTGATGGTCACAATAGTATGACAGGCCTATGCCGAGGAGTTTGCTTCAACCTCTCAAGCCTTCTATGGAGTACACAGACTCTTTGAGTCTCTCTGGCTCTATCTAGCTTGATGCTTCCTTCAGGTCAGCTCAGCTTCTACTCTTTGTTTTCTGCTCTTAGCTATCTGCCTTCTTGTGTTGTTGTTTTTCTTTTGCTTCTGTCAGGTCATGGCTTTAAATCTAGTCTGTTCTTTTTCACTGTTCGTTTCCACTTCCCGGCCTTTTGGTTTCCTTACCTCTGTCCGTTCGAATTCCTCTGCTCTGCATCATCATTACTGGGTAACGCCTCGCAAGGAGGTGGCCACCTGTTTCCTAACGAACTGTGTGTCAGATCCTTGAATCATATTTGAATGGTCGTTAGTTCCGTTTTCTTCAAGATCACCTGTGAAACATGAATCGTTTTCCAACTCATCACTCACGTCGGACTTCAAATCCCTTGTCATCTTGCTTTTTGACTTGTCAAATCTAGTCAGTCATCAGAACGCATCTCCGTCATTGATCTGGGCCCCCGGGATCCTACAGTCGTCTTGCATATCGGGCAGACAAGTTGCACAATGTTTACCCGTCCGATGCGGGCAGTTTTCTCTCTCATCCGCTAGACGCGTGTCACTCGATATTTGGCATCAGGTGGGACTCAGTCAAAACTACTTACCGCCTCAAGGCCTTCTGATTTCCTGCCGGTTTGTGGAATCCCGCGCTACGGAACCAAATGCGTTACTTTTTCCAAATTTTATAGCGATTTTGGGTCTGGATGCTTCAGTGCTTTCCTTCACTAAGGGGGACGCCCTGTAATATGTGATTAGTGCTTTATCATCTCAGAAACCACACCTGTTTCTTGATTTGGCCTCCGGTTTTTACAGCTTGTTCTAGCGCGCATTACCATGGGCTAATGGTCTGCGCTCTCGACCGAGGGTCCTCGTTGCTCCGCTTTGGCCACAACTGCCACTGTTATGAGGATTCCTTTTGATAGCTTTGATTTTTCTAAGACTTGAATCTTTTAGCATAATTTGAAACAATCATGAAAACTTAGAGAGTGTTTTAGGATCCAATTTGAATCACCCACAATGATAAAAAATGAAGATACATTTAAAAAAATGTGTTGAACACACTTTTTAAATGTAGCTTCAATTTTTATCAATTTGGGTCTTCTTAAAAGTATGCATAATGGGTACTCGTTGGATGTGGAATTTAATTATGCATCCAATGAGTGCATACACTTGAAATGTGAGTAAACCTATAAGGAGATAAGCCAAAAATACAAATAAAATACGTAGTTTTCTTATTTTCCCTCCAAAATTCATAACTCTTATTTTATTATTTTATTATTTTTCATTAGGAGGCCACTTTTAGGCTAAAATTTCCTCTAATGGAAACACGTTGTGAATAAAACGACAAGGATTAGACATCACACCATAGGTTATTTGTTTTCATAAGTTATCTACAGCCTGAGATTTTTAGCATGTAACATAGTTGGCATGATTGTGCCTAAGCTTTCTATGAAGGTTGAATACTAAGTTACTAAGGTGTTCTTTTCTATGGTGACCTTTTATTTGCTTTGTTTATATAGATCATCTGGCCACATAGTGGCCACTATCGCCCAACTGAAGAAAACTTACTCGAGTTTCTTACTTTTATGGGGAAAAATGACATTGACATAGCTCATGTTTAGGTTTATGTCGTATAGATATTTTATAGTTTACTTTAGTTTATATTCCAATATTCATCATCTTTCATGTCTTATACTCTGCATTGTATCTTCTTTCGTTTTCAGAATAGGAACTCAATATTGATAGTAAGAAGCAAGAATTGAAGAAAGAGGAGAACAATAACATTGGAGCGACAAATGCAAAGAGAGAGGGAGAGAAGGTAACTGGTCTAGTGATACCCTTAGATCTAATATCCCACCTTAGACACACACATAGAGAATGATGGTCAAGTCTTCAGAGTTGGTGAATTCACTTGTAATGTCTTGGCAACACAGTGTTAATGTCTTGAAGTGATGAAACAATATTTCATGTGTAAATTATAGTCCAACCAATATTAAGTTGGAAACTCATGTTATAACACTTGACATTTTATATAATATAATTTATGTGGTTGAAATTATATTGAAGTTTTTTTCCAGTCCCTTGAGGTTTTTGAGGACAATGAAAGAAAAAAAACTTGCAATTTTTAAGGTACTCACTTTCTCTCAGAAATTATCCGGTCTTCCACCAAAAACCATTTTCAACCTCTTCTCATAGACAACCTTGATTGCAAGGAGATTATGCTTTCATTCATCACAAGTTTTTTCAAGGAGTATCTAGTTGAAAACAATCTTAATGATCTCATAGCATTTATGAAGTGAGGAAATATAGAAGATAATATTCTTGATTTGTTCCCAATATAGAAAGACACCACTGAAGCTTAAGACTTTTTTTTAGAACCAAATTGTCTACTTAAGTCGCATGCATTTCCTGTCAATTGTTACTAGCATATGCCTTTTTAACTTTTTGTGTGGAAGTAAGGAGAGTTTGGGAGCTATTGCCGAATATAATGAAAATAAAATGTTTGATGTGAAATTAAAGGACATGAAGAGTGCATTAACAACTTTGATTGCAGAGAATGTTGATATTTCGTAATTAATTGAAACTATAAAGCAGTGCCATAAAGAGTCAAAGTTACTTGATATTGAAGTAGTGCATATCTTATGGAATGCTCTTATGGATGATGTATAATGATATGGAAAAATCCAACAACAAAATTCAAATTTGGCATTGTGTCAAGTTAGTATTTAATCTTTTCTCACCATGTATTATCTTTTTTTTCCCCATATGTTATGCCTTATCATATCTTGAACACTTTTATGGTTTTTTACTGAATTTTGAGAAGTATTTTCTTCTTGTTAAGTGTTTAATATGTTTACAACTTTTAGTTAATATTAGAATCTAATGGGAAAATGGGCCTATGCATAGCTGTTTTAAGAGTCATCCTCATGGCTTGCATTTTTCTAGTTTTAAGAATCATGTTTTGCTACACACTTTGATCCTTTCATTGATGTGCATAAGAAAATATAATGTTTCAATTTCATAGACAACATTTGTTAAAATCTAAATGCAATGGTGAGTACTTTGTTTCTTTCTTTGGATATCATGTTTTTCTTCTTGCATATGTTTATTTTGTTTTATTGATGTATATATAAATATGTTTATCAAACTGTCAGTTCAATAGATATTGTTTTTGGAAATTAATTACAAAATGTATACAAATGTAGGAATAAATCCTTCAACCTGTGTTTCCATGAAGGTTTATTCAATGTAACGAGTTTGTGTTTCTTTTCTTGGCCATAAATATGGTTACACTGGATTTTCTAAGATATGTTACATTTTTTAAAGTCTTTTATTAATGTGTTTTCATTTTTTCTCACTTGGAATTCATAAATCAATAATTTGTTCATGCTAGTGCTAGATTGGATGTTAATTCCATTTTCTATCAAAGGTGCTACAAGAATCAAACTTAACAGTCAGAGCATGCATTTAATGGAAAGAGTTCTCCTTTGGCTTGAGGGAATTATTATCTTTCACTTCCATTGTCTGTATGTAGTATGTGGGGATTAATTATGCATGCAATGTTTGTATCCATGGTTTTCCATCCAACATGTACTTTTTTTTCCCATGGAAAACTTCCTTGGGGAAATCCTTGAGGGGATTCCTCACATTCCTATGAATGGTAGCCATGGTAAATGTTGTTGGTCTATAACATGTACTCCTAATCTAGAGGGAATTTACAAGACTTGAACCCATGACCTATCTACCTTAAATATGGTTGGTACAAACTGATTGATCTAACCCATTAGGTTGCCACAATGTACTTATTAACTTCTATGTACAATATTTCTAATGATGTTTATCCATATGTGTTAGGCCCCTATAATACTAGTGATTCCCCCATTACTATTGTCATTGTAGCCCTTATTGTTATTATTGTGCCCCTATTGTCCCCATATTGTTATTAGTGTGCCCCATAGAAGCCCACTATTGTTATTGTTGTGCCCTTATATTATTATTGTTATGTCGGCTTTGATTATATTGTGACCCCTTAGACTCTTATATATAGAAAGGAGGTTTAGTCATTTGTATCATCCAAGAATTGTTCATTTGTGTAATGTAAAGGAGGTTTCCCCCTCAAAGAGGTTGATTTTGAAGGCGTTGATCTATCTTTTCTTCTATTTTGTGAGTTGGTTGCATAACATTTGGTATCATAGCTTTGGATTCTAGGGTTTCGTTGCTCCAAATAGGTTATCATGGAATTTTCGCTATAATTTTTTTTCTGTGACATTTCAGAAGCTAAACAAAACCCATTTGAGAAGAAATTTCTCTGAACCTCAGGTCCAAATTTAAGATCTTTTCTTCCTATATTTTCGAAGATATGATCCAAGGAAATTAACATTTTTGTAGGATCCCGAATTATATCTCAAACTGGTGACCTTGGGAAAATCGTCATAACTTTCCCTCTGAGTATCAGATTGAAATTTCATAAGAAGTTATAAAATAAAATGGTTTGTAGTTTTATGTGTATTATTTTCATGTCTAAAGGTTGAAACAATGACATGTGGCACTTCGTACAAGTTTTCTCTACTGAAAAAGTGTATAATCAAGTCATCTTGGGAGATTGAGCATAATTCTTTCTTGGAGAATCCAATTTCGATCAAACTGGTAACATTCGATTGATGACCCACCATGTTCCAAAGATCGATATGAGGAAGTTTGATGGCAAGGATCTCATAACATGGATACTACAGATGGAGCAATATTTTGATCTCCATAATGTGAAAAACACACAAAAGGTACACATTGCAACTTTATATTTGGAACCAAATCAGTTGCTATTGATGGATTTGCTCTCATAAACAAATTGTCACTTGACAATTTTTATGGAAGAAATGATAGCACATTATGAGGATACAAAAAAAAAACACCTTTTTTAGCTAACTGATAAATCTCAAACAAAAGGGTTCAATGATGGAGCACATTGAGGACTTCCGAAAATTGAATATAAGGGTAAAAGATATTCTAGAGGAGCATATGATTGATGTGTTCATAGGGACTTTAATGAATAACTTCCAACATGAAGTGCGCCTTTGGGAACCTAATTCATTGGAGAAGGCATTCAGGTTAGCAAGAAAAATGGAAAGCAAAATTATGGCAACTAGGAAGCCTACCACTCACAACTATAAAGACGAAAGTGTTGTTGCCCCTAGCCTTCCACAATCTACAATGTTGACACCACAACAATTGGAAGAAACAAGAGCAAAAGGGCTTTGTTAGAGTTGTGATAGCAAATACACTAAAGGTCATAAGTGTGATGAGAAGAAATTATTTTACATAGATCGTGAAGAGGAGGAAGAAAATGAATAAGAAATTTCAAAAGAAGAGGATATACACCAAGAACAAACCTTAGAGAAAGAAGAAATGAATCCGACCATATCTTGTAATGAGTTGGCCAAAATTACTACTCCTAAAACTATCGATATAAAAGGACATATCAAGAAGAAAAAGGTAATAATGTTCATTCGGTCGGGAAGTACCTATAATTTTATTCATTGTAAGATAGCCAAGGAATTGAATTGTTTCCTATATCCATCACTAGAGTGTCAAGTGATGGTTGTAAGTGGAGGAACCATAAATTTCTTTGGAAAGTGCCATAATATCAAACTATCCATGGGAGAATATGTATTGAATAGCCCAATGTTTTCCATTCCAATGGGTGGTGCTAATGTTGCATTGGGAGTCCAATAGCTACAATCCTTGGGTACAATAGCTTTTAATTTTCAAGAAATTTTCATCAAATTTTGTTCACAAGGAAAGGAAGTTGAATTAAGGGGTATCGCAGGGAAACTGGGAAAGTGATCAGGAGCTCAGGACCAAGTGTCGTAAAATGGTCAAAAATGAAAGTGCTCAGAACTGGTTTGAACTTGAACGACCGGACAGAGCTCGTCCTCCTGATTCCGGTGCCACAAATGGTTCGAAAAACGGTCTCCGTATGCAGAAGTTATGCCAAAACAAAATCACCCAATGACTCTTAATTTTTGAATTTGTTCCCAAAAAAAAAAAATATTCCATAGAATATTCCTTGGAATACCCCATGGAATATTCCTTTTGGACAGCGAATCAAAAACTGCCATGTGGCCGGGGAGGACATCAGCATATGGGCGCATGTTTTAAAAGTTATGTGGCAGATCCGTGGTTTGAACCCGCAACCTGGCCTAAACGAATGCCAACACTTACCATTGCGCCACACGTTTGAATCTTGTTATGTGGGCGGCATAAACATTTGTTAGCGTTTGATTTTGTATATGGCGGGAAAGGAAGGGGGCCAGCCCCTAAGGGCCAACCCCCCATACATGTGACCTCGCACCCGGAACCATGGGCTCCATTCAAACCGTCGGTGCCATATTCCAACCGTCACTATTTAATGTTGAACGAGTTCACATGCGGGTTAAACAGTGAGTTAACATGTAGTTTCAATAGCCATACAGCTAAGGGCTTGGCGCAAACTCCGAGGCAGACCACCCACAAATCGCCGTTCCAAATGTTTGGTCACATGCGCGCTAAAACTGGAGTTAAGGTAGTTAGACTTGCGGGAATATTGGCGGAGCGCCAAATTTGGGCAGTCCTGCCATAATTAGCGGACCTATCTGGACCTCCACTACAGTTAGCTGGAGTGATTTTAGGCCAAATTGGAGGAAATCTTCAATGAGCCATAACTTTGGCTAGGAAAATCCTTTTTGGACGAATTTGTTTTTGATTTTGGGTCTCTTCAACCTTATGAAGCCATTGGCATAGGTTTCACAGCCATCTGAGGTCATTTGCAGGTGTTTTAGCTTCATGGAAGTTCCAGGAGCCACTAGGGCCAAATCAGTTTAGGAGATGCATTGGGAATTGTGCAGCCATTGAATGTGGAACGAAGGTCATTCCTGAAGGTTTTCAGCATTCTAAATCTATTTCTACAGCATTTTTTACCTGTTGAGGCATTCTTCTCACTGTTTAGCTTCAGGGAAGCTTTCAGGGCCATTAGGGCCATTTCAGTGCTTGAGCTGTTTGGGGCTGTGTTCATCCATTTTTGGTGATTCAAAAGCCTATGTCTACTATTTTCGAACTTTTGAGTCTAATGGCAAAGGTTTCAGAACCAATTTAGGTCATATTCACCTCAAAATTCTCCATGCAAGTCTAAAGGGCCACTAGGGCCAATTGGGGAAAGTACTGTATAAGGTACAATTTCACTGTTTAGTGTTTGGGAAAGAGCATGTTTAGCTAATTCCTATCTTCTGATTCTATATTTACAGCCAGATCTGTCTTTCGAGACACTCATATTCTTGTATTAGCCTTTGTAGCATTTTTAATACAAGAGGACAAGCCTAGTTTGAGAGGCTTGGTCCAGCAGATGTAGCCCAGAAGGGGTGAACTACTTTATCATTTTGATGTCTTTATTTGTTGAAGATGATATGCTAAACAAAACTGATATAAAGTGTTAAACAACATATATACATAACTTGCATACACACATAATCACCTATTCAGCTGCAGAAAGTTATCTGTCTTATTCCGCAAGACATCAAATTTCAAGTATGTGTATGTCAAAGACTTCTAAGTGTTTACTTCATTATTTCTTTAGGGAGAGCCTGTAGAGGGCCAGGTAGCCTCTGGAACTCATCCTCTCTTTAGAAGTGACATGTCCGGTGAATGCCCCTACAGTCTATCTCTGTATAAGAAATAAGAAGTTTTCACATTTTCAGAGGTCACTTGGAGTGTATAGCTCACATGTGAAATTATGGGAAATGGATACCTTGCACCCTTAAACAAGTACATTCCATTTTCAGATCAGAATGGTATCGAAGCAATAGGTTTGCTTGACTGACATCACTAGCTTGATTGTGTAGCTTGAAAGGTGTCTTAAGCAGTGTTGAAGATTGACTGCTTTATTATTCTGTAAACTACTTGTTGTTTGAGTTTGTTGAAGCTCTTTTTTTCATTTTTATAATGACAACTTCCATAAGTGAGTTCTCAAAATCATCCTCCTTCACAAGATTCTTTGATGAATGCTTGAAGCAAGAATTTTTCATCATGATGAATATGGTGAGAGAAATGTATGAGGATGAAAGAAAGAGCTCTAGACTTCAAGAGCAGTTGAATTCCATGAGGGAAGAGAAGCAATTGCTTTCTGACCAATTGTAGGAAATGGAAGGCCAGCTTCATATTGCAAACATGAATCTGGAAAGGATGCATGAGTTGGAGACACAAATCCTTGTTGCCAAAGAAGCCTTAGCCAAGTATCAACTTGAAGAAGAGGTAAACAATTCTAGTTTGTCTTCAAATTCTTATAAGAATGTTTATGTTGGTTCTTTTGAGAAACATACCAAAGGCATAGGGTCCAAGTTGATGTCCAAAATGGGATATGAAGGAAAAGGATTGGGCAAACATGCACAGGGTATAGTTGAGCCAATAATGGTTGAGGTAAGGCCTAAGAATTTGGGTCTTGGCTATGGACAATCTTATGGAGAAAGTTCCAAAGCAGCCATGAAGGCAATTGAAACAGTTCCTAGAAGGAGTTTCATTTCAGGTTCTCTATCTCAAGGTTGTATCCTTGAGGAATGCAATAGTTTGAAACATTCTTTGCAGGAAGAAGGTGTGCATAAGCATGCACTTGAACAAGAAAGTGGTGAAAGCTCTAAAACCATTGAAGGGATTGATAGTGTTCCAAAGGGAGCTTCTTCTTCTTTCGATTCACCTCCTCATGAAGGTAATGAAGGTGAAAGAGAAAGGTATAAATCTGATTTCCATCACACTTCCTTTGATCATGTAAAGCATGGAAAATTTCCACATAAGCATTGGAAAAGAATTGCATGTTCTTTTTGTGGTTTGGTTAACCATAGTGTTTCTAGATGTTGGAAAATAATGGCAACATACAGGAAACTTTTGAAGGAAAGGAGGCAAGAATCCAAAGTTCCATTGAACAATGCAAATCATGTTGTCAAGAAGATGAAAATGTGTTGCACTTATTGCCATAAGCAAGGACATACCGCTGAAAGGTGTTGGACTCTGAATCCAACAATGCTTCCACGAAAGTTGAAGAAATTGGAGAAAGAGTATGGCAAGAATGGGAAGGAAGTTTCCATCATTGATATGTGTTAGGATGATACACATGTTGATATTGATGTGCAGTTAAAGGAAGCGCCTTTGAAATGGATTGGTAAGAAATGGTTAGAATTCTTATCCAATTAAAGTTGCATGTCTTTTGATTGAATGCATTTCTTTGTTAAGGGAATGCAAGTTGCAAGATGGAAAAAGCTGAGTATGAGACTCACTCTATTTCAGCTCTTGTCACCCACATGTGTTTTTATTGGGTTGATCTATCTGTTGGTCTTAGAAAAGAAGAGTTGAAGTTGCACCTGTACATAGATGTTGTAGGTGTGTTTATTGAATTGTATATAGTTCATTGTTTTTGATACATACATGTGTTTGTAAATGTATCTTGTTGACAGTCGACTAATGTCGCTTGTGAGCACACTTTTATATTGTTGATTGTGTCACCCATTGATTATCGACTTGTGTCGATTGTGGTGCACATTTTTTGTCTACTTGTGTCGGTTGTGTACACACTTGTTATGTTGATGGTTGAGTCCATTGTTCAGCATATTTCAGGACAAATTGTTGTTGATGATTGTCTTGTTGCACAAGATACCTTTGGTGTCATTTGGTGCAGGGAAAGAATTTGGTGCAAAGCTGTGCACAATCCCATGAGCTGGAAAAGCATGCATGCAAAGAGGGCTCAAATTTCAGCATGGTTCTCTACTTCTTTTGAGAAGTTTTTGCAGCAAGTATCCCAAGAGTTTGGGATGAGAATTTGCAGTACATTCAGCATGCTACAGCCGGTAAAAGCCTTCTCATTTGGGAGGTAGCTCTTCCTCTGGAGCGGAGGTGCCATGGATGGGCATTGTGACAATTGGCAAGCCCACATGTTCAGAGGAATATTTTAGCTCATATATCAGAAAATTTCATTTCTGATTTCTGCAAATTTTTAGTTTTTCTGGCGAACAAGCTTGGCCAGGATTCGACAAGTACTTGGCTTATGCAGCAAAAAGTCGCCATGATGACAGTTGGCAAGGCAGGACATTTTGACATCAGTATGCTGATTTGGCTGAACGAAAGAGGATATTTGTGTTTTCTAAAGTGCTGTACAGTTCAATTCAGAGATTCAGTAAGCTTTTGGGGACCAAAAGCCTTCTCATTTGGGAGGTGTGATCAGGAGCTCAGGACCAAGTGTCGTAAAATGGTCAAAAATGAAAGTTCTCAGAACTAGTTTGAACCTGAACGACCGGATAGAGCTCATCCTCTTGATTCCGGCACCGCAAATGGTTTGAAAAACGGTCTCTGTATGCAGAAGTTATGCCAAAAACAAAATCGCCCAATGACTCTTAATTTTTGAATTTTTTCCAAAAAAATTAAAAAAAGAATATTCCATGGAATATTCCTTTTGGGCAGCAAATCAAAAACTGCCACGTGGCCGGGGAGGACATCAGCATATGGGCGCATGTTTTTAAAGTTATGTGGCAGATCCGTGGTTTGAACCTGCAACCTAGCCTAAATGAATGCCAACACTTACCATTGCGCCACACATTTGAATCTTTTTATGTGGGTGGCATAAACATTTGTTAAAATTTGATTTTGTGTAGCGTGGGAAATGAAGGGGGCTAGCCCTAAGGGCCAACCCCCCATACATGTGACCTCGTGCCCGGAACCATGGGCTCTGTTCAAACCGCCAGCGCCATATTCCAACCATCACCGTTTAATGTTGAACGAGTTCACATGCGAGTTAAATGGTGAGTTAACACGCAGTTTCAATAGCCATACAGCTAAGGGCTTGGCACAAACTCCGAGGCAGACCACCCACAAACCGCCATTCCGAATGTTTGGTCACATGAGCGCTAAAACTGGAGTTAAGGCAGTTAGACTGACGGGAATGTTGGCGGAGCACCAAATTTGGGCGGTCCCGCCATAATTGGCAGACCTATTTGGACCTCCACTACAATTAACTGGAGTGATTTTAGGCCAAATTGGAGGAAATCTTCAATGAGCCATAACTTTGGCTAGGAAAGTCCTTTTTGGATGAATTTTTTTATTATTTTGGGTCTCTTCAACCTTCTGAAGCCATTGGCATAGGTTTCACAACCATCTGAGGTCATTTGCAGGTGTTTTAGCTTCATGGAAGTTCCAGGAGCCACTAGGGCCAAATCAGTTTGGGAGCTGCGTTGGGAATTGTGCAGCCATTGAATGTGGAACGAATGTCATTCCTGAAGGTTTTCAGCATTCTGAATCTATTTCTATAGCTCGTTTTTCTTGTTGAGGCATTCTTCTCACTATTTAGCTTCAGGGAAGCTTTCAGGGCCACTAGGGCCATTTTCAGTGCTTGAGCTATTTGGGGCTGTATTCATCCATTTTTGGTGATTCAAAAGCCTATGTCTGCTATTTTCGACCTTCTGATTCTAATGGCAGAGGTTTTAGAACCAATTGAGGTCATCTTCACCTCGAAATTCTCCATGCAAGTCTAAAGGGCCACTAGGGCCAATTGGGGAAAGTACTGTATAAGGTACAACTTCATTGTTTAGTGTTTGGGAAAGAGCATGTTTAGCTAATTCCTATCTTTTGATTCTGTATTTACAATCAGATCTGTCTTTCGAGACACTCATATTCTTGTATTAGTCTTTTTAGATTTTTTAATACAAGAGGACAAGCCTAGTTTGAGAGGCTTGGTCTAGCAGATGTAGCCCAGAAGGGGTGAACTGCTTTATCATTTTGATGTATTTATTTGCTGAATATGATATGCAAAACAAAACTGATATAAAGTGTTAAACAGAAAATATACATAACTTGCATACACACATAATCACCTATTCCGCTGCAGAAAGTTATCTGTCTTATTCCGCAAGACATCAAATTTAAAGTATGTGTATGTCAAAGACTTCTAAGTGTTTACTTCGTTATTTCTTTAGGCAAAGCCTATAGAGGGCCAGGTAGCCTCTGGAACTCATCCTCTCTTTAGAGGTGACATATCCGGTGAATGCCCCTACAGTCTATCTCTGTATAAGAAATAAGAATTTTTCACATTTTCAGAGGTTACTTGGAGTGTATAGCTCACATTTGAAATTATGGGAAATGGATACCTTACACCCTTAAACAAGTACATTCCATTTTTAGATCAGAAAGATAATCATCTCTAACAGAATGACAAAGATTCTAAAGAAAGAACAACAAAGCGTAATTGCATAATTATGTTCGCTAGAGGTTCCCACATCGAAATCATCTATTTCTCCATATCTCCAAAAAGTCTTGGACAATCATTCCAAGGTATTGGAGACTACCAAAGGCCTCCCACCTATTCATGATCATGATCATGCTATTCATTTGATTTCAAGAAGTATTCCTCCAAACATCAAGCCTTACAAATATCCCTATGCCCAAAAGAGCGAAATTGAACATATGGTTGCAAAAATTATAGAGGCTAGTATAATTCAACCTAGTCAAAGTTATTTCTCTTCTCTAGTAGTATTGGTGCATAAGAAGGATGGATCATGATGCATGTGTCCAGATTATAGGGAGCTAAACAAGCTCACTATTAAAGATAAATTTCCCATTCTTGTCATTGATGAATTATTGGATGAATTGCATGGATCAATTTACTTCACCAAGTTGGATCTTCGTTCAGGATATCATCAAATCCGAATGAATACTGAAGACATTCCAAAAACAACATTTAGAACTCATGAGGGTCATTATGAATTTTTGGTCATGCCTTTTGGCCTTACTAATGCACCTTCTACATTTCAAGGTTTGATGAATTCCATTTTCAAACCCTTCCTTAGAAAATTTGTGTTAGTAGTTTTTGATGATATACTAATCTACAACAAGTCTTGGAAGGATCATGTTCAACATGTTGACAGGGTGCTCAAACTATTGGAGGAGAAACAATTATATGCAAAAAGGTCCAAATGTTTCTTTGAAGTACAAGAGGTGGAATATCTGGGTCATATTGTATCTCATGAAGGTGTTAAAGAAGACCCTAGAAAAATTAAAGCCATTAAGGAATGGAAAATCCCCACATCCATAAAGCATCTACCATGATTTCTCTGGTTGATAAGGTATTATCGCAAGTTTGTTAAGAATTATGGGAGAATAACAACACCTCTAACAAGATTATTGAAGAAAGATGCATTTTCATGGACTCCAAAAGCAACCAAAGCCTTTGAACATCTTAAAGAGGCAATGTGCCAAGCACCGATCTTAGCTACGCCTAACTTCACAAAAACCTTTATTGTGGAATGTGATGCCTCAGGAAATGGAATTGGTGCTATTTTAATGCAAGAAGAAAGACCCATTTCTTTCTGAGGAGGAAATGTTGGAAATACTACATGCACTTAAGAAATGGCGACCCTACGTAATGGGAAGACATTTTGGTGTGCTGGTTGCAGGTGTTAAGGATAATCATTCAAAACTAGTAACTATCACTTCTATTTTAGGTGGAATGTCTTCTCAGGTTTCCTTTGGAGTTTTAGCCATCAACCTTCAAATGTAGTTACTTTGCTAAAATAGTCGAACTATTCAAATTACCCAAAATATGGCCAAAACTTCAATTACCGCGAAACTGAAAGGAAACAAAACTCCAGATTATAACTTTCTCGGGTCTAAAATCTAAATTGACCTGCATGCATTTTTCAGAGCGATATCAGTCGGATCTCGTCACTTCATAGCGAACGACTATGATCTATCTAGAACTCAATGGATTAAATCACATTCCATAAACCATCGCGTTTGTTTCCTGGATTAAACCTTGTGCTTATTCTGATGTGATCACCGTTGGATATGACTCCTTCAAGAAAATGGTCACGATTAACTGAGCTATTAACTCAATTTTATAATTTCTCACGTCCATTTTTGGGATTAATGTCCACGCTTGTTAGCACATGATCACCATTAGATCTGTTGCCTGTCAATTAGATGGTTTAGATCTTCTCCTGGGGTTCTCATGAATTTTGTCGGAGTTTTCTTTGTTCCACGAAGAATTAGTGCTTTTGCTAGGTTTAGACTATCTCTAAGTTATACTCTTAAAACATATCTGGATATTTCAATACACAGGGAATGAACATTTTAAGCACAATAACATAAGATTTTACAGAACTTAATTCTAAAGGGCCTGAACTAGAAAATAACACACTCAGATATATTTCAAAGGTAATTCAAACTTCCGGGATTGACCATTCATGTACAAAATACACATAGATACAAAGAGATTCCAAATTTTACAATCAAATCCTCCTCTGCCAAATCCAGCCAAATCCCCTTACACTAATTCAAAACTTACATAGATACCAGTACATACAACAATAAGATCCTCAATCAATAGCTCGAATCTACCTAATACTAGATAATAAATACTCTATATGATATTCTCCTCGAGAATCTCAACTAAGCCAAATATTTCCTTCCTCAGGTGTGCTAAAACCAAATCTCCAACCTCAAAATTAACTTCTCTCTTCTTCAAATCTGCTCTGCTCTTGTACTTTCTATTGCTATCCTGTAACTGTTGTTTTACCTGTTCATGTATTGCTTGAATCACTGAAGCAAAATCTTCTTCTTTAGCACTTCTCATTTTAGCTTTTCCCAAGTCTCTTAATTTAGACACTCCTCTTGGGTGCATTCCATAAACTATATGGAATGGACTCTGCCCTATACTCCAGTTAGGAGAATCATTATAAGCATATTCAGCCTGTGCCAAAACTTGATCCCACTATTTTGGATGTTCACCTACAAGACTTCTCAGAAGATGACCCAAGCATCTGTTTACAACTTCGGTCTACACATTAGTCCGAGGATGACAAGTTGAACTAAAACTCAGTTTAGTACTAAGTTTCTTCCACATGTCCTCCAGAAATGACCAACAAATTTGGTGTCTCTATCTAGAACAATACTCTTAGGTAACCCATGCAACCTTACAATCTCCTTAAAAAACAGATTAGCAATGTGAGTAGCATCACTGGTTTTATGACATGGAATAAAATGTGCCATTTTAGAAAATCTGTCTACCACAACATAAATTGAATCATTTTCTCTTTGAGTTTTTGGTAAACCCAAAACAAAATCCATACTTACCATATCCCAAGGTCTATCTAGAATAGGTAATGGAACATAAAAACCTATGTTTTGGCTACTTCCCTTTGCATATTGATAGACTTTACAATTCTTCACATACTTCTCCACTTCAGATCTCATCTTCGGCCAAAAATAAAACTGTTTCAACTGCTCATAAGTCTCGTCTGCACCAAAATGTCCTCCAAGTCCACCACTATGTTTCTCCTTGATTAAATTTTACCTCATAGAGAAATTTGGTATGCACAACTGATTTCTTTTAAACAACAATCCTTCTTGCAAGAAAAAATCCAGCCACTTACTTCTGTCTAACAAAACATGATTTTTACAAGCTTCAAATGCCTCTTTAAAATCTAAATCTTTCTCATATAATTCCTTAAGAAAATCAAAACCCAACACTTGAATTTGACTTTCTTGAACTAAAATTCTTTTTCTACTTAAGGCATCTGCTACCTTGTTTGATTGGCCATTTATATGCTTTAATACAAAATTAAAACCTTGAAGATATTCTACCCATTTTGCATGTTTCTGACTAAGCTTTGGTTGTTGCATAATGTACTGTAATGCATGGTTGTCTGAATAAAGTATAAACTCCTTAGACATCAAGTAATGTCTCCACTTCTTCAATGACTGCACAACTGCATAAAATTCCTTATCATAAGAAGAATATTTCTTCTTTGATTCATTCAGTTTTTCACTGAAATAAGCTACAGGTCTGTACTCGTGACTTAAAACAATGCAAATAGCTTCGCCACTGGCATCACATTTCAGTTGAAAAGTTTTATAAAAAACAGGAAAAATTAAAATAGGTTTTTCAGTGATCTTTCTTTTCAATAGCTGGAAGTTCTTTTTTGCTTCAACAATCCATTTAAATGGTTTTTTATCCTTCTTTATAGTCTCAATAATAGAAGCTTGATCTTACTAAAATTCCTTATGAATTTTTTATAAAAACTAGCAAGACCATGAAAACTTCTTACCTCAAAAACACTTTTTGGTGAAGACCACTCTATGATTCTTCTCTAGATCCATCTTTAATCCATCAACAGAAACAACAAAGCCCAAATATACCAACTCTTCTTTCATGAATGAACATTTCTTTAGATTTAACAGTGACTTTTCTTGTTGTAGCTTCCGTAAGACATAATTCAGATGTCTCATATGTTCCTCTTTAGATCTGCTCTAAACTAATATATCATCCAGATATACTATTACAAATTTACCAATAAATTCTTTCAGAACTTCATTCACAAGCCTCATAAATGTACTAGGAGCATTTGATAACCCAAAAGACATTCCCATCCATTCATACAATCCTTCATTTGTTTTAAAAGCAATTTTCCATTCATCTCCTTCTCTAATCCTTATTTGATGATAACCACTCTTTAAATCCAACTTTGTAAAATATCTTGCTCCACTTAAACAATCCATCAAATCTTCAATTCTAGGTAAAGAAAATCTATACCTGATTGTTGTTTTGTTGATTTCTCTTGAATCAATGCACATTCTCCACCTTCCATATTTCTTTGGACTCAACACCATGAGCACTACACAAGGACTCAAGCTCTCTCTAATCAGTCCTTTATCTAATAGTTCCTAAATGTGTTTTCTGATTTCTTCATTTTCTATGGGAGTCATCCTGTAAGATGCTTTATTTGATAAATTTTCCCCTTGAATCGAATCTATATGATGACTGATTTTTCTAATGGGTGGTAACTCATTAGGCAAATAATCTACAATGATAGCACAATAATTGTCCAACATCTCTTGAATTTCAATTGGAAAATTAGAAATTTTAGTGGAAGTAATTATTACCTTGGGTTTGCAAATCAATGCAAAGTTTACCTCATCCTCTTCAATCTACTGCAAGTATTCTTTTCCACTCAGCAATAGAGTCTTTGGATTAGATTTTCCTGATGCATCTTCTTCTTCCATAGGCAACAATGTATGATTGACACCATCTTTACCAAATTTGTATGTGTTCTTTTTCCCATCATGCATAGCTCCTCTATCATATTGCCAAGGTCTTTCCAGCAATATATGACACACATCCATAGGCATCACATCACACATAATTTTATCTTTGTATTTTCCCAACTACAACTCCACTTCACACTGTTCATTCACCAACAATTGATATCCTTTTTAAAGCCATGACACCTTGTAAGGTGTTGGATGTTTCTTTGTCTTTAATTTCAAATTTTCCACCACTTCTGTAGAGACCAAATTATCGGTGCTACCACTATCAATTATCATTTAAAAACATTTTCCTTGAACCTTGCACACAGTCCTGAACAAAGTCTTTCTTTGTGCTAGTTCAACAACTTCCTTTGCTGGCTTTAACAAAACTTTGTTAACTACCAAAGATTCCCCTCTCTGGTACATTTTCTTCTTCTATCACCTTTGCTGCTTCCCTTTCAGTCTGAGCAACAATTACATTTCTCTGATTTGTTCCTATGTTTTCTGGGCACTCATAAGCTCTATGTCCCATCTTGTTACATCTGTAACATCTGATTTCTCTTCCTCTGCCTCTGCCTCCTCTTCCTCTAGAAAAACTCCCTCTACCACTTGCATCACCTCCTGTGGGTGTATGCTGACTTGAGCTGCTGCTAGCTCCATCTCTAGGTGCTGTAGATCTTCCTCTACCACCTTGGCTTCCTCTTTCTCAGAAAGTACCTCTATTTCTAGCATATTGCTTCCTCATGAGTTTTTCTTTAGCCTTCAATACCATCTGATAAGCCTCTTCTACTGTTTTAGGAGACAATATACTTATCTCATCTTGAATCTCCATTCTGAGACCATTTACATATCTTGCAACCTTCTCATCTATAGCTTGAATTTGTCCAGCTCTTATGCTTACCTTGTAAAATTCCTCTGTGTATTTCTTCACTATCAAATACCTCTATCTAAGGTTCTGGATGTGTCTAAATAATGTCTCTTGATAATCACTTGGCAAAAACTAACCTCTCAACTTTTCCACCATCCTGTTCCAATTTTTAATTGGCTGCTTACCAAGTCTTCTTCTTTCTACCTACACTCCATCCCAGTGTTGCATGTCCTTTCAATTTTGTGACAGCAAATTTCACTCTCTTTCCTTCTTCTATTTCTTCATAATCAAAGAATTTATCCATGTCAATAATCCAGTCTATCAACTCCTCAGGGTTTAAGCCTCCTGTATAAACTGAAAACTCAAGTCTAGGTTTAGATGTGGATCTCAACACTGATTTAAAGAATCTCATTTCAGGAGTAACATTTATAGGTTCTTCTTCTTCTGCAGCTTCAACTTCAGGCTCATTGACATCTCCAGCATCTGCATCTCTTTGATTTCCCATTTCCATTGCTTCTAATCTAGCTTGCATCTGTTGCATAGCTTCCAACACTTAAGCATTTGCAACTGATCGTCCTCTTCTACCACGTCCTCTTCCAACTTTGAAAGCCATGTTGGATTTCTTTTTATGATCTTTGAGATTCTGTCCAGTGTCAGTAGGCTGCTCTGATACCACTAATGGTGGGCTAGTTGTAGGTGTTAAGGATGATTGTTCAAAACCAGTAACTATCGCTTCTAATTCAGGTGGAATGTCTTCTCGAGTTTCCTTTGGAGTTTCAGTCATCAACCTCCAAATGTAGTTACTCTGCTAAAATAGCCGAACTATTCAAATTACCTGAAATATGGCCAAAACTTCAATCACAATGGAATTGAAAGCAAACAAAACTCCAGTTTATAACTTTCTCGGATCTAAAATCTAAATTAACTTGCATGCATGGTCCAGAGCGATTTCCATCGGATCTCGTCACTTCATAGCGAATGACTATCATCGATCCGGAACTCAGTGGATTAAATCACATTCCATAAACCATCATGTTTGTTTCCTGGATTAAACCTCGTGCTTATTCCGATGCGATTACCATTGGATCTGACTCCTTCAAGCGAATGGTCACAATTAACTGAGCTATTAACTCAGTTTTATAATTTCTCGCATCCGTTTTTAGGATTAATGTCCACGCTTGTTAGCACGGGATCACCGTTATATCTATTGCCTGTCAATCAGATGGTTCAAATCTTCTCCTGGGGTTCTCATGAATTTTTTTCAGGGTTTTCTTCGTTTCGCCAAGAATTAGTGCTTTTGCCAGGTTTAGACTATCTCTAAGTTATATTTCTTAAAACATATCCGGATATTTCAATACACAGGGAATGAATATTTTAAGCACGATAACACAATATTTTATAGAATTTAATTCTAAAGGGCCTGAATTGGAAAATAACACACTCAAAGATATTTCGAAGGAAATTCAAACCTACGGGATTGACCATTCATGCACAGAATACACATAGATACAAAGAGATTCCAAATTTTACAATCAAATCCTCCTCTGCCAAATCCAGCCAAATCCCCTTACACTAATTCAAAACTTACATAAATACCAGTGCATACAATAATCAGATCCTCGATCAATGAATTGAATCTACCTAATACTAGATCATATCTACTCTGCATGATATTCTCCTTGAGAATCTCAACTAAGCCTAACTACTTGAACTTATTACAAGATAACTCAAATCTCTTAATTCTAGCTCAAATCCTATCTAGAAAGCTTTGTAAAGTGACAACTAAAGGATCCCACTCCTTTGCTTGTAAACTTTTTTTTTTAGAATAATTCGAAGCCTTTTGTTTTCAAGCCTCATTCTCCTGCATCACATTTCAAGGTAAAAATAGAACATGATAGTATTAAATACTTTTTAGAACAAAGATTATCTTTAGAAGAGCACCAAGAATGGGTCACAAAGATGTTGGGTTATGACTTTAAAATCATCTACAAAAAAGGGAAGCAAAATGTTGTGGCAGGTGCACTCAAAAGAAATGATGAGGATGTGGTAGCATTTCTTTGTGCCATTTATATTATCCAACCAGATTGGATAAACGAAGCAAGGGATGAATGGAAGAATGACGAAGAAGTATGGGCACTCATTCAAAAGCTACAACAAGGTCCCAGTACATCTGATATATTTAGTTGGAAAAGTGATTCGTTATGGTACAAACTTGCAGGGAAACTTTTAAGGATGGAAATTTATCTTAAAGTTTAGAAACCTTGGCGAATCCCACTAGGCCATAATATGAAATCTATAAAATGTTTGGAGATATTTTTGTAAAAATATTAAAATTTATAATATTTTTATATAGTCTATATATATATTTTTTGCCGATTTTTAAGGTAAAATAATTTCATTCTATAAAATTTGGGCGTATCATTTTTACAAAAAATGGAAATTAGTGAATCTTTTTTTTTGGAAAAACTATAGAAAATTAGCCCATGGGCGAATATTAGCCTCGAAAATTTTCTCTAGTACAAAGATCACTTATACCTATGTAAGAATTCCCAACTCAAACAAAAGAGTATTATGGAATTGCACACTTCTCCCTTAGGAAGGCACTCAAGATTTTAAAAAACTTACCATAGGGTTAAGAAGAAATTTATTTGGGATGACCTTAAATTGGATATTCAAAAGTTTGTGGCAGAATGTTTGGTATACCAACAAAATAAAATTGAAACAATTAAGACCCTAGGTTTGTTACAACCTTTATCCATTCCAAGCCAACATTGGGAGGAGATTTTAATGGATTTTATCACAGGTTTACTCAAGTCTGAAGGAAAGAGTGTCATCATGGTGGTAGTTGACAAACTTACCAATTATGCACACTTTTGTGCATTATCTCATGCATTTAAAGCCAGTGCAGTTTCTACGACATTTATGGAAAAAATTCAAAAGCTACATGGAAACCCAAATATTATTGTAAGCTACAGAGATCCCATTTTCATTTGAAATTTTTGGATAGAATTATTTTCTTGTCTCGGTACTCAGTTAGCTCATAGTTCATCTTATCATCCTCAATCTGATGGGAAACTGAGATAGTAAACAAATGTTTGAAATGATATCTTCGTTGCTTGTCTTTGATAAACAGACACAATGGGTCAAATGGTTACCTCTAGCTGAATGGTGGTATAACACTCTCTTCCATACTGTAGCAAAAATGACCCCATTTATGGCACTTTATGGATATCATCCAACATCCATCACATCATATTTAAGAGAAAATTCTAAGGTTCAAGCAGTGGAAGATCACATCAAGCATCAAAAACAAGTTCTATAACTATTAAAGGATAACCTCACTTTGGCGTAGAATATAGTGAACCAACATGCATATCAACAGCGCAGCGAAAGAAGTTTTGATGTAGGTGGCCAGGTATTCCTACGACTACAACCATATAAACACATTTCCCTCAAGCAAGCTAAGAAGGATAATAAGTTATCACCAAAGTATTATGGTCTATACAAGGTGTTGCAAAAGATTGGTACTATGGCATACAAATTGGAGTTTCTTACAGCTTCTCGAGTGCATCCAGTTTTCTATGTTTCGTGTTTAAAGAAAGTTATAGGTGACAATCTCTGAGTTCAAACAATATTTCCAGAACTTGATGAGGAAGGAAAAATCATATTGGAACCGGAAGCAGTCACAGAAACAAGAACTCGATGGCCACGAAATCGATCAATTTCAGAGTATCTCATCAAGTGGAAGAACTTACCTGTTGAAGATTCCAGATGGGAGGATGATAATTTTATACAGAAGCATCCAGAACTACTCAAGCGTTGAGGATAACACTTTTTTGAAGAAGAGGGGCATGTCAGGACCCTATAATACTAGTGATTCCCCATTACTATTGTCATTGTAGTCCTTATTGTTATTATTGTGCCCCTATTGTCCCCATATTGTTATTAGTGTGCCCCATAGAAGCACGTTATTGTTATTGTTGTGCCCTTATATTATTATTGTTATATTAGCTTTGATTATATTGTGACCCCTTAGACTCCTATATATAGAAATGGTGTTTAGTCATTTGTATCATCCAAGAATTGTTCATTTGTGTCATGTAAAGGAGGTTTCCCCCTCGAAGAGGCCGATTTTGAAGGCATTGATCTATCTTTTCTTCTATTTTATGAGTTGGTTGCATAACAATATAACATGGATCTTTTCCTTTTGCATGTAAAATGATAATAGCTTTTGCTTTTTGGTTGGCATTTGAAAGTCATTAGTTTTTTCGTTATTTTATTTCTAATCTTAACAATTAAGTTATTAGAGGTTTTGTACGTGGGTTTTTTAGAAACTGGTTGAAGCTTACATAATTTACTAAAATGTTTCTCTACTTTGTTGAATTATCAGGCTAAGACATGGGAAAAATTCCTTGACAGTTTCTGTGCAACTGCAAGACTACAATTGGAGATAATGTACAAGATTCAAATTCAATGTTATGAGAATGCTAAACTCATGAAACTATTTCTTGAAATTGTGAGGTATCTCTATTATGAGGAATTTCTTGATGAAGATATTATTCTGATGTGGTTTTGCAAATGCAAGTATTAAAAACCTTACATTCTTTTATTCTTTGGTTATTTTTACCCTTATTTTATGAGGAAACATAATTAATTTAGATTTAGACAAATCTGATTGTATGATTTAGAGAGTTTTGAACTCTATTTAAATGAGAGTTGAAATGCTTGATTAAGAAACTCTTGGGATTTCATAAAGCTAATATTGTTCTTCTAGATTGAGGTTTGTCAAGATGACAATAAGATCTTATGTGATTTTGGGCATTTCAGGCAAACCTTTTTGAAGTCACTCGAGCCTTTTGTGAAATGGTTGGAGGAAGTTGAAGAAGAAGAATAATGTGAAATTATTGTGGGGTTAGGATGTTGGTTGCAATATTGATATATTGTGTTCAATTGGTATATCAACTACTTTACATAGATAATAAGTTTACTATTGATAATTTATGATATCCTAGTGCTATACTTATGGAGTATGGTGTGCTAACAAAAATGTTTTAATTGAATTTTATTAGAATTTAAATTGTGTATAAATTTATAATTGTTGTTTAGCATATATAATTTCCCTAATGATTTGATTATTTTATAATTTAATTAAAGTTTTAGAATTTAGAAATTATAAAGTTTCAAGTTTTAATTCTTTGAAAGGTGCTAGCTCAATGGAAAAGCACTTGCTTAGGTGGTGGGTGCTTCGATTCCATCGTTCCCTAATATTCATAGGGAATGGTGATGATCATTATTTGTCAAGATATATATATATATATATATATATATTGTGTGTGTGTATGTATTAACAGTGAGGGTTGTTAAAGGATCATAATCAAAAGTCATTTTTTATATATGAAATCGCGACGGTTTATAAATGTCACCATATATATGCATCAATAGTGAGGGCCATGAATGGTATACCATAAATCAATGCTATTCATATGAAATGGTGATAATCACTATCAGTCATTATAATTATTATTATTATTAGTGAGAGACCTTGAATGTCACCACAACAATTATACTTTTGGTGACACCAAGTTTAATGACATTCAATTTTTGGTAACAAGCCATTTTGAGGATCACTGATGAGCTTATTGTGACATTTTTTAACCCCCACCAATGACCTTTTTTGTTGTAGTGATGTTGCATCGGAATATAAAAGAAATAAAATAAAATATAATCATCAAAAGATACAACAAACAAAGACCCATCAACCAAAACAACAGAGAAGAAAACCATTTATGAGGTACAAAAATTAATTTTATGGTTACTGTTATCTATGCAATGAATTTGGACATAAAGCTATATAATGCAAAATGCATGTAAGAGAAGTAGAAGTGACTCAAGAAATCACACACCATTTTTTTCCATTTCTTAGCCATATAAAATGCTATTTGTGTAGCAATCTTGGCCACATGGCCAAAGAATGCAAGCTACTACATAGCCTAAAGAGCTCTAGAAAGAAGATGGAAGCCAATCCAATCAAATCAAACAATGAGTCAAAGAAAAATGTAGACAAAAGAAGGCATGCTACTCAAGTATGGAAGAGGAAGAAAAAAGAGTAGCCTGTGACTACAATAATAAAATGAAATCATCCCCGTCTCAAGAGAGCTACTCATGAAATAAATATAGAATATTGTTTATAACAATGTTAAACAAGCAACATCCCCTTGGAGAGAAACCTCTAGAATGTCTTGAAAGAATTGTTTAAAAAAATCCAAAATCAAAGAACAACACAATATATTCAACAAGAAAGTTAGAATGGTATTGAAGAAGAAAAGGTCACAAATCTTCATTTGTCAATCTACAACTAGAAAAATATTAAGAGACAACATAAATATTAGTAAAACATATTTCACTTGGAGCATTGTAACCTTGTACCGGGTTCAAGCAAGTGAAATAATGGACACATACTTAAATGGCTCTTTGAATTGAAAATCTCTGTGTGAAGATTCAAGATGACAAAATTTCCTTCATAATAATTCATGATGTTTAAAGGTATGTCAAGTTCAAAATTATAGGTTTTGTGGCAATAAATATTGTGTATAGTGTTGGCTCCCCATTAATGGTAGTGTAGAAGGACAATCCAACGCTCCTCATGTGTTTCGTGGCATGTGCATAAATCTAGCGATGTGTCTGTTTACTAACCCCTGCAGGTTTTGGTGTAATGACAATTGTGTCTCCAACAAGTGGTATCAGAGCCAAAGGTCTCGAGCTCGAAACACACCTGGCTCGCATTGGGGGGGAGATTGTTGGCTTGCATTGGGGGGAGATTGTTGGCTCCCTGTTAATGGCGGTGTAAAAGGATAATCCAACGCTCCCCGTGTGTTTCGTGGCATGTGCTTAAATCTAGCGATGTGTCTCTTTACTAACACCTACGAGTTTTGGTCTAATGGCAATTGTGTCTCCAACATATAGTAAGAGATATTTCGTGCATAGCTTTAAAACGATTATGAAAAATCCTGCGTAATCAATCACATGAGCCAGAGAGATAAAGCCAACACTGGAAATAAGGCATAAACAATACATTGAATATATGGTCAGGCAAACATCTGAAATTGAGAAGCTTGAACCCTGCAACAAAATCAAAGCAATCAGTATGTGGAAAAAGAGTGTAGTTATATATCCAAAATCATTAATGTGGCCGTACGAAGGATCTTATGTCTCGTTCCATCCTGTGAGCATGTGCATAACATATAATTTCTAATACTATGAATATAATTACAAATGGATAAAGATGGAATGATACATTTGAAAGTTTTCTTATGGGAACAGGTAGAAAAGTTAACCCAGATTCCAGAGTGCCAGCTATCTATGGAGGTTTTAAATTCCATTGATCAAATTAGAAATCCTTCCATGATCATGTTTTCATCCTCAACCTGGTTTTCATTGTAAGGATTTTGAGCAAGAAACATAGATTGAACATTTAGAAGACATTGTAAGGATTTTGAGCAAGAAAAATAGATTCTACAAATAATTGCAGCCAACCCCAATGTGACATCCCAATTCACCAATTCCTGGTTGAATCAATAAATATATATATATATATAGATGGATATATCAAGATGATTCACTTGTAGGATTCCAATCGTCCACTCCGGAAAGCATCATAATAAGACAAGACCAGCCCAAAATGAAATGAAAAAGTTCATATGTTATTAAATACATGGTGGCATTAGGCATTGAGGAATTATTGATGGCAATTCAATATTTGTTTTATTGGGGGATTGACATTCATCAATGGATTAAGCCCCCCTTTATTTATTCACATTCATTGGTGGATGGCCTGAATGATTTGGAGGTTTAAATGATTCTGTTCATCGGCATTACTCTGTAGATCTATTAAAGCATTGGTATTAACCAATTGAAATATTTCCCAGCAATATGACAAGTGCTTTCAGATTCATGAACACTGGCATACGTTACATGAACAGTTACACACCTGAAGAATCTCGGACATATAGCATACAGATCAGTTGCGAATATGCCAAAACAACTATTCTATGCGGATGACAGTGCGAACCCTTTTTTTCAACCGGGCAAAAAAAAACATAACATCTTTAACCTATTGCAGATAGCAATGCACCATACAATAAACATATAGTAAAATTCTCAATAACTGCAGTCAGAATTTTTAAATTCAATCACAAAACTAAAAAAACTCCCAACATTTAAGGTAGACAGGTACACTAAGGCCAAAATATACCTCAGATGAAAATTCAAAAGATTTTCTAGCAGCAGTTAAAATGCCATCATGTCGAAACAGAGGAGCATACCACTTTTGGACAGGGCAAGAGCCATTCCATTTTGTTCCCTATATACATGAACAAAGGAGATGTCATGAAGGAAAGAATGATTTGAATGATCTGTGTCATCCAATGGTGCATGAGGATTTGGAAGAAATTTTTTCCTAACACCCACTCAATGAATGAGTGATCTTGATAGATCCAATCTCCAACCATTTCACACATTTCAGGAGTACTCAAAAAACCATAATTTCAGCCCTGAAGTTTGTACCCTCCCAATGCTATTAAAAAGATATTCCATTTCAGGACCCGCCCAATGCTATTAAAAAGATATTCCATTTCAGGACTGAGCTTGATTAGTGCCCCACACCCACAGCTGCCACCTTTTCCTGCCCCATAAAAAAACCATTGGAAAAGAATTACCCAGATCTTTTTTGAGGCAACTCCTGTGGAGAGTACAGACATCCATAAACCAATCTCGGAAAAATGCCAAATAATGTTAAGACATGTGGCAGAAACGAAAGAGATTCTGTCCTTAAAAAATAGCATCATTTCGAGAGATCCAAATGCCCTAGATCACACATATAACGAGAATGTGAAGGATCTGTGTCTGCTAGACCAATAACAGAGGCATAGTGCGAACCTGTGGCATAGATGAGTGGAACACCACATTGATGCAGAGGCATGCTAGTGGACTTGAGGCAGACAAATATGGAGCAAAACACAACCAATTTTAGAGAACGTTGAGAATAGCAGATAAGTGTCGCAGATACCATTATGGAGAAGGGAGACACTGACAAATATGTCGTGGTTTACTGTGCATTGAAATATTAAGGTTTCGTGCCCTAATTTAGGCCATGGCAGTGTTAATTTCAATTCCACCGTTGTTAATTTCAATTCCATCATTAATATATGTGTTGTCAATTCCATTCCAACGTTAATATATTCCGGTCATCAATATGCTTGGTGGCCTTATACATTCACCATTAATACATCCTTTGTACTGTTAAAGGGCCATGTTAATACATTTCCAATATTGAAGGGTTACTGATATTAGTAGTGTTAATGGTCTTACATTGAAGCAACATTAACGGTTAATTGCATTGGTAGTGTTTCCAAACTATTGATTGGCATGCATTATCGCCAATTAATTATATTTTGAAACTTTTGATATGCCATTGCATTCTTTATTAGGGTTGGAACAACATATCATTGTATTGGGACAACGTATCATTGTAATTGCATTGGAGCTGCGTTGATATGGACTTTGGAGCTGCATTATCATGGCCATTGGAGCTGCGTTATCATTGGAGCGTTGATATTACCAATGTTCTCTGAATGTTGCATAGATATATCATTTTCAGCATTAGTATTCATTTCTAGCGTTAATATTCTAATATCATTGCCAGCGTTAATATTGCAAAATTGAAGGCATCTCTAACTTTGAAACTGTTTCAGCACAAAAGTTGTACGAAGTTTCTGAAAGCTCTCTTGAAAAATACAGTTCAGGGATTCTGCATTTTAGATCTTGGATGTGTTATGGTCAGGCAGTTTGGATTCCTGGAATGGCTTGCATGCCAGGTATAATTACACTAGTGTTCTCTTTCAGAAAGCTACGATATGTCCGAGGGCATTTGGTCTAGTGGTATGATTCTCGCTTAGGGTGCGAGAGGTCCCGAGTTCAATTCTCGGAATGCCCCTGTGCTTCACTGATTTAGAGGCTTCAAAGAAGCCTTGCTTTATTCAATTTCTTTAAAGAAGTCATGCTTTTGTGAAATAAAGTTTGTACCTCCCCTGACTGTCGGTTTCTTTAAAGAATCCTTGAGTTTGTGAAACAAGGTTTGCAGTTCTCCCAACTGTCAATCTCTTTAAAGAGACCTGGTTTGTGTGAAGATCTGTAGCTCTCCTGACAGTCTCTTTAAAGAATCCTTGAGTTTGTGAAACAAGGTCTATAGTTCTCCTAACTGTCAGTCTCTTTAAACAGACCTGGTTTGTGTGAAGATCTGTAGTTCTCTCAATTTCTTTAAAGTAGCCTTGTCTCTTCAATTTCTTTAGAGAAGCCATGCTTTTGCGAAAGAAAGTTTGTATGAAGATCTGTAGCTCTCTCAATTTCTTTAAAGAAGCCTTGTCTCTTCAATTTCTTTAAAGAAGCCATGCTTTTGCGAAAGAAAGTTTGTAGCTCCCCTGACCGTCAGTTTCATTAAAGAATCCTTCAGTTTGTGAAACAAGGTTTGTAGTTCTCCCAACTGTCAATCTCTTTAAAGAGACCTGGTTTGTGTGAAGATCTGTAGCTCACAAAAAGTTTGTGGCTTTCCTGACAGTCAGTCTCTTTAAAGAATCCTTGAGTTTGTGAAACAAGGTCTATAGTTCTCCTAACGATCAATCTCTTTAAACAGACCTGGTTTGTGTGAAGATCTGTAGCTCTCTCAATTTCTTTAAAGAAGACTTCTCTTCGTGAAACAAGGTTTGTAGCTCTCCTAACTGTCAGTTTCTTTATAGAAGCATGTTTTTTGTGAAACGAGATCCGTAGCTCTGTCAATTTCTTTAAAGAAGCTTGGCATGTGTGCAACGAGATCTGTGCTTTCGCTAAATGTGTTTTAAGAAATTTTGATGCGAGAGGTCCCGAGTTCAGTACTCGGAACGCCTCTTTGTTTCATTAATCCTCTTTGCTTCATTAATTAAATTTCTTTAAATCTCTTTGCTTCATTAATTCAATTTCTTTAAAGGGCCTTTTTGTGTGAAACAAGCTTTGTAGCTCTCCCAATTTCCTTAAAGAAAACTGGTTTGTGTGAAACCAGATATATAGTAACTCTGTCAATTTTTTAAAGAATATTAGTTTGTGTAAAACGAGATCTCTAGCTCTGCTAGTCGTGTTTTAAGAATTTTAGATGTGATTTATGAAATAAGATTGGTGTAAAGGTCTCGATCATATTTCAACGGGTTTAATTTTAAAATTGCTGACATTTGATTTTCATTTTAGTTATGTATTAGGAGTTTTTGTTATAAATATAAAAATATTGTTTTGTTAATATAAATTTTGTGTAAGTAATTTTTTTTAAAATCTGATTTGATTATAAAATAAGCTTAAATCGATGTATATGTTTTATATTATTTTAAAAAGATTAAGTATATTCAATTTAAATCAAGTAATATTATAAATGTGTATGTTTTATATTATCTTAAAAGATCAAGATCACATTTATTCAATTTGTTTATTCCCGATGTCAAACCAATTAATGATTTGGCACAATTTTATATAGTCACAATTTAAGTAATTTCAAAGATTTTACAAATTATGGTAAATCATTATTGAAAAGTTTTCAAGTAGCTTGGTCAAACCCATTAACTATAATGTATTTTGAAGAGGAACAATGGATCTTAGCTTTCAATTTGATGGGGTAGACCTAAGGAGAACCTTATAAATAATAAAACATGTTTCAAATCAATCAATTTTAAATAAGGATTTGAGAGGATTCTAATATTTCAAGCAATAATAATATGTATGCATGGATTTTAAAGAAATTCTCAATCTTCTGACAAGGAAATAGAATAGAGATTTTCGAAAGACATGCTAATGGCTGAAAGGCACAAATCTAATTGTGTTTAGATTCAAGTGTGAATATATTGAAAGCATCATAGCCTTGATAACCACACATTCTATATTTCCATATCCAACCACAAAGTAGCACAAGTGCACCAACACTAAAAAACTACATAAAGCTCTCAAACTCAAAATGAAAAATAACTATTTCACCTACATAAGCAAGA
Organism: Pinus tabuliformis; assembly: GCA_031772625.1. Lineage (NCBI taxonomy): Eukaryota > Viridiplantae > Streptophyta > Pinopsida > Pinales > Pinaceae > Pinus > Pinus tabuliformis. The sequence continues at coordinate 1,706,040,010 of CM062818.1, forward strand.
ATCAACCACAAAGTAGCACAAGTGTACAACCACTAAAAATACTACATAAAACTCTCAAAATCAAACCAAAAACAACTACTTCACCTACATAAACATGAAAAGTGAGTTTGTGTTTTATATAGAATACCAATGCCCCATGGGTGAGGACATGTAGTGTGAGTCTCAACTTTAAATTTCAAGCTTCGATGTTCATGCTTTATTCTTAAGTGTGTACAATGTAGGATTACATGGAGCGAGTGAAGATATGGACTAGTTTTTTCTAACAAGTCCAAATATCCACTGTGGACGAGTCTATGCTTATCTTAAAGTCTCATGTTAAAGTCTTCATATTGTGGGTGTTGCCTACTACAATACTTATTTTGGAGTCTTAGCCAAAAATATCACTAACGTTTTTTGTTTTCCATAAATTTCTTTGAAATTTCTTATATATATATATATATATATATATGGTAAATTTTAAGTCAATTATCAAATTGGCACTTTGAAAAATTAGGTGACCATCATTACTAACATGCAAATTTTAAAATGGTTTTAACCCTTAGTTCAGATTTCAATTTTTTAAATGCCTTTTTATTTTATTAATTCAATTTCTTTAGAAAAACTTGGATTGTGTAAAACAAAATATGTAACATTCTTAAATTATTTTTAAAGAAATTTTGGTTTGATTTATGAAAGACAAGGGGGCCCGTAGCAACAAGTCCTCGCTTAACTAATTGTTGGTGTTGTGAGAAAGTCTTGCTATCAAGTAGTTGTTCCCTCAAGATCAAGGGTTGTTTTTCATTCCAAGACCCAAGAGTTCATAGGCCCTCAAATCAACACCATTCATTGAATAGAAAACAAGATTATTTGTTCCTAGGAGTCCCATGCGAAATGATTTCAGGTCCTCTTCAAGCTCGATGGCTTGCTATTGCGATTTCAATTATGGTTCTTGTGGCAATTGCGAATAGATCAACTCCAACTGCTCCTGCTCATTTTGGTGTATTTTCCAGTCACAGTTACTACTCCGATTACTCTTCCTGCTATGGTTACGATTTATAATGCATACGAGAAGGAGCAAAGAGAAGAATTGTACCTAATTTCCAATACAAATTTATATAGATATATGTAAATAACACTAGATCTACTACCATAAAAAATATACCAGTATAAATAATGAGTAGAGAGACCAAAGAAACCTCAATGTGGATGATACCTCCCAGTCTCTAATTATGACGGAACATCCCTTGAGATTGTAGGGTTACATCATCCAAGGTATGAGTGGAACTATGCTAATGGAGATGCCCTAGGATGAGATGACAAGAGATTTCACAAGTCTTTTTAAGGGAATTTTTGTGACCATTTCGAAGCTCTGAGGAATTTGTTGTAATAAAAAGTAGATCCTTCATACCCTAGCCAATCATGCTTTCTATAAGGGTACAAGTCTTCTTAGACCTACCTTCCTTAAGGAGCCCTCCAATGAACATAGTGAAGAGGTATCCTTCCTTGGTCAATACCTTGTTGTGTGTTGCAATTGTTGGTCAAGCCAGAACAGGTGGCCCATCCCAAAGTCACCCTTTCAGGTAGTGCGGGCCGTCCCTAACTGCCTAGGCAGATTAGAAAGAATAAGCTACAGGTCCATAAGTAACTCTTGGTGGCTGCTCGATAAATAACTTGGGAACTTATAACCTCCCCAGGGGATGCTACCCTCTCCTCTACCATGCATGTTATTGGCTAGTGGGTGATGCCTCTCCACTTTGTAGTTTTTCTGTAGTTCGTCTACTGCGAAATATTTTGTCTAATGGCAACCCAAGATGGTGATGTTTTCTCTATGAAAAAATCCCATCCTGAGGAGAGCTATTCAGAACATGAGGATTGTGGCTCATTATGATTATGTGGGAGTGGGTAGGAGAGAGCATATATGACAAAAATTGTATATTGGTGGGGTAGGAGTTTCTAACCCTCTAGTGGGGGATCCATATCTCTCTCCATCCAACCACCAGGGTAGCTCGAACAATCCAACTTCTCTGGAATTATCAAACTGCAACTCATGTAGAGCATAAAGATATAAATTGTTTAGCAATCATTTGGAAATCAATAGGAAACACAGATCTGGTAAGAGTGCTAAATTTAGTTTGTTCCTAAGAGTCCCATGCGAAATGATTTCAGGTCCTCTTCAAGCTCAAGGGTTATTTTTTATTGCAGAACCCAAAAGCACCTAGGGTTTCAGGCTTGTACATGGGACCTTGGATAGATGTCCCCACTTCCTTCGATGCTTCACCAAACATGAAAGATTTCTATCTTGTGACTTGTTGCATCAATATGTTTATTCATCATAAGGAGGAATATTCCTAGTAAAATGTGATATACTTACATCTATCTAGTGTTCATAATTATTAAAATGCAACTCATTTAGAGCAAAAAGGTATTCCCTTTCAAAGATACTAGCTTGAACTATGTTTGTTTATGATAATTCTTTTGCAAATCCACTCCCATATCACATTATATTGAACCTTCCTTTGCCAACATAACATTATATTGAACTTGTCTTTGGATGAATTAGGTTGCATTACCTCATCGATGTAGTACCAAATGAAGACGAAAAAACACCACACAAGAGTGAAGGTTGTCTAGTAAAGGAAATGTTTTAAAGATGTTTTGAATTTGCAATAGTTCACACAGTACACTAAACTCATAAAACACTTGTCAGAGTAAATAATTCAACAAGAAACTAGGGTTCCCTAGACTTCACATTCACAATAGGTCACACAGTACAATAAAATCATAAAACACTTGTCAGAGTAAAGAATTCAACAAGAAATGAAGTTTCTCAATCCAGGGATGGGAATTTTTTAGCAACAACAAGGCAAAGGGAAACATATATGCCATGTTAAGAGAACCTATATTTTTAGTTGTAACAAAGTGATTTATGATGATGAAGACAATATAACAGGTGTTTCAAGTCTCTCTTTCTTCATATTAAAAGAGGATTCACAACAATGCAAAGGATGTAATACATGCTATGTCAAGGTAACCTGTATTTTTGGTTGTAACAAAGTGATTTGAGAAGATGGAAACAACAGAAAAGGTGTCTCAAGTCTCTTTTTCCTCGTCTCCAAAAAGGATTTACAATAAGTGCAATTGCAAGAGCCACCCATACTTAAAACCAATATGATTGCCATGAGATATCCCTCGATCAAAGGTATAAAGAAGGAGACAAATGAAGACACCATAATTTTTTCCCAGAATAGTTTAAGTAGAATTACATAGCAAAAACTCTGCCATTACCCAGGAGTAATCAATACCATAACAAAGGAAACAACGCAACCATCCAGATACTAAACCATAACTATCGAGGGGATGCAAAGGAAATAAGAAAAACATTAACGGGTTTTACCTCCTCTTGATCACACAAACAGTTGAAATCCATGGCCCTCCTTTACTGAAATCCCAATTTCCTTGACTGGGCTTGGGGATGCAATGGATCAATGACAAATAAATTCTTCAAATAAGGAAAAATCCCCTGACCTGGTTAAGTACAAGGTCACTATCATGGCCACTACATGTCTTGCTACATGCTTTGGTAGAAGTCTAACAACCTTTCAACAAACAATGAATTAGCAACATATTTTGATTTTGGCGCAGACAAAGCTAAGGACTCAAACATAATTCGATGTTTGTTAGGCACCCACATCCTCACTGTTGGTTGGAATGTCCAGGCAATCCTAACAAATCACTCATGAATTTTTAGATCGCAAGAGTAAATCCATTGACGATCTCACTCACAACAGCTAGTAGTGGGGCAGGGATCAGATGTTAAGGTGCACACAAAAAGATTAATCTACATGATTTTTCTAAATTTGAGCTTATTAAACTCATGACTTAAACCTCTCCACACTTATCAGGTGAAAAGTACCACAAGTTCCATAAAAACTCCGAAGTGAAACTTCAGAGAGTATCTGAAGCGCATTGTACATCCCATTCAATGAAAAGTACTAAGTTGTTAGTTTGGGGAAAATTACCATCATTGCAAGCATGAGATTTGATAGGTGCTCCCATGAATTTGTATTGATAGGCAATATGCAATTTGATTGGTGCTCCCTTGACTTTGTATTGATAATAAATATGCAGTGTCTTTTATATTCAATAAAATGAATGTTGTTGTTTGCAACAAAGACAACATGAATATTAATTTTCGGTCCATTTTTTATCTTAGCATCATAAAAAAGAGATGTCGTAAAGGATTTCTATAAAATGCAGTTCACCAACAATCTGTTTCCTATAAGCGCCTTATCTCTTCCTGATCATATTACAGATTGAATAGAAGTCCTAGAAATCACTTTGTTTCCTTTAAGGAAAATATGGGGTTACGCTCAAATATGACCTAAGCTCACAACTTATTTGACTAAATGTATGAAGATACACAGAATTATGTTGGTTTGTTTTTAATTTATGCCCACGCATATAATAATAATTGAAATTAAAAGTTTCAAAGTTTAATAAAAAATAAGATAATACACAAAATAAAATTAAAGTAAAATGAAAGACTTGTCACGAGGTGTTGCATGCCTTTCAAGTAAAAGGAAAGACTTGTCATGAGGTGTTGCATGCATTTCACATGTCTGAGCTATTGAAGAGCCACCGCAACCTATAAGTTCTAACTTTTCATAACTGGAAGTGTTGGTCTCTGGTGCTCCGTGAGTTACTACAATTAGTTAATGTTGCAGATCAAGAATCACTTTGATATATTCATTGTAGACATGAGAAGGAGGGAATGAGACTAGATCGATACAAACATTGGTATTGACCAAATCACTTTATTCAATTGAGTGGGTGAGCAAGCAACCATAAGCAAGCGTAAAGTGAGGGAACTCTCACATTTACTCATCAACAATTATTGTTGTTAGTATTGCTACTTGGTAAACGACTTGGAAATTTAGTAATATAAGGAGGTGTTGTAGATGATAGAGAGTGAAACCCTAGTCTATAGGTTAGGTTGAAAGGATAGGAAAGTAAACAGAGTCACTCTCTAATAAACTTCTTCTCTGCCACTAAAGGATACTCTACCATCACAATAGAAAACAATTCCAGTCGCACTGCCCTTAGTGACACAAGTCTAGTGGTCTTTCAAACTCTATGGAGACACCTTCCAGGCCCACTTGACAGAGTTTCCTGGTCAGAATTTGTCCGCAGTCGTCAGAGAAACGAGAGTGATCCATCATCAAAGTTGGCCACAAATTTTCGATCTTTGAAGCATCAGGGCATATAATCGCCCATGTCACACAAATTTGGAAAATTCCATTTATTTGTAATGCACAATCCTATACTGATGGACCTTGGCTATGCTTTTTATAGTTTCTTATGAATTGTGCAAATTGTAGGGCTTGAATAAACTTAGAATCTTCTACTGGCTGGTTTTATAATTAGGTCCTCATTTCGAACCTTGATAAATATTTCCAACTTCGCCATATCAATTTTTGTAAAAAATTTCCATCCTTATTATCATTACATAGTGTTTCCCTATCCTAAGGGCCCCATCTAAAGCTCAATAAATATTTCAAACTTATTGTGTTTCTATATCAAATTTGTAAAAGTTTTCCATATTTATTGCCATTAGATAGTGTTGCCATGTCCAAGGTTTGTTAGTCCAAACCTCAATAGATATTTATAACTTCTCATGTTGGCATATCAAATTTGTAAAATTTTTCCCTCCTTATTACCATTACATAATGAAGGTATCATGTTCGAACTTGACCAAAATCATAAATATTTGTAACATTTCCTTTTTTTTGGGTGAATATTTTGTATTGTTTGGAGACATGAAGTTCATATGAAGTCATGGAGTTTTGGGTTGGCTTGTCATTGGGAAAAATAGAATAGACCTAGAATATCAACCTTTTTAAAAGAGAAAAGGACACATTTTTGTTTTTTCATATAAAAACTAAAAACTGAGCTACATAGGACACTTACAAACTAAGAGATACAAACAAAGATCATGAAAGAATAAGATAAAAAGAGATTGGTCAGGGAGATTTGGCATGCTTAGCTATGTTTTGGAATTATTTCTTGAGGGAAGAGTCTTCAAAAGATTACCATGACGAGGAGATATGTGAAGCTAACGATATCAATGCATCCCTAATTAACTAACTTATCTACAATTTTATTTCCATTTTTTCTAATGTGAGTAGGCATGATCATTGGAATGGAAGGAAGGAGTGATTTGGGTGCCATGTAGGATCTTGTGGATCATGTTTATAATGAGTTGAGAATCTCCCTCCACCATAATTTTAGTGCGACCATGAGTTTGAGAAATCAATAGTCCTTCTTCCAAGGCTTTCAATTCTACTGCGTTATTACTATTATATCCCATGAAGCCTAAATAAATGTAGATAAGGGATCCCAAATGATCCTTGAAGGTACCACCATAGTTTTCCTCACCTAGGTTACCTTTTGAAGTGTAGTCAAAATTGAGCTTTAAAAATTAGTGGGGGTTGGGGTGGGGGAGGAATTGGAATTATAGCAGGGTGAAGAGAGTGAGCATATATGAGCCCTAGAGTAAGGAACCTACTCTCAAGTGGTAGGGCCTCCTCGTTTGAGTAATTTTAGTCTTTATCTAACCAGGATTGCACGACAATTAATTATTTTACATTCTTTTGAATTATGACCCAAATAAAGTCATGAGAGAGGGAGCGATTCTTGAATATGAAAAAATTATTCTCTTTCAAAATAGCCCAAAGGAGTAGACCTGGGAGGAGAGTCCATATGTAGTTCAAGATAGGATTATTAAAATCTTGAGCCCTCCAATTGTTATTGGTGTGAGGGATACTATATATGTCATGGTTTGATTCCTTCTTGTTAGCTTCTACATCTCTCCATAGATGACTGTAATAGGGGAAACTATTGAAGAAGTGCTCAACATTTTAGCTTCTCAAAGGAATAAAGGATAGCGAGAGGGGCCAATATGTTTGCATTTTTTAATTTTATCCCAAGTTAAGGTTTTCCCTTCAACTAGGAGCCATAGGAAGATGGAAACATTTTTCCATATATTTCTCTGCCAAATGCAGTGCCAGATGGAATATTTTGGAAACTCTTTGAAACCTGCTTCCATGGTATAAGCCTCACATATGGAAAATGAAATCCTTGGTCCATAACCCTATCACAATTTATCAGTTAAGTTGGATATCGGGATGAGTCTTTGTTGAAGCTCACACCAAAAGTTTGAACAAGTCTCCTCACTGAGCTTAGGGTTCTATTCCCTTGGAATTAACCATTGTCACCATGTTTGATTTGAGTTATAGGCATCCTAATAGTCTTTGAATTTGTAACACACATCCTCTTACATCTACCCACTTTCACCGGTTTACCCAGGGTAAACATGAGATGAGGGGCTACTATGATATGACTCAGCATCCTAGATGACCTTAAGGAGATGGAGTCAACACAACAAGACCTTACTGACTTACCTTAGGTGCCACAGGACCTTTAAGAGTAACCCAACCCCTTCAGGTGTCCAACCCCTAAGACAAATCACTTTTTTTCTGATACCACTTGATCCAAGATCTTTCACTTATAGATGTGTTAAAGAATTACATGCATAAATTGTAGCTTAACATAGAAATTTAATGTGCACATGTGAGAAGAGGAAAAAAACATAAAGCATGAAAGAAGACAACAAGACTTGATAACAGAGTTCATCTGACTTGGACTATGTCTCTGGGCCCTCCATACTGAAAAAATGGCCAAAAAATGCAGAACTCTGATGGAGAAATAGATGGCACCATTATGTTCGTGGCATCGAGAAATGCTGAAACCATATAAAATTTGTCAAAATCTGACAAAGTGAAAATCTAGCCCTCTTGCAAAAATCTGCCTCGAACTACGTGCACTCCCTCTTCTGCCTGGGCGCATTGTTGAACTGTGTTTAAGTAAAAATAGGCTAACATATTTCTCAAGAATTCTATTGGCGGAGTTGGTTTGAGATCAATTTGTTACAGAGGAGGTTGGGTGGTCAAACCTCGCCTCCTCCTTTTTTTACATACAAAATTATTTAATGGGAAGGGAGGTTGGGTTGGGCCTGCCTTGGGCGGCCTGCCCACCTCACCTGTCCCCTCTCCTTGGCCCGTACCTCCCTTTTAATGAGCAATGGAGGCTGGGTCCGCGCCCCAAGGACCAGCCCATGTTTAATGCACGTTGTTTTGTTTTCAACGAGGTTGGGTCGGTGCCCTAAGTGTCGGCCCACCCAATCTTGTGCGTACAGTATGGTGGTTCCGTGGGAGGGGCCGGGGGTAGTGGCCCGCCCCTCCACTAATAACATTGCTTTGGATAGGATTAGGGTGGCGGGGTTGGTGGCCCGCCACTTTTTTTTTTATATTTTTTTTTGTTAAACAAAACAAACTCTGCATTTTCGAAAATTTAGATTTTGACGGAAGTAGTCGTTTTAACTAGGAAACAATTTTGCCCAGAATCCGGTCGGAGTTGGCTAGATTCTGTCCACCGGAAAAAAGTCCAAATTGTGTCTTCATTAATCCTACGGAGTCAGCAAAAAGTCAACCCAACTTTGACTGCCTCTATCTTCCTCATCTGGACTTGGATTGGAGTGTTGTTCACACTGTTGGAATCAAGGCGATGAGCACTTCGATCTGATGTCAAGTTAATTGCCTTTTCGCCACTTTGAATTTTGAGCCTTTTCCATGCCATTGGTGTCTGGAGATCCCTGGATCAAGTCTTCTACCTATCGCAGACAGCAATGCACCTTACAAGAACCCTTTAAAAAAAAAAAAAAAAAAAAAAAAAAAACATAACATCTTTATTAATAAAAAGGCTAGTCTTCTACCTATTGCAGACAACAATGTACCTTACAATAAACATCTAGTAAAGTTCTTTCTTAATACATGTAGTCATAATTTTTAGATTCAATCACAAAACCAAAAAAAGAAAAACTCCCAACATCTAAGGTAGTGACAGGTACACTAAGGTCAAAATATACCTCAGCTAAAAATTCAAAGGATTCTCTAGCACATATAGATCCATCTATTAGCAATTAAAATTCCATCATGCCAAAACAAAGGAACATACCACTTTTAGACCAGGCAATAGCCATCCCATTTTTTTCCTTATATACATGAACAAAGGAAATGTTATCCAAAGAAAGAATGATTTGAATGATCTGTGCCATCCAATGGTGTAAAGGGATCTGGAAGGAATTTTTTCCCAACACCCACTCAATGAGCGATCTTGATAAATCCAATCTCCAGTCATTTCACACATTTCAGGAGCCCTAAAAAAATCACAATTTCAGCCTGAAGTTTGTACCCTCCCTAGTGCCATTAAAAAGGATATTCCATTCAGGACTGAACTTGATTAGTGCCCTACACCCATAGCTGCCACCTTTCCCTGCCCCATAAAAAAAACCATTGGAAAAGAATTACCCAGATCTTTGTAGGAGGCAACTCCCGTGGAGAGTACAGGCATCCATAAACCAATCTCGGAAAAATGCCAAATAATGTTATGACATGTGGCAGAAATGAGAGAGACTCTGTCCTTAAAAAATAGCATCATTTTGAGAGATCCAAATGCCCTAAATCACACATATAATGAGAGTGTGAAGGATCTGTGTCTACTAGACCAATAATAGAGGCATAGTGCGAACCTGTGGCATAGATGAGTGGAACATCACTTTGATGCAGAGGCACGCTAGTGGACTTGAGGCAGAGAAATATGGAGCAAAACACAACCAATTTTAGAGAACGTTGAGAATGGAAGATAAGTGTGGCAGGTACCATTATGGAGAAGGGAGATAATGACAAATATGTCGTGGTTTATAGTGCATTGAAATATTAGGGTTTCATGCCCTAATTTAGGCCATGGCAGTGTTAATTTCAATTCCAACATTAATTAGGCCGATAGGCCTTCCTTTGAAACGGACTTTTTTCGTCCTTTTCATTCTTAGGTTGACACCTGGCGTCCATATTTGGCAGGCATCTTTCGTGATTTCTGTTGCAACCCTCGCAGCACGCTTCAATGCGTCTTCGTTTGCCTTCAATCCTTTGCTCTGTGGCATGCCTCTCAACACCACTTGCCAACATCGTCATTATGAGCATCACCATCATCGGCATGGAAAGCGGGCTATACTGTTAATCGCCATAACTGTGGCATGCGGGGCACTGTTTCTTGTCAGCGCCACAGCCTGCCTGGTGATTTGTCTTGTGAAAATGGAGCGCAAGAGACGGCGACTGAGAGAAACCAGTGGTGAACAAGAGAATAAACTGATCATGTTCTACAACCCAATTTCTTACGCCAATGCTCTGGAAGCCACAGGGCATTTTGATGAAGAACATGTACTAAGCAGAACCAGGTATGGAATCGTGTTCAAGGCATGTTTGCAGGATGGAACAGTGCTATCAATCAGGAGATTAGCAGACGGACCAATCGAGGAGAGTGTCTTCAGACGAGAAGCAGAGGCTTTGGGAAAAGTGAAGCACAGGAATCTAACAGTCCTGAGAGGATATCCTGCTCACTTGTATTTCCACTAGAATTGACTAATTAATGACATCGACATCCTCATCTTCTTCTCCTCTTCTTCGGCTGTTCTCAGTACTGTGACAACTTCATTATTTCTTTCTTTCGGAATAATCAGTACTTCTTCATCTCGGCTCGCAGTTGTTCTATACAGAGCCATGGCAGCGGCAGCTACAATGCAAGTTTCGTTTGTTTCAGATCGTTTAATTTCGTTCAAGAAGGCAACAACAGGGGAGTTATTTGGCCTGAAAATGGTAAAATTTTCAAGTGACATGGGAGGGCTGGGGAGAGCCAGCCATAGGAAGATTATCACTTCAGCATCTTCCTGCGGTATGAAAACCTGAAACCCTTCCTAAATGGCTTTTTTTCCCATCCTGTTTGCTTTTGTTTACTTACTCTTACAGTGCTACGTCTCTCTGGTTTTTTGTTTTTCAGGGGATTCATGATACATTTTCTGTTATATATATATATAGTTAGTGGGTATATATATATATATATATATATATATATATATATATATAGTTAGTGGGTATATATATATATATATATATATATATATATATAGGGTATAATAGGGTTTTCACACTGCAGTTCCTTTCCCGAAGGGTGTCATAGGGCGTTCACTATTCCTTTTCGATATTTTAATTAATTTTTTTTAGTATTGATTAATATAATACATGTTTTTAGGTAACTGTCACAAAACTGCTTCAAGTGTTCACTGGATATGGATGATAATGGGCATTCCTAGCCCATGTTTCATGGCTGTTTTTTTTTTTTCTTTCGGTCATTGTATTTGTGTTGTTGCAATAGTTATAGGAAAATACCCTCGGGGACATTGGTTGGATACTGATAATAATCTGACATAAATATCTAACTTTGTTATATCATTTGGATTCCAACCATAGTGGGTGATTGGAGTTTTCTGTTACTTGTCAGAAGGATTGTCTGAACTTAACAGGGAACAAACTTGAAAAAATTATATTTTGCAGGAAAATCGGCCCCTTCTTGGCCACTAATGGTGACGGGTTCCCCCATCTCCTCCCTTCTTGCCTACTTGTATTTTCATCTATCATGGTGATATTGAGCTAGGATCTCGCTGTTATATCTAACGCCTATTTCTCTTCTTTCGTTCTTCAGACATTACTTGATCATGTTCCTTTCATGTATTTGTTAGTTTATCTTAGTTTATGCTTTCTTAGGTACTCTTCCAGGTGCTTATTGCTTATTGTACTTTTTCCTCCAGTTCCATATACCCATCTTTTTGGTTATTCATTTGGATATTAATATAGGTACCTTATCTTATCTATGAACACATTTTCACATTTGACATTGTTGGGTTTTAGATGGTTCTTTCGTACTGTCACCATCTTGAGTTTGTTGATGGTAAATAGATTTCTGATCCTCTGTGTACGTGCCTGTGGTCTTAGGATCTGTGTACACCTGTGCATGAAAATGCACTGTATTTAGTATTTACACATGGCTATTCAAATTTCAGGCTGACTGTTAGTTGTTGTGGAAATGTTTCAAAGTTTTGGTGTTAAGTTATGCTTTTGGAATATTTCTTCTTTCTTTTATTTAACATCAAGGTATGTGTGTGTGCTCCCTATGATACACATAGATGTAATTAATTGCAAACATGTCCCACCTTTCGTAAATGTGTGAAATTTTGTGTCTAAATTAGAAATAACATTCAATTGTCATTCCTGTTATCTTAAGAGACATGCTACTAAATGTTTTCAAACTACAAAAATAGAAAAATTGTTTTCCAAATACACTAAGCCTATCTTCTTTCTGGAAAAAACATTTGATTGAGGGAATTATGTCTATTTTGTTATTTTTATTAAATTGCTATTCATAAACAACAGACATGCATGATATTTGTTATTCCTATCAAATATGATATAAGCTTGGCTTGCGAACCTCAAGTGCATCGTGGTGGCGTTGTAGGTGGAATTGTTCCAAAGATTTCAAAGGATATCATCCAGCAGATGGTTGTCGCTGGTTGAGTACAAAGCCTGTTTTGAATGTTGAGCTTAACCAGGTTTGGAAGATATCCTCTAAATGTCTGGCTTAACCAAGTTTAGAAGATATTCTCTAAATGTCCGACTCAACCAAGTTTGGGAGATAACCTTTAAGCAGATGAGCTTGTTGTTTCGGTTTATAACAATTTAGAAGGCATATAAAGCAGCATAAGAGGCTTTTTTTCTTGGTCTTTGTTATTGATTGGCCTTCCTTTTTCCCAATGACCTCAATATTTGGGAGTATCCTAACCCAAGTGTCATTTTTGTCATAAAGAAGAAATTGCTAAACCTTTGTTTTTGTCTTACCCTTTTACTCAGCTTGGGAGTGGACTTCAATCCTGTGTGGGCAATTACTCCCTACCACTATTACCAGGAAGTCTGCCTTTCTTGGTGATAAACTCCTTTGGGCCATATATATATTCGACGCAGATTTTGAAGCCCATCTCTCAGATTTTGGCCTGGATAGACTGGCAGCCATTCCAGCAGATCCCTCTTCATCTGCACCCACCCCTGCTGGCTCTCTGGGGTAAGTTTCTCCTGAAATAAATTTAACAGGGCAGTTGACAAAAGAATTTGATGTCTACAGCTTCGGAATTGTATTGTTGGAACTTCGAAATTGTATTCTTGGAACTTCTTATTGGTAGGAGGCCAATCATGTTCACCCAGGACGAAGATATAGTGAAATGGGTGAAGAGACAGCTTCAAACAGGGCAGATTTCAGAGTTGTTTGATCCAAGCCTTCTGGAACTGGATCCAGAATCTTCAGAGTGGGAGGAGTTTTTGCTGACAGTGAAAGTGGCTCTTCTGTGCACAGCCCCTGATCCTCTGGACAGGCCATCCATGACAAAGGTGGTGTTCATGCTTGAAGGTCATCCAGGCCATCCATGACAGAGGTGGTGTTCATGCTGGAAGGTCATCCATGCTGAGGCGGTTTCTTGGTTTACAATAAATTAGATCCTCTCAATCCATGTTTCTTGGCTTTTTAAATTAATTCCTCTGAATTAGACCCTCTTCATCGACGCTGAGAGGTGGCTTCTTGTTTTTTAAATTAGATCCTTTTCATCCATGCTGAGGCGGAAGCATAGATCCCTCGTTGCACAGAAAGCCAGAGAAACCGAGCCTGCCAATGTCACTGTTGAATATGGCTAGCATTGAAGCGTTTTTCTGGAGGAGAAATTCCTGTAAAGTGGAGATGTTAAAGATGGAGTAAACGGCGTAATTACACCTTCGTATACAGTGAGTGCATAGGGCAAGGAAAAAGGGATTGTCAATGTGGATTCATCCCTCGGAGGTAAACATTTTGTTGACTGACACTGTTTTTTTGTATTTTATTGCTACGAAGATATTCAAAATGCCTAGCAGAATCTTTTACACAGTTTGGTCCACAACTCAGGGAAACAGGGAAACAAGGTAGCATAGATCCATGTTTGTATAAAAAAATGTTGTTGTGAATTTTTTAATTTCCAAGGGTAAGTAAGTGAAAAAAAATGTGTTCTTATTATGTTAAAATTTCCACCGCTTAATCATAAACAGTAATTTTCAATTTTGGTGGTTTCGGATTTATTTAAATCAATTAGAATTTTTTACTTATTTTTTTTTGTAACATATAAATATAATTTGTTTTTTGGGTTATACATATATATTCCCAAGTAATTTTGATTAGTTTGGATTTAATTTGGGAAATTTATTGATTTGATTTATTATGAATGATTGATTGGATTTTATTATATAAATAATTGAGAGAAACGAAGAATAATAATTTGTATAATTTTGATTAAGGATTTATTTTATTTTGGGCAATTGATTGACTACTTTTAGTTTGAATGGTTGAATTATTATAATATTTATTATTTTGAACCAAAATATAATTCTTTCAATTTAACATTTCTATTGGCCTCTCTTTGCACTTTTTGGGGCAATTGCTCGTATATGTGTTGTTAATTTCAATTCCATCATTAATATATGTGTTGTCAATTCCATTCCAACGTTAATATATTCTTGTCATCAATATGCTTGGTGGCCTTATACATTCACCATTAATATATCCTAGCATTAAAGCAAGACATTCTACTGTTAAAGGGCCATGTTAATACATTTCCAATGTTGAAGGGTTACTTATATTAGTAGTGTTAATGGTCTTACATTGAAGCAACATTAACGGTTAATTGCATTGGTAGTGTTTCCAAATTTTATTTTTTTTTCTGAATAAGGCTAATTCTATTATAGTACAAAAAGGTCAAAAATTACATCAGAGCTACAACAAGGCCATGGCCTTGTAAATCCTGCCCAGAAATTGACAGTTTGCCCAGATTTACACCTTCCAAAATTGAACACAGACTATCTTCTGTTGTGTCTTCTACTAAGACTCAAAACAGTGACTCTAAACAGTACGTAACAGGGACATGCTGAGATAGACAAACATGGCGATGATGAGCACCGCTTAAACATGGACTGAATGACATATAGACCCATACTGCCGACACATAGACATACAGACCCATACTGCCGAACTGATACATAAACACAGGATTGAAAGACAGAGTGATGCTCCTGCGGCCTAGGCTGCCGAGAGCGAACTGCTTGACTTGATCATTCATTGTCCGTGGTGTAGGGTGCTTCCTCAACTCGGCACCCAAGTTGCAGAGAGTCGTCAGAATCGGAGAGAGGGACCACCGCGCTGGAAGGGAGACCCTGAACAGGCTCGCTTGGACCCGCAAGAGCTGCTGGAGTAGCTAAGGGGGAGCTTTCCCTAACAGGGTGTTGCAGGTCAATTATAGGCACTGTCCCTTGAACTTGAGGAGGGTTTTCCAGAGTTGCATCTGCCCGATCTCTGAAAATATCACAATGCTCAACAGTTACAGAGACAATAAAAGTAGAATTGGCGAGTGTGCAGGGTATCTGATACCTGACCGTAGGATGCGCCTCATGTCCAAAATCAATTATGCATTCGCTCCCCAACCCTCTGCCTCGTCCGGCTCTGTTACCATGGAGGTGCTGCTGCTCAGACGTAACTTCAATGGAGGAGGAAGGAGAAATGGGGGCAGGCCTCTAAGTGGTAGCCCGTCCGCAAGAGCCTCCGTGTCTACTGCACATTCTCAGTCTCTCACCCCGCATTGCTGGATAAAGAAGAACCCGCTTGCAGAAACCCAGAGAGGAGGGATTAATTAGGACGGGGGCCGCCGTTTTTGGCTCACAATGCCTGGGAATTGCTCTCAAGCTTGTGACAGTCCCTGAATTGGCCACAGAGCATGAATGCCCTTGCTCATTCCCCCGCTCCACCGAGTAATGCGCCAGTGTTGCAGCGGAATGCCAGACGATTACAGAAGAATGCGCAAGTGTAGCAGGAGCTCCCAGTTTATTAATTGCCATCGCACAGTTAGCCAGGAGACGAATTATGGAAGACAAGACCAGCATTAATGCCCTTGTTGATATTCTAGCATGAGAACCTCTCTTACATCTCGCGAGGTACTGCGTGTCACACATGGGTTGACCCCTGCCCATGTGACTCCCCATTTGTCCGCCGCTCACCTTAAGCACCCGCATCCGGGAAGTGTTTCCAAAATATTGATTGGCATGCATTATCACTTATATTGGTGCCAATTAATTATATTTTGAAACTTTTGATATGCCATTGCATTCTTTTTTTTTTTTCCAGAAAGAAAAAGCTTAATATATTTATATGAGGGATATAATGTTCAAAATTTACATCATGTGTACTCCCATTTTAAGAGAAAACCAGATGAAATCACCATGGGAGTTTCCAGCGAAATAGGTAAGGAGAAATTGACTGATACATAGAGTTCTGGGAGATTACCAAAACAAAAACTTGAGCATAAGAGAAACAGGAAGCATATGGTTGTACAGAAACATCATGTACACCATCCAAAAACAAGATGATAAAGAAAGACATCCACATAAAGATCAGAGACCCGTCCATGAAAACCTGTTATGAGAAAAAGAAATGAAACTAGAAGTCCGGCATATTAAACTCTTGGATATGATAGCTTATTCCCTCAGAAAGTACCTGCAAAAACCAAGAACCAGTAGCCTCCTGTAGACCTGTTTTAGACAAAGAATCTGCCAGATAATTTTTGTCTCTGCGAATATGGTGAATAGAACTACCATCCATGGAATCCCAGTAGTATCTAATCCTGCCCATCCAGCCATTCAAGTGAGGTGTTGTAATATGGATCTTACCAGAGATGTAGTCAACCATAACCTTCGAATCCCCATAAATCGAAACATGTTGTAGATTAAGGAAGAGGCAAAATTTTAATAACCCTGCGAGAGCCATGGCCTCCGCTTTACTATTAGAACCACTACCCCCGTTCTAGTGAATGGAGAACTGAGTGCTTTCATCTACCATGATCAGGATGCCACATCCACATAAGCCTTGCTGTTCAGCACCGTCGAAAAACGCCTTTGGGAAGGGAGAGTTTTCCAAAGATTGGTCAGAGGATTCGCCCCTTCTTTGGTTAATAGCTTTCAGTGGAAGGGCTTCATAAGTAGCAACGATTTTAACAAAGATATCAGTGCTGGCCATTTTTGAATCGTTAAAAATAACAGAGTTCCGCCATTTCCAGATGTGCCACAGGGTGGAGATCAATAACCTTTGCCAATTTAACTTCTGTACGCTGCACCAGAGGAGCGTATCCAAAATTGTAGCATGAGCCTTGAGTTTAAGTCCATAACTGTTCTCTAGAGACTGCCAGATTTGTTGAGAATGATAGCATCTTATGAACAGATGATCATTATTTTCCCCATCAGATCTGCATAGGGGACATATGCCTGGATCGGTCCATCCGCACTTCCTCAAATTCTCCCAGGTCAGAATCTTGTTATGAAAGTTGAGCCATGCGAAGTGTATCATTTTCGATGGACAACCATCCTTCCAGTAAATGTGAGGAAAGATCGAATTGAGCGGGGATCGTTTTGATTGCATGATGTGCTGATAAACTTCTTTGACCCTGATATTATTCATCTCCTTTGAGTGGCTCCATATTAAAAAGTCAGATTCCACATTGCGAAATATTCCACAATTTCTTAGACTCGCCTTTATGAGATCCCATTGATTTGCTATCGGGTGAGGCATCTGAAGTGTGTCTGCGCTTTTCCATATTGGAATAGGCCCCTGCCATTCATCAATCAGACTATCCCAATAGAAATGTCCCCTTCTGTGGAAGAAATTCAAAAGTGATTCAGGTATTTTAGGCACCCCACTGCTTCCCTTAAATTGATCGTTGCTAATAAGAATCTTGCTTCCATTTTGAAAATGCAAGATATGGTTCTTCAGAAAATAAGATTCATTTTTGCGGAGGCTATTCCAAATGAAAGATCCATATGGCACCCCGGATCATTCCTTTTCTGTACCAGAAAATAAAATCCTTCTTTTTTAAATATTTCACCTGAATCATGTTACACCATGGACCTACACCATGAGCAGCTCTCCACAGAGATTTGCATAAAAGGGCCCTTCCAAACGATTGCATATCCAGTAAGCCCCAACCTCCCATGTTCTTTGGCAAAGATATTGTGGCTAATTTTGTGAGATTAAATTTCTTCTTGTCTGCTTTTCCTCCCCAAATGAAATTGACAGACAGTCTATTCAAGCTTTTAATAATGCTTACTGGAATAGCAAATAAATGAGCCCAGTAGACTGTGAGTTGGTTCAAAACTGATTGTACAAGAACTACTCTTCCCGCCAGTGTTAAACACCTGAATTCCCATGCTGATATCCTTTTATGGAATCTATCAAGGATCCAACTCCAGTCCGATTTTGTGTAGCCATTTGCTTTGATCTGGAACCCCAAATACTTCATGCCACAGCTGATAGGTTGTGCTTTGATTCCAAATAGTTTTGATAACCATTCTATAGCTTCTTGATCATTTTCATCATGGCAAATTGCAGATTTCTCATTGTTGACTATCAAGCCCGTAGCCTTCTGAAAGTTTTTTATAATTTCGTAGTAACATGTCCAAGTAACCCTGCAAAACAAGCAAAATAATATGATATCATCAACAAATAAATTATGTGATATAGAAATGTTCCTGCATATTTTAAGTGGGCGGCACAAGTTTTCATTGACAGCCTTATTGATGTGCAGGCTGAGGGAATTCATAGCCAGAATAAATAACAGCGGGGAGAGTGAATATCCCTGACGTAGACCCCTTTCCACCCGGAAGAAAGGGGATGGAATATCGTTGATGATAATTGCATAGTCCACTGGCTCAACACATGCCATGATCCAGTTGATCATGTTGGAGTTCAGACTGATCCTAGCTAGCATGCATCTGATGAAGCCCCATTCCAAGCAATCGTATGCCTTCCAGAGGTTGATTTTAAGAATAGCTACATCACATTTCTTCTTATGAATTGCAAACAGTCCCTCCTGAGTACTAGCCACAACATCATGAATGTTCCTACCTTTCAGAAAACCGTGCTGATCCTTTGCTAAAAACTTTGATAACACTCCTTTGTCCCTTTCAGCTATAATCTTCGAGACAATCTTATATGAAATATTACATAGCAAGATTGGTCTAAAATCCTGAAAATTTTGTGCATCCCCCTTCTTAGGAATAAGAGCTATGTAGGTAGAAGTGAGTTTTTGATTAATGCTGCCCGCCAGTCTAGTGCCCTCGACCATCCGCAACAGATCATCTTTTATGATATCAAAGAAGTGAATGAGGAATTCTACCGTCCAGCCATCTGGACCAGGACTCTTGTCCTTTTTGAAGGATTTCAAAATAGTCAGCAGCTCATCCTCCGAAACTTGCTTGAAAATAAGATCATTTGACTCTTCATCAAACATGCAAGGGAATAGTTCAATTCCCCATAAAATGTCCTGGATGTTGCAGTTTCCCGATCTTTTACACTGGTTTTTGAAATATGCCACCGCCTCATCAGTAATATCCTGCTGAGAATAAATATAACCCCCTTTACCATCGCTGATTTTCCAAATCGAGTTTTTCTCCCTTCTGGAATTAGCATAATTATGGAAAAATTTTGAATTTTTATCTCCTTCGTTCATCCACAAGGCTCTACTTTTTAACCTCCAGTAGGTTTCCTCTTGTTTCATAATCATCAATTTTTCCTTATGCAATTCCCTAATTCTACATCTCATTTCAAATGATAATGAGTCGTTTGCCATGGATAACGCCGCACTGTCAAGTTCCATTTGTATTTTCTGGAGATTTTTTTTATTTGCTTGTCTCTTTTGGAATTGCCACATTTTTGTAAACTTTCGAACCGATTCCATCTTCTCCCTAAATGTTATTAAGGCAGGTGGCGATTTTGAGGACGATAGTTCGGACCATGCTTTTTTTATAGCGATGTTATACTCAGGATCCTCCAAACAGTTCCTGTTGAATTTAAATGAGTATCCATATTTGAATCCCTTATTTCTCCATCCAAGGATGATCGGACGGTGATCAGAGATGAAGATATTTTCTATTGTAGAGAATGGCATGCCCAAAATGTCAATCACACTGGCGTGCAGGATGAACCTATCGATTCTTTTGGCAATGTAAGCGCTCCCAATCCTTCCGTTTTCCCATGTTGGAAGTATTTTGGCCGGGAGAATGTCGATATAGTTCCTGCAAAGTAACTCATTTCTGATCTTGACCGTAATAGCATCTTGATTTTTATTATTCCCCCATATTTCATCCATACTAAGCATGATATTCAAATCCCCTGCGATCAATAACGATTCCACATCAAAAATTTCAGAATCAAACAGACTTTCCCAAAAAATCGACCTATTCTTATAAGGTGCATAGACATTCAATATATTAATAGGACATTTTTGCCCCCTTATCTGCGCTGAAATGAGGATGCCTGCAATGCAACTATAGGCTTTTGCATTGATCCACTGAGGATCCCAAATCGCTGCCAATCCACCAGATTGTCCATTAGCTTCCACAGCTGAAATATGCCAGAGGGGAAACATTTTCCTAAAATATGACACAGTAGCAGATACAACGTGCATGGTCTCTTGTATAAGAATGATTTTAGGATTTGCCGACAAAAAAAAGTTTTTCAATGCCAAAAACTTCAGGTCTGGCCCCAGACCTCGGATATTAACCGATACAATGAGATTCATTTCGAAGGAGAACCGACCTTGCTTGCTCTAAGGGGCCAATCATCAGTCATGTCAATTATAGGAATGTCAATCAGAGAGAGATTACTGATACCACGACCAGTAGCATCTCCCCTCCCTCTAAAATGCCTGCTCCTGCATTTGTTCTTTCTTCTCACAGTGATGTTAGATGCCAAATTTGGACTGATCTTTGGAGAGCTGTGTTTATCAGGTTTATGAATGGTGAGCGGCCTAAGGTCGAGAGATCTTTTAGACAGGAGATAGTCAAGGTCACTACCGATAGAGTTGGTAGGCGACGATACAGGGGAGTTGACCGGAGTGGGAGCAGTCAGAGGTACAATCATCTTGCCAGCAGAAGATTTATTCTGAGACGGAGGAGACAGCGAAGAATGCAGAAAGAGAACTTTCTTGTTAATGGAAGGTTTAGGAACAGGGGGAGGGCTAGGAACAGCCTGGTCGGGCAGAGGTTCCAAAGGAGGTTTCGGGGGGCAAGGGATCTCATATTCAGAAGCAGTCTCCAGTGCGGGCATAGAAGGAGAAATTCTATTCAAGGGATCTGGATCATCAACCGGCTGGGGGGATTTCTAATAGTCCCCATCAGAAACAACAAGGAGGGGTGAATTGGAAAAACTCTTAGGTGAATCTGATTTTCCGAAATCCATAGAAGAGGCCTTCCGACCATGTGGCTTATCCACAATTTTGGAAAATTTATAGTGCTTGCGGCCTTTTAAATGATGTCGCGGGCAATTCTTGATAAGGTGTCCAGTAAGATGGTACGCAGCGCATCTAAATGGCACGCCCCAGAAATCTAACCTCTGCCTAATGGACTGCTCATTCCAGTTGATATCTATGTATTTCGGAAAACCCCCTCGGTAGGTTTTTTCAATTAATATCCAAGACATTCTTTTGTCTTTCTCCCCAAGACACCACGGATCAACATAAACACACCTGCCAATAGCATTCCCGATTTCAGTTAAGGTCTCTCTCGACCATAATTCCAGGGGCAAACCAGGAAGTTTTAGCCAGATGAGGTTATTGGATGGCGTGTTCCTTAACGGATTATAACCCAAGTACCACCTGTGAAGTGCCAAAAAGTTGCGGCCAAATACCCACTGATGTTTAAAAATGGATTCCATATCCTTTGCACTCAGAGAGTGGAAACAGTGCCACTCTTTTAATAACCTGGCAATTATCGAAACATAACCTATAATAGGCTTTCACTGTGCTTCAAGCCATTCTCTCATGCGCTGGTCATCCATCTCCGGGAAATGCAAGCGGCCGATCAAAGCTTTATTCTCCAAGCTTCCAATACGATCAGATAAATGGACGTTGTCAATTTTGATGGCGGCAGGGGGAAGAATAGCCTTGACCGGCTTTTGGTTTCTACGGGGACGTTCACAAACAAAAGGCTCTTGAAAAATCTCACGACTATCCTTATGAGGGACCAACGGACGGATCACTAAATCATTAAGGAGGTTTCCCAGTCTTTTGCCAGCATGGATTTATCTTTGATGGACTCCGCCTGTATGGCTGCGTGGACCATTGCCTCTGTGGCGGATGAGTCCGATAGGAATTCCATTCAATAAATGGTACACCCTCCCTCAATCTACCAAGTACAGATCAAGATCCGCTAACCTGACTCTGCAATCATGGTCTAGATATGATGACAGAAACCTAGATCTAGAGTAGGGAATGAAACAACCACTTCCTAAACCGAGGCGAAATCAAAAGACCATGTCTTAAACCGAGCCAGCTGTCCCCCTAATTAATAGCAGGGTGGCAGAGTCATGAAAAAGGTGCATCAGGAAAGGGGGATATTTGAAATAATGACGGCTGCATATAAATGAAGCGTAAGCTTGCGTCCTAAGCGGCGTAAATGCACTGAACAGACAGATGACAAAAATCTGGAAAGATCTACCCACCAGAGGGAAAATTCAAAAACTTAAACGGAAAACCAGATACCGGCTGGAACCAGCAAAGGAAAACAGGCGAGGAGAAAAAGGATAGTTTCAGAAACCATCGCTACGAAAACGATTCCACTTCCTAATGCGAGGAGAAAACCTCATGAGCTCTCATCAGGGCAGATTATGCAACAACAGACAAAAGTTTTGCATCCACACCACCACGATCCTAATTTAAAGCGAATTTCTGTGCAAGGCTTAGAAATGACACAAAATTTTTGAGCAGCCAGCATTCTAAACCATGACCAACAGGAACTAATGTAAATCTCCATATATTAATATTGATTATCTTCCGTCTAAATAAGTCCTGTCCTGTTAAAATTGTTCATGCTTTTTCATATGAAGTATGAAAAGAAAAATACACTCCCTATAATGAACAGTATGATGGCTATTGCTCTTTATATTTAGACAGAATCCACATATAAATAAGATAAGAAAAGAATGCCCATACCTGGAAGCGCAAACGAGTCTGAAACCGAGGTGCAATAGTAAAATTCAGGAGCGTTGTAAAACATACAGAGAAAAGATAGATAAACCACGCTGAGGGGATATATTCACCACTGCATCATGAGGACGCAGGGAGAAATGCAGGTGACGATGTGAATCGAAAGCGAAAGTTTGTCCGATGCAGTCTAGGAAATATATCAGCTAGGCGGAAATGGAAAAGTTTGAGGATTCCAAAACAAATGGAGGTAAAATGGGATTGCATGAAAAAACAGCTGTCATAAAGCGGGATGTCTGTTGTGGTCACATATTATTAGCGGTAAAAAACATACCTGCGGAGAAAAGGTTGTCAGGAAAATATAAACTAGTCTATGGTTGCCAAAGCATAGCATCCCTACTCACTGGTTGGCCATGACTAATGCACCTCAGCTCAGCTGTTGCGCTCTATTAGGGTTGGAACAACATATCATTGTATTGGGACAACGCATAATTGTAATTGCATTGGACCTGCGTCGATATGGCTATTGTTAAAACTTTGGAGCTGCGTTATCATGGCCATTGGAGCTGCGTTATCATTGGAGCGTTGATATTACCATTGTTCTCTGAATGTTGCATAGATATATCATTTTCAGCATTAATATTCATTTCTAGCGTTAATATTCTAATATCATTGCCAGCGTTAATATTCCAAGATTGAAGGGATCTCTAAGTTTGAAACTGTTTCAGCACAAAAGTTGTATGAAGTTTCTGAAAGCTCTCTTGAAAAATACAGTTCAGGGATTCTGCATTTTAGATCTTGGATGTGTTATGGTCAGGCAGGTTGGATTCCTGGAATGGCTTGCGTGCAAGGTATAATCGCACTGGTACTCTCTTTCAGAAAGCTACAATACGTCCGCGGGCATTTGGTCTAGTGGTATGATTCTCGCTTAGGGTGCGAGAGGTCCCGAGTTCAATTCTCGGAATGCCCCGGTGCTTCACTGTTGTAGAGGTCTTGAAAGAAGCCTCCCTTTATTCAATTTCTTTAAAGAACCCATGCTTTTGTGAAAGAAAGTTTGTATCTCCCCTGACTGTCAGTTTCTTTAAAGAATCCTTGAGTTTGTGAAACAAGGTTTGCAGTTCTCCCAACTGTCAATCTCTTTAAAGAGACCTGGTTTGTGTGAAGATCTGTAGCTCACAAAAAAATTTGTAGCTCTCCTGACAGTTTCTTTAAAGAATCCTTGAGTTTGTGAAACAAGGTCTATAGTTCTCCTAACTGTCAGTCCTCTAAACAGACCTGGTTTGTGTGAAGATCTGTAGTTCTCTCAATTTCTTTAAAGTAGCCTTGTCTCTTCAATTTCTTTACAGAAGCTATGCTTTTACGAAAGAAAGTTTGTATGAAGATCTGTAGCTCTCTCAATTTCTTTAAAGAAGCCATGCTTTTGCGAAAGAAAGTTTGTAGCTCCCCTGACCGTCAGTTTCTTTAAAGAATCCTTCAGTTTGTGAAACAAGGTTTGTAGTTCTCCCAACTGTCAATCTCTTTAAAGAGACCTGGTTTATGTGAAGATCTGTAGCTCACAAAAAATGTTTGTAGCTCTCCTGACAGTCAGTTTCTTTAAAGAATTCTTGAGTTTGTGAAACAAGGTCTATAGTTCTCCTAACTGTCAATCTCTTTAAACAGACCTGGTTTGTGTGAAGATCTGTAGCTCTCTCAATTTCTTTAGAGAAGCCTTGTCTTTGTGAAACAAGGTTTGTAGCTCTCCTAACTGTCAGTTTCCTTATAGAAGCATGTTTTTTGTGAAACGAGATCCGTAGCTCTGTCAATTTCTTTAAAGAAGCTTGGCATGTGTAAAACGAGATCTGTGCTTTCGCTAAATTTGTTTTAAGAAATTTTGATGCGAGAGGTCCCGAGTTCAGTACTCGGAACGCCTCTTTGTTTCATTAATCCTCTTTGCTTCATTAATTAAATTTCTTTAAATCTCTTTGCTTCATTAATTCAATTTCTTTAAGGGCCTTTTTGTGTGAAACAAGCTTTATAGCTCTCCCAATTTCCTTAAAGAAAACTGGTTTGTGTGAAACGAGATATATGGTAACTCTGTCAATTTTTTAAAGAATATTAGTTTGTGTAAAACGAGATCTCTAGCTCTGCTAGATGTGAATTATGAAATAAGATTGGTGTAAAGGTCTCGATCATATTTCAACGGGTTTTATTTTAAAATTGCTGACATTTGATTTTTATTTTAGTTGTGTATTAGGAGTTTTTGTTAATTTTTTTTTGGGTTGTAAATATAAAAATATTTGTTTCTCAATATAGCTGTTGTGTTAGTAAATTTTTTTTAAATCTGATTTGATTATAAAATAAGCTTAAATCAAGTAATATTACAGATGTATATGTTTTATATTATTTAAAAAAATTAAGTATATTCAATTTAAATCAAGTAATATTATAGATGTATATGTTTTATATTATCTTAAAAAGATCAAGATCACGTATATTCAATTTGTTTATCCCCGATGTCAAACCAATTAATGATTTGGCACAATTTTATATAGTCACAATTTAAGTAATTTCAAAGATTTTACAAATTATGGTAAATCATTATTGAAAAGTTTTCAAGTAGCTTGGTCAAACCCATTAACTATAATGTATTTTGAAGAGGAACAATGTATCTTAGCTTTCAATTTGATGGGGTAGACCTAAGGAGAACCTTATAAATAATAAAACATGTTTGAAATCAATTTTAAATAAGAATTTGAGAGGATTCTAATATTTCAAGCAATAATAATATGTATGCATGGATTTTAAAGAAATTCTCAATCTTCTGACAAGGAAATAGAATAGAGATTTTCGAAAGACATGCTAATCGCTGAAAGGCACAAATCTAATTGTGTTTAGATTCAAGTGTGAATATATTGAAATCATCATAGCCTTGATAACCACACATTCTATATTTCCATATCCAACCACAAAGTAGCACAAGTGTACCAACACTAAAAAACTACATAAAGCTCTCAAACTCAAAATGAAAAATAACTATTTCACCTACATAAGCAAGAATCAACCACAAAGTAGCACAAGTGTACAACGACTAAAAATACTACATAAAACTCTCAAAATCAAACCAAAAACAACTACTTCACCTACATAAACATGAAAAGTGAGTTTGTGTTTTATATAGAATACCAATGCCCCATGGGTGTGGACATGTAGTGTGAGTGTCAACTTTAAATTTCAAGCTTTGATGTTCATGCTTTATTCTTAAGTGTGTAAAATGTAGGATTACATGGAGTGAGTGAAGACATGGACTAGTTTTTTCTAACAAGTCCAAATATCCACTGTGGACGAGTCTATGCTTATCTTAAAGTCTCATGTTAAAGTCTTCATATTGTGGGTGTTGCCTATTGCAATACTTATTTTGGAGTCTTAGCCAAAAATATCACTAACGTTTTTTGTTTTCCATAAATGTCATTGAAATTTCTTATATATATATATATATATATATATATATATATATATGGTGGCCCATCCCGAAGTCACCCTTTCAGGTAGCGCGGACCATCCCTAATTGCCTAGGCAAATTAGAAAGAATAAGCTACAGGTCCATAAGTAACCCTTGGTAGTTGCTCGATAAATAATTGGGGAACTTATAACCTCCCCAAGGGATGCTACCCTCTCCTCTACCATGCATGTTATTGGTTGGTGGGTGATGCCTCTCCACTTTGTAGTTTTTCTATAGTTCATCTACTGCGAAATATGTTGTCTAATGGCAGCCCAAGATGGTGATGTTTGCTCTATGAAAAAATCCCATCCTAAGGAGAGCTATCGGAACATGAGGATTTTGGGCTCATTACTATTCTGTGGGAGTGGGTAGGAGAGAGCATATATGACAACAACTATATATTGGTGGGGTAGGAGTTTCTAACCCTCTAGTGGGGGATCCATCTCTCTCTCCATCCAACCACCAGGGTAGCTCGAACAATCAAACTTCTCTGGAATTATCAAACTGCAACTCATGTAGAGCATAAAGATATAAATTGTTTAGAAATCATTTGGAAATCAATAGGAAACACAGATCTGGGAAGAGTGCTAAATTCAGTTTGTTCCTAGGAGTCCCATGCGAAATGATTTCAGGTCCTCTTCAAGCTCAAGGGTTATTTTTTATTGCAGAACCCAAAAGCACCTAGGGTTTCAGGCTTGTACATGGGACCTTGGATAGATGTCCCCACTTCCTTCGATGCTTCACCAAACATGAAAGATTTCTATCTTGTGACTTTTTGCATCAATATGTTTATTCATCATAAGGAGGAATATTCCTAGTAAAATATGATATAGTTACATCTATCTAGTGTTCATAATTATTAAAATGAAACTCATTTAGAGCAAAAAGGTATTCCCTTTCAAAGATACCAACTTGAACTATGTTTATTTATGATAATTCTTTTGCAAATCCACTCCAATATAGCATTATATTGAACCTGCCTTTGCCAGTATAACATTATATTGAACTTGCTTTTGCATGAATTAGGTTGCATTACCTCATCGATGCAGTACCAAATGAAGAGGAAAAAACACCACACAAGAGCGAAGGTTGTCTAGTAAAGGAAATCTTTGAAAGAAGTTTTGAATTCGCAATAGTTCACACAGTACACTAAACTCATAAAACACTTGTCAGAGTAAAGAATTCAACAAGAAACTAGGGTTCCCTAGACTTCACATTCACAATAGGTCACACAGTACAATAAAATCATAAAACACTTGTCAGAGTAAAGAATTCAACAAGAAATAAAGTTTCTCAATCCAGGGATGGGAATTTTTTAGCAACAACAAGGCAAAGGGAAACATATATGCCATGTTAAGAGAACCTATATTTTTAGTTGTAACAAAGTGATTTATGATGATGAAGACAATATAATAGGTGTTTCAAGTCTCTCTTTCTTCATATTAAAAGAGGATTCACAACAAGGCAAAGGACGTAATACATGCCATGTCAAGGTAACCTGTATTTTTGGTTGTAACAAAGTGATTTGAGAAGATGGAAACAATAGAAAAGGTGTTTCAAGTCTCTTTTTCCTTGTCTCCAAAAAGGATTCGCAATAAGCACAATTGCAAGAGCCACCCATACTTAAAACCAATATGATTGTCATGAGAGATCCCGCAATCAAAGGTATAAAGAAGGAAACAGATACTTAAAGTTCAAACAAATTGCACAATCTTCAACCTAACGAAGACACCATAATTTTTTCCCATAACAGTTAAGCAGAATTAGATAGCAAAAGCTTTGCCATTAGCTAGAAGTAATCAATACCATCGCAAAGGAAACAACGCAACCATCTAGATACTAAACCATAACTATCGACGAGATGCAAACGAAATAAGAAAAACATTAACGAGTATTACCTCCTATTGATCACACAAACAGTTGAAATCCATGGCCCTCCCTTACCGAAGTCTCAATTTCCTTGACTGGGCTTGGGGATGCAGTGGGTCAATGACAAAGAAATTCTTCAAATAAGGAAAAATCCCCTGACCTGGTTAAGTACAAGGTCATTATCATGGCTACTACATGTCTTGCTACATGCTTTGATAGAAGTCTAACAACCTTTCAACAGACAATGAATTAGCAACATATTTTGATTTTGGCGTAGGCAAAGCTAAGGACTCAAACATAATTTGATGTTTGTTAGGCACCCACATCCTCACTGTTGGTTGGAATGTCCAGGCAATCCTAACAAATCAGTCATGAATTTTTAGATTGCAAGAGTAAATCCATTGACGCTCTGACTCACAGCAACTAGTAGTGGGGCAGGGATTAGATGTTAAGGTGCACACAAAAAGATTAATCCACATGATTTTTCTAAATTTGAGCTTATTAAACTCATGACTTAAACCTCTCCACACTTATCAGGTGAAAAGTACCACAAGTTCCACAAAAACTCTGAAGTGAAACTTCAGAGAGTATATGAAGCGCATTGTACATCCCATTCAATGAAAAGTACTAAGTTGTTAGTTTGGGGAAAATTACCATCATTGCAAGCGTGAGATTTGATAGGTGCTCCCATGAATTTGTATTGATAGGCAATATGCAATTTGATTGGTGCTCCTGTGACTTTGTATTGATAAGAGATATGCAATGTGATTTATATTCAATAAAATGAATGTTGTTGTTTGCAACAAAGACAACATGAATATTAATTTTCGGTCCATTTTTTGTCTTAGCATCATCAAAAAGAGATGTTGTAAAGGATTTCTATAAAATGCAGTTCACCAACAATCTGGTTCCTGTAAGTGCCTTATCTCTTCGTGATCATATTATAGATTGAATAAAAGTCCTAGAAATCACTTTGTTTCCTTCAAAGAAAATATGGGATTGCGCTCAAATATGGCCTAAGATCACAACTTATTTGACTAAATGTATGAAGATACACATAATTATGTTGGTTTGTTTTTAATTTATGCCCACACATATAATAATAATTGAAATTAAAAGTTTCAAAATTTAATAAAAAATAAGATAATACACAAAATAAAATTAAAGTAAAAGGAAAGACTTGTCACGAGGTGTTGCATGCATTTCATGTGTCTAAGCTATTGAAGAGCCACCGCAATCTACAAGTTCCAACTTTTCACAACTGGAAGTGTTGGTCTCTGGTGCTCCGTGAGTTACTACAATTAGTTAAGGTTGCAGACGAAGAATCACTTTGATGTATTCATTGTAGACATGGGAAGGAGGGCATGAGACTAGATCGAGACAAACATTGGTATTGACCAAATCACTTTATTTAATTGAGTGGGTGAGCAAGCAGCCATAAGCAAGCATAAAATGAGGGAACTCTCACATTTACTCATCAACAATTATTGTTGTTAGTATTGCTACTTGGTAAACGACTTGTAAATTTAGTAATAGAAAGGGGGTGTTGCAGATGATAGAGAGTGAAACCCTAGTCTATAGGTTAGGTTGAAAGGATAGGAAAGTAAACAGAGTCACTCTGTAATAATACTTCTTCTCTACCACTAAAGGATACTCTACCATCACAATAGAAAACAATTCCAGTTGCATTGCCCTTGGTGACACAAGTCTAGTGGTCTTTCAAACTCTATGGAGACACCTTCCAAGCCCACCTGACAGAGTTTCTTGGTCAGACTTTGTCCTCGGTCATCAGAGAAACGAGAGCAATCTGTCATTAGAGTTGGCCACACATTTTCGATCTTTGAAGCATGGGGCATATAATCGCCCATGTCACACAGATTTGGAAAATTCCATTTATTTGTAATGCACAATCCTATACTGATGGACCTTGGCTATGCTTTTTATAGTTTCTTATGAATTGTGCAAATTGTAGGGCTTGAATAGACTTAGAATCTTCTACTGGCTGGTTTTATAATTAGGTCCTCATTCCGGACCTTGATAAATATTTCCAACTTCGCCATATCAAGTTTTGTAAAAATTTTCCATCCTTATTATCATTACATAGTGTTTCCCTATCCTAAGGGCCCCATCTGAAGCTCGATAAATATTTCAAACTTATTGTGTTTCTATATCAAATTTGTAAAAGTTTTCCATCTTTATTGCCATTAGATAGTGTTGCCATGTCTAAGGTTTGTTAATCCAAACCTCAATAAATATTTATAACTTCTCATGTTGACATATCAAATTTGTAAAAATTTTCCCTCCTTATTACCATGACATAATGAAGGTATCATGTTCGAACTTGACCAGAATCATAAGTATTTGTAACATTTCCATTTTTTTGGGTAAATATTTTGTGTTGTTTGGAGACATGAAGTTCATATTAAGTCATGGAGTTTTGGGTTGGTCTGTCATTGGGAAAAATAGAATAGACCTAGAATATCAACCTTTTCAACAGAGAAAAGGACACAATTTTGTTTTTTCATATAAAAACTAAAAACTGAGCTACATAGGACACTTACAAACTGAGAGATATAGACAAAGAGCATGAAAGAATAAGATAAAAAGAGATTGGTCAGGGAGATTTGGCATGCTTAGCTATGTTTTGGAATTATTTGTTGAGGGAAGAGTCTTCAAATGATTACCATGACGAGGAGATATGTGAAGCTAATGATATCAATGCATCCCAAATTAACTAACTTATCTACAATTTTATTTCCATTTTTCTAATGTGAGTAGGGATGATCATTGGAATTGAAGGGAGTGATTTGGGTGCCATGTAGGATCTTTTGGATCATGTTTATAATGAGTTGAGAATCTCCCTCCACCATAATTTTAGTGTGACCATGAGTTTGAGAAATAAATAGTCCTTCTTCCAAGGCTTTCAATTCTACTGCATTGTTACTATTATATCCCATGAAGCCTAAATAAATGTAGATAAGGGATCCCAAATGATCCTTGAAGATACCACCATAGTTTGCCTCACCTAGGTTACCTTTTGAAGCGTAGTCAAAATTGAGCTTTAAAAAATTAGTGGGGGTGGGGGGAGGGGAGGAATTGGAATTATAGCAGGGTGAAGAGAGTGAGCATATATGAGCCCTAGAGTAAGGAACCTACTCTCAAGTGGTAGGTCCTCCTCGCTTGAGGAATTTTAGTCTTTATCTAACCAGGATCGCACGACAATTAATTATTTTACATTCTTTTGAATTGCAACCCAAATAAAGTCATGAGAGAGGGAGCAATTCTTGAATATGAAAAAAATTATTCTCTTTCAAAAATAGCCCAAAGGAGTAGACCTGGGAGGAGAGTCCATATGTAGTTTAAGATAGGATTATTAAAATCTTGAGCACTCCAATTGTTATTGGTGTGAGGGATACTAGATATGTCATGGTTTGATCTCTTCTTGCTAGCTTCTACATCACTCCATAGATGACTGCAATAGGGGAAACTATTGAAGAAGTGCTCAACATTTTATCTTCTCAAAGGAATAAAGAATAGCGAGAAGGGCCAATATGTTTGCATTTTTTAATTTTATCCCAAGTTAAGGTTTTCCCTTCAACTAGGAGCCATAGGAAGATGGAAACATTTTTCCATATATTTCTCTACCAAATGCAGTGCCAGATGGAATATTTTGGAAACTCTTTGAAACCTGCTTCCATGGTATAAGCCTCACATATGGAAAATGAAATCCTTGGTCCATAACTCTATCACAATTTATCAGTTAAGTTGGATATCGAGATGAGTCTTTGTTGAAGCTCACACCAAAAGTTTAAACAAGTCTCCTCACTGAGCTTAGGGTTCTATTCCCTTGGAATTAACCATTGCCTCCATGTTTGATTTCGAGTTATAAGCATCCCAATAATCTTTGAATTTGTAACACGCATCCTCTCACATCTAGCCACTTTCACCAGTTTACTCAGGGTAAACATGAGATGAGGGGCTACTATGATATGACTTAGCCTCCTAGATGACCTTAAGGAGATGGAGTCAACACAACAAGACCTTACTGACTTCCCTTAGGTGCCACAGGACCTCCAGGAGTAACCTAACCCCTTCAGGTGTTCAACCCCTAAGACAAATCACTTTTTTTTTTATACCACTTGATCCAAGATCTTTTGCTTATAGATGTGTTAAAGAATTACATGCATAAATTGTAGCTTAACATAGAAATTTAATGTCACGCACATGAGAGAAGAGGAAAAACACATAAATCATGAAAGAAGACAACAAGAGTTGATTACAGAGTTCGTCTGACTTGGACTATGTCTCCGGGCCCTCCATACTAAAAAAATAGCCAAAAAATGCAGAACTATGATGGAGAAACAGAGGGCACCATTGCGTTCGTCGCGTTGAGAAATGCTAAAACCATATAAAATTTGTCAAACTCTGACAAAGTGAAAATCTGGCCCTCCTGCAAAAATCTACCTCGAACTACATGCACTCCCTCTTCTGCTTAGATGCATTGATGAACTGTGTTTAAGTAAAAATAGGCTGACAGATTTCTCAATAATTCTATTCGCTGAGTTGGTTTGAGATCAGTTTGTTATAGAGGAGGTCGGGCGGTCAAACCCCACCTCCTCCTTTTTTAACATACAAAATTCTTTAATGGGAAGGGAGGTTGGGTTGGGCCCGCCTTGGGCGGCCCGCCCACCTCACCTGTCCCCTCTCCTTGGCCCGTATCTCCCTTTTAATGAGCAGTGGAGGCTGGGTCCACGCCCTAAGGGTCGGCCCATGTTTAATGCACGTTGTTTTGTTTTCAACGGGGTTGGGTTCGTGCCCCAAGGGCCGGCCCACCCAATCTTGTGCGTACAGTATGGTGGTTCAGTGGGAGGGGCCGGGGGTAGTGGCCCGCCCCTCCACTAATAACATTGCTTTGGATAGGATTGGGGTGGCGGGGTTGGTGGCTCACCACCTTTTTTTTTATATTTTTTTTGTTAAACAAAACAAACTGTGCATTTTTGAAAATTCGGATTTTGACCGAAGGAGTCGTTTTAACCAGGAAACAATTTCACCCGGAATTTGGCTGGAGTTCGCTAGATTCTGTTCGTTGGAAAAAAGTCCAAATTGTGTCTTCATTAATCCTGCACTGTCAGCAAAAAGTCAACCCAACTTTGACTGCCTCTATCTTCCTCATCCGGACTCGGATTGGAGTGCCGCTCACACTGTTGGAATCAAGGCGATGAGCACTTCGATCTGGTGTCAAGTTAATTGCCTTTTTGCCACTTTGAATTTTGAGCCTTTTCCATGCCATTGGTGTCTGGAGATCCCTGGATCAAGTCTTCTACCTATCGCAGACAGCAATGCACCTTACAAGAACCCTTAAAAAAAAAAAAAAAAAAAAAAAAAAAAAACCATAACATCTTTATTAATAAAAAGGCTAGTCTTCTACCTATTGCAGATGACAATGTACCTTACAATAAACATCTAGTAAAGTTCTTTCTTAATACATGCAGTCATAATTTTTAGATTCAATCACAAAACCAAAAAAAGAAAAACCCCCAACATCTAAGGTAGTGACAGGTACACTAAGGTCAAAATATACCTTAGATGAAAATTCAAAGGATTCTCTAGCACATATAGATCCATCTATTAGCAGTTAAAATGCCATCATGCCAAAACAGAGGAACATACCACTTTTAGACCAGGCAATAGCCATCCCATTTTGTTCCTTATATACATGAACAAAGGAGATGTTATCCAAAGAAAGAATGATTTGAATGATCTGTGCCATCCAATGGTGTAAAGGGATTTGGAAGGAATTTTTTCCCAACACCCACTCAATGAGCGATCTTGATAAATCCAATTTCCAGTCATTTCACACATTTCAGGAGCCCTCAAAAAACCACAATTTCAGCCTGAAGTTTGTACCCTCCCTAGTGCCATTAAAAAGGATATTCCATTCAGGACTGAACTTGATTAGTGCCCTACACCCACAACTGCCACCTTTCCCTGCCCCATAAAAAAAACCATTGGAAAAGTGTAAGAACCTGAATCCTATTATTAGAGCCTTTATTTCGTTATACACTAACATATCTATTTTCCTGTTAATTTATAAATAATAAAAGGAGCTTGTTGACCTTTTCACATATCTTTAAACATTTAACATCTAATCATTTTATCATAAGCAACATAAATTAAGGTGAGCATTCCATTGATATCAACTTAACAAGAGTAGTCCATGGAAAAATACCTGTTCCGGCGGTTGATGACGATACCTTTGTCTGATAGCTCCAGCTGAACGCTCCTTCTGGCCGACCCAACCGGATTTACCTCCCAGCCAACTAGGAAATAAATTCCTAGCCCAGGAAACCTCCACAGGTTCCCTAGCCCTCCGTGCCCAAGTCCAACCAGGTATAGTGTGTCCTCAAGAAGAATGTGCAAAACTAGAAAATGATACTTTCCTCCCCTCAACCCAAGAAACCTCCACAGGTTTCCAAGGTCTCCCAAAAATCATAACAAGGCCAAACAATCACAACCAACCCCCACAATCCTAAGCAAGACTCCCACTCCCCTCTTCTTCCTTCCCCCTTCCCTTTTATACCCTCTTTCCTCAACCACCTCTCATTAATGTCATTAACTCTCACCCATCCTTGGTTGACTTCTCTTCCAAGCTAGAGTACATTTGGAATTGTGATATGAATTTAAAATTGAGAATTTAATGGGGAAGGATCATGTCTTCTCCCAAGTAAATCTGAAAAGTACATTTGGGAATGTGAAGTGTAATTACATGGGGAGGACTATGTCTTCTCCCAATTAAATGTGAGGGTACATTGGGGAATGTGAAATGAATAAATATATATTGATGATAAGATGGAGAGGACTTTGTCTTCTCCTTAGTAAATGTGAGGGTACATTGGGGAATGTGAAATGAATAAATATATATATATTGATGATAAGATGGAGAGGACTATGTCTTCTCCCAATTAAATGTGAGGGTACATTGGGGAATGTGAAATGAATAAATATATATATATTGATGATAAGATGGAGAGGACTATGTCTTCTCCCAATTAAATGTGAGGGTACATTGGGGAATGTGAAATGAATAAATATATTTTGAATTAATGGAAGGAGACCATATCCTACACAATATTCAAATTGAGAAGGTAAGTGGGGAATTTGAATAATGGAAATCATAAATTTATTTTAGACCAATATTTCTCAATATTTTCAGATAATGTAAATATTAACACAATTTGTAGGATAAGATTTAAGTGGGGCATTACATACACCCCTCCTTCAGAAAACTTCGTCCCGAAGTTAGAATAAAAAAATACAAGGAGTTTGAAAGCATAGCAAACCAGAAAGAGTTATAGCATTAAATTTGATAAGTCAGACAATGACATTACTTCCCATCAAGAGTTTCCAACTGATCTATATCCTCCTATCCACCTTGACCTACTTCTGTTCCCACCCTATCCATCCTCTGCTGCTCTATCAGTGGCAACGGCCATACTAACCACTGATAAAACCGACATGGTGGAAGCGTCGAATACCTCGACCGAACTTTCCCCAGCAGGCATCTGGCAATCGTCATCACATGTCTAGGGGGAGCGTTCAGCTGTCCTCCCCACGATTCCAGGTTTCGGAGGATACACGGTGGGAAACACCTCCACCCCTCCTTCAGAGCACGGACCACACTACAGAGCTGGTTGGACTTGTCATCGAATAATCCAGTCAGGTCGTCTTGCCACCTGTCATTTGCATTTTACTCATGTCATAAGAGTGCATATCAAGCAGATACCAAATGTAATAGAACAATGTACATCGTACCTTTCCTCATTGGTCATCTCGACCTTCCCCAATGGAATAGTATATCTTGGTTATCATATGGTTCTTTCCAACCTGTAGTTTAGTTCTCATCCATGCATATATAAAACCACAAAATAGATATAGGTACATGATCTTAAACATCATGTTTATTAAGCCCAATGTCCACGTGTCAATTTTTGTTGTTCATACTGGAAATAAATCTTACATTAGATAAATCATAATTTCACTAAGTCATTGATTAGATAAATCATATCTATATAAGCCTATACGATGCAACAATAACTTTGACAAGTCATGCACTAGATAAATTGTAACCAAGTAAGTCATACATTTGGTCATACATCCAATATGTCCATCATCAATATCCAATCCATCAATCGATTTTCACGTGTCCAACCAAATGTATATAATGTTCATAAATAACATGGAACTGCAAAATAGAACCTTAACATAGGTGGCTATCTATGTTAAAATGGGCATCATAAATGCTCATGTGACATCCTTGTGGAACCCCTCAATAACAATTAGAGTTGAAACAGATTCAACTGTCCATCATGGAAAATAGAATTTGAACCCGTATATGCTATAAGGTGGTACCAAAACCAAGATAATAGCAAGCAACAAATTAGTGCACTATCAATTCCACTAGGAGGTGTTAGTATAAGTTTTATGCATATAATTTCTTTAAAACCTTAGTGAATAGATAAGTCCCAATCTTCCAAACCCATTTAATTAATCTTGAAAATAAAATAAAAACTCCAAACTTCAGAACTGTTTCCAACATGATTTTCATACTTTATTTTTTTGTAAATTGAGAGGAATGTCCTGTAAATGTCAAAAGGTTCAAATTTATTATATATTTAATCATTGTTTACTAGTACTAAAACAATCTTGTGATATATATTGCAGCTCACAATATGACCAGACAATTGAAAAATAATTAAATGAACGGAATAATTTCCTTTTCCCTGTTGCTATTAGTATTTCCTCTAAATGGCACCGCATTTCTAAAGATGCCTACTCCTTTCATAAGTGGCCAGTGACCACAAAGTTGCGAAGAAAGTTGAGGGTCTTTTTATCCAAAACTAGCAACACATTACTTTTCACGATATTTTTATTCAACACTAGAATAAGGGTAAATGTGTATCCTAATATTTTCACTAGAAAATTCTACCCCACTAGACCATCTTTGTAAGGCCTCCATCTGTTATGCACCATGCAATAATTGTTGGCATTAGCTTGCTATTCAACTTCCTAAATCTTTCCAAGATAACCCCTGCATACTTGGTTCGAGATATAAAGATACTTTCATTTGTTTGTTCGACTTTAATACCAAAAAATATCTCAATAAGCCCATTTTTGTTATTACAAATTCTTTCTCGACTGCTAATCTAGATTCTTCTATGGATAGATTATTTCCTGTAAAAATAAAATCATCTACATACAAGCAAATAATTATAATTTCACCTTCATTGCTAACTTTGATAATTTCACCTTCATTGCTAACTTTGATGTAAACTGTTTGGCTTCCTACTACTTTTACTAAAACCATTGCTCAATAGTTACGAGTCAATGCAGCTATACCAAGCATTTGGCAACTGCTTGAACCCACACAATGCTTTTCTTAACTTATATGTCATTGGGAAAAGTTGATTTTACATCCATTTGATGGACTTATCATTTGTATTGAGCTACTATTGCCATGACAACTATAACAGTTTCCATTCTTTGTACAAGAGCAAAGGTTTGATTATATTCTCTTCCATATTGTCGTTTGCACCCTTGACTACAAGTTGTGCTTTGTGCCTTTCAATTATGCATTATACATCATTCCTGGGTTTATAAACTCACCTCACACTAATAACTCCTTTTTCTGCTAGAAGATTTACTATCTCTCACGTCTCATTTTCCTCAATTGTTTGGATTTCTTCATCCATGTCATCACACCATTTTCTTTCTTTTACTACATTCTCAAAATAAATAGAATCAGATTAAAAAAAAAATATAGCAAAACTCACAAAGTCATTATCATCATCTTCACACTTGGATATCTCATATATTTCTTACAAGTAGAAAAGAGTCTTCATCTTGATGCACCAGATACCATTTTCCCATCAAGCTATGGTACACTACTAGCCATCTCAAAACTGCAAAATAAACACAAAAAAGCCTCCAAATCTTCTTCTCCATTCATACCTTTTGCTTCTCTTTTGCATATAACGATGAATAATCTTCTTCTCTATTCATACCTTTTACTTCTCTTTTACATATATAGATAAAACAGCTCTGCAAGTTTAGAAACTAACTTCCACGATTCTAATTTAATTGTCAATAAAGTTTCAGGATCCATAGTTTGAGTAAATGAAAAATGTTACGCTGGTAATATATGATAAAAAGAAAGAATATATTCATAAACCCAGCACAGCACTTCAATTATCATCGAAATTTAGAAAAAGAACTAGGAGAAATAAAACACAACCATCTAAATTTCCTAAGTAATGGATCAGTATATAAATCATGGTTGAGGCCACCATAAGTTGTTAGATTCGAAGGCTGATATCGATACTCGAATTGGTCGTTGAGACATGCGAGGCCCAGGGAATCTCAATCGCCAGACTATCAATTTCCCATTCCAGTTATATATCGATATATTCATTTTCCGATCCATTACCATTACCAACCCACTGCTATTAACTGCTACTGAATCCAATAATGGAATGCTGCATTTTGCCAAACGGTTCTTTTTTTTTTACATCACACCATACTTCTGCTTCATTCAACTTCCATATGCGAACAGAGTCATGGCCCTTGTGCTCCACTAGCACCACTTGCCCATTGTAATCCCCTAAATTTTCAGGACTAATCCTTTTGCATCTCTGTGGCAACGGGATTTCTGTCCACAGCCCGTCGGCAATATTGAAGGCTACCATGAGATTAGGGATGGGATTCGGGGGATTGGGAGGCAGAGACACCCAGTAAAACTTGCCATTACAGAAGATACCCTTTCCAGTAGGCCGAATATGGTCCGGGACCATCATGGAAACTTGAGTCCAGGCGTTGGATTCTGAATCATAAATACACATCACAATTCTTCTCCTGCTACTAGAATATCTGCCCAGCAGGAGAGTGCAACGCCTTGTGGAACAATCGAAAGCCAATCCATTGAAAACGAAAGCAGGTATTGGAGGACGAGGCAGCTGTACCCAATTCCTGGCACTGGGAATGCCTATGGAAAGATCCAACATATCCCCTTTTCTATGACAACAGAAGATGCCCTTGCAAGTATTCACAACGACGTGATTGAGCAAAGGAACTTTGTACATGTCTGAACTGCGTTCTTCTATAACCCAAGAATCCACGTCATCTTTTGGATTCCAATGGATCTGAATAAAAACCCAGGGGTGGAGTACAGCGACCAAATTGGAACCAGTCCTTCGAAGGCATCACGGGAAGACAGTAGATGTTTCCACTGTTTGCACACAGTCCTCATTTTGCCAAGAACCCTAATGGGCAGCCTCGCTAAAATCATATGCAACAACTCTTTTGGGATCCTTTGCCATATTTCAGCTTCCATTGCCACAATATTTCTCTTCCACATAAAAAGAAATATATATATATATATGCTAGTTGATAGAAGTAGAAAAGATAAATAGTCTTAAAATGCAATGTGCTAGTCGAGTTAGGATTTAAGATCTGCTGACAGGTCCATGGTTTACCAGTGCCATATAAAATTCATCACCTTCTGTGCCCATAATTCATATTTTAATAACATTGTGTTATGTTCTCCCTTCTTGCCACAACCACTAATATTATGTAGTCTTTGGTCGTAGACACCTGCGGTGTATGAGCGTTGTCCCAGTAAGGATGATGATCAACAATGTTTGATTTCCTATTCACATATCTTTCTCATAACAAACTAGTCGGTTCATTACAAAGGGTATAGATAACTCTCGATCATTGCACCACCGAGGCATGGTAGAGACAGAGTACTGAAATCAACAGTGGAAGGACAAACCCATCCCAGTTCAGAGCAAAGGAGACCAACTCAGATTAGTCCAAAACTTTTTGAATGCTGACCTGGACATGCCATCACTTTGTTCTATTCTTTTGTCGTAATCTTTAGGTTTGCATTGCTGTGTTTTTTGAATTTTATGTGAAATGTTGCATAGTATACAAGCGATCTTGTCCCATAGGCTGGTTGGCCTTGCAGAAGGTTTAATAAAATCTTATCTATCAATCTATTCTTGCAGTTTTGTCAAACATCCAATCTTTTTATCTATTCCATCATTTTCCCTCTCATTCCATTATATTCCTTTATTTCTGCACTCTTTGTTTGTTTTCATGTATTTATATAGAAGGAATTCATGATACTGAAGCTATAGACAGGTTTGGAAATTACCATTAATCCATGGAGAAGAATATACTCCTTGTAAACTGAGATGGAAAGTTTTTGGGTCTAAGTAGATTTAGTTGTTGTCTCCATATATATATTGATGCAGGAAGCATATGAAGACTGAGTTAACATAAGCCTATATAAAATATATGTTACCCATGTTTCACTCAAACACAGGGAGGGCTAAATATAATGTGGTTGCCTAAGAACCAAATTCCTCTAGGAAACAGCTGCTATCAACATGGTTCAGGCAAATGTAATGTAAAGCAACAATGAGGTCGTCATTGAGGTTTTTGCTGTAAAAGACTGAATGACATAAGAACAAAAATAATCCTACATGAGGGCTTGGTATTCTACTATACATAAATATAAAGTCAGTAACGTCAGATGGAAGAAACAACTCACACCCTTTCAGAATCATGAAAAATGGTGATCAAACACATGTGGCTATCTAGTTGCTATGGTTTAGATCAAATTAAATGGTTGTAGATATATCTATCATAATGAATGCATACCAAGTGGTAAGAGGTATAATCTTGGGAGGATCTTCTTAATTAAACCTAAAGACAACTTTGTCCCACTTTTACTTGACTAGGCAGAAATCGTCTCCCACCTTAAGATACAACACGTTTAGCTTGATAATGCAAACTGGAGGGATTCCAAAGTTATCCAATTTCTTGCCTGAACCACATTGCTTCTTATAACAATAATCAGCGTTGGATTGAGTTACTGTTCACCTTCAATTAAAGAGTAACAGATTGACAGTTATTTATGTTATCTATAACGTTGAAAGTTTTTCTTTGTTGGACTCTTCTATATGTAACTGCAGATCATCTTCTTCCTACATCCATATATACATGAAGTGTGTCTTGAAGGTGCACCCTCTACTATAGTTAGTATCGGCATTTCTGCACAAATGTATACGATGTCTTGAAAAGCTTTTTTTTTTTCTTTCGAATTTTGAACTTGCCTATGAATATTGCTCTCTGTTTTGGAGTTATCAACACAAGGGTTATAATCTACAAGTATATCTCATTGTCTCTTGTATTTGCTTCTCAGCACTTACAATTATCATAATCTTGTTCATGTTATGTTGTTTCAGTTGGATTAGAAAGACAGTGTTGCATTTCCTGCATCTCAATTTTTCATTGACAAAGAGTAAAGTGAACTCACTGTAATTTCCACTACCAGGAAACCTATCAAGTACCAAGCCGAGTACCGAATTAGACTGCAATAAAGTACCCAATAGAATAAACACAATTCAGAAGCAGAGTTCCACATGTTGAAAATTTCTGGAATGGCTACTCAAGCACAAAATAGAATAGAGTATGAACAGAATTTTCCGGACTGGAAATTTCTCATATTCTAGCGCATTGATGACGATATCCTGTGATAATGATATAAGTCTGACTGGTGATATCCTTATAATTGTTCTGTT
Source organism: Pinus tabuliformis (assembly GCA_031772625.1). Lineage (NCBI taxonomy): Eukaryota > Viridiplantae > Streptophyta > Pinopsida > Pinales > Pinaceae > Pinus > Pinus tabuliformis. The sequence goes on from CM062818.1 coordinate 1,706,082,014, forward strand.
CCTTGACTTTTTACTCAGAATCAACAATCCCTGTCAAGTATATATATAGCCCAACTATTGCAAGGCTGAATTAATGTTCCTGGATGATTGGATACTTTCCCACCAGCCTGTATATGTCAATGCCTTGCTATATCTATAAACTTGATTATGATAGTCCATGAAGAACTACACCAGGCTGAAAGCTAATGCAATTCACACATCCTACACTGCCTTTTCATTTACCAATATGTTAGACTACACAGACATGCTATAAATGATGAGGCTTCAATGATTTGTACATGGGTGCTAAACTTTTGTTAACATGCTTGAGCTATATCATCTCTTCAAATTGAACTCACTTTTGAGGACCAAATTCCCAAATCAGACGTACTGATGTTACTGATGCCTCAAGAATATGACAGATTTGAATCTAGATCATCCACAAGGATCAATTCTAGTTTGAGATGATTGTTGAAGAAGATGATGTAATTAGATCACTGATAAATACGCAAACTTTCATGACAGTCTTCAACAAGAAATAAAGACTTCAAGCCAGCCTGAAGAATGAGATCGAAACATTTAGCTATAACTGCTTGGTTCTTTATCTAGCATAGGTCGGCTCAATTCCCCTTGATAGACATAGATCTATACTTAGTGAATTGAAATTCTAGACATCACCTAAAGGAGAGTGTTGTGGTTGTAATTTGACCACTGCAATTAAACTCAGAATCTTCGTTGTTATGCAATAAGGCTGAGACATTGCAATGTGGCTCATATTGAAACCTTAAAATCGTGGAGAGAATGGAAATAGTAATCATCATTCCTTGCCATTGTCAAAATGATTGGTCTACAACTTCTGAAGAAACCTAAGGCCGAGAATAGATCTTACTATTACAATTTGTGCTCTTAAATTCAAAAATTATGAGGACATACCTTAATCACAAGGCCGCAATATTTACTATCTTCTTTGCAGGGATAAGACAACCCTTAGATCTCTTTAAGAAAGGGTCAAATGTCCTGAAAATGTTTCTCCTCCACAGGTCTTCAAAACATATAAATAAGGATGTATTATTTTAGAGTATGACGCCCTAATGAGGACCGAGCCCAATTTTCTTTCACCCAAAAAAAATTCAGAACAAAACCAACCTTCTTCACTGCCACTTATCTGATTTTCAATGAATCTTTAGGGTTGAAGAGATACTCTAGTGCACGCACACAATCAAATGATATTTATCCAAATGGCTTGATCAGCATACCTCCATTTAAAACAAAATCTTAACATAACACAGTGTGTAACCTACTTGACAAGCTCTTAGTGCTTCGCTGCGTGTGCATGAAAAGGTCATCTGGAATTTAATTTTTGCTCTGATTTGCTATATATATAAACCACTGAGTGAAATGGTACATATTTTCTTCTGAATGGATTAAAATATTAAATGAGTCTCCAACAACTTCTCTATCATAATCCACTTCAGACAAATGGCTACAACACAAGTAATAAGTATATGCTGCATAAAAGTGGCTTGCATTAGAGTAATACGCATGTCACCCTCCATTTAAAACAAAAACTTAACACAACACAGTATGTAACCTACTTGGCAAACTCGAAGTGCTTGGCTGCAATGTGCATAAAAAGGTCGTCTGGAATTTAGTTTTTTTTTTTTTTATTCCTGAATTTCTTCTTATGGCACTAACTTTCAGCATTTCCTTTCATCAAATGAGGATAATTGGGATTTAATCCTTACTAGTTACAACTTACACCTCGCTACCAGCTTTTGGGACGGTCGAAGATATCAAAGGGTTTAGAGGAACTTAACAAAAGCCAGTACTAAGGAATGGGCGTAAACTGCAAAACAATAAATCATTGACGGACTACAAGCAGTCAAGATCCCATTGACGCTAAATCTCATTATGACACTAAATAAACAGAAATAATGAACCATAGTAAATCTGTAATTTTTACCCATTATATTATATCATATTATATATATTAATATAATATATATTGATTTTGACCGACAGATCCGCAGAAACAGTGGGACACTATAAATCTGCCGTCACAAAAGCATAAATTTCGTGAGGAATATTATGTCATGAATCCAGTATCATTGAGGGATAATTTTTACCGATATTATTGAGGGATATTATGTATTAATATATTATTTTGACCGACAGATCCGCTGAAATACTGGGCGACTGTACAGTGTAAATCGGTCGTTCGTCACAAATTTGTGAACACGGTGGGACTACTGTAAATCTATTGACTATAATACAAAAGAGTTTGAGCATTCGATACTGCAAATCTATCGACTATAATACAAAGGAATCTGAGCATACGATTAAGCATGGGATTTTTTTTAATTCTTAAAATTTAATAATTTTTTTTTATAAAATTATATATTTTTGATTATATAAATATATTTAATTTATAAAAAAATGATAAATATAACGGAAAAAATATTAAAAATAAAATCCCAAAACATCTTTAAAAATAAAATTCGAAAACATCTGGACTACTACGCTTGATACAAATTGCCTCGGAACTCTACCGCATGCGATCCACAAAATACAATTATGAACCTCCTCTGCTACTTCAGCAAAAGGAATGCGGCGACTTAAATCAGCTAAAGCTAGGCCCAGAAACGCGATCAGATATTATGACGGAACCGCTTGCTTCGCCTGCGAGAGATGGACCATGAAGCAGAAACGGCAAAGGCCTGTCTCGGATTTCAGGAATCTCAACCTCTCCCTCGGATTTCAGGCTTCTTGCTTATTCTTGTAACCCAATCGTAAAAGTTACTTCCTCCTCATAGTCTGTAGCTCAAAGGGATTCAGTTAATTGAGACATCAAGGATAAATATGAACATATGCTCAGAGCAGCAATGCCTTCTTTATGACATCACAACCCAACACTCCACTAGACAAGTGAAAGTCCATGGAAAGCTACTATGTTCTAGATAGAGATATACATTAATTTGTTTATCAAGTAACAAATTTCTCGCCACACTTTGGTAAGCAACAATGATGGATAGAATTAGCCAAGCAGAAGTCAGTTTGTTTATTATTTACAGAATCCAGGCAGGATTTTCACCAAACAATGAGTTTTAACCTGTAGACATTAGTCTGACTTTTAAACTCCCTTGATGTGGACCAAATGTATACTTGCCGTGATTGCCACATCGTGTACAGGTTGAACAGGGAACATATGTAACAGTGCTTCCTGAATCCACAATTAGAGCAAATTCTTGTGGCGGCTTTCCAATCCAGAGCCTTGTAGTATAGCAGCTGTACCGATTGCCTGGTGCATTAACGCTGGCATTAAGTTTCCACCAAATTACGCTCTAAAGATTTCAAATTTCCAGGTATTTGTGGCCAAGTTTAAGCACTCAGCGGTGGTAAAATAAAATCACAGAAGAGGGAAGCTCAGCTTATTGTTGACCGCCTCTGCTAGACTTTGTTGGTCCCTCTATGAACTGCACATGCCCAGATTTATCTTGCAGAGAGTCTAATCCTTATGTTGTCCTCAGATAATTGGCTAGCGCAAAAAAAAATCAATTATAAAACACAGAAGCTCCTCAGACTAGCCATCAGATTGGTGGAGGAAAGGGCAGATTCAAACTAAATGCGAATGGAATATGGGATCCTGGCAGAAGTAAAGGCCAGTAGTCATGGGTGGGGATTCGCATCAAATGACAAGGAGACTTGTGGAAAGTATAAATTGTGGGTTTAGTGGGCTTTGGGTCCAGATTTTGAACCAAAGCTCTGATACCATGTGTAAGAACCTGAATCCTATTATTAGAGCCTTTATTTCGTTATACACTAACATATCTATTTTCCTGTTAATTTATAAATAATAAAAGGAGCTTGCTGACCTTTTCACATATCTTTAAACATTTAACATCTAATCATTTTATCATAAGCAACATAAATTAAGGTGAGCATTCCATTGATATCAACTTAACAAGAGTAGTCCATGGAAAAATACCTGTTCCGGCGGTTGATGACGATACCTTTGTCTGATAGCTCCAGCTGAACGCTCCTTCTGGCTGACCCAACCGGATTTACCTCCCAGCCAACTAGGAAATAAATTCCTAGCCCAGGAAACCTCCACAGGTTCCCTAGCCCTCCGTGCCCAAGTCCAACCAAGTATAGTGTGTCCTCAAGAAGAATGTGCAAAACTAGAAAATGATACTTTCCTCCCCTCAACCCAAGAAACCTTCACAGGTTTCCAAGGTCTCCCAAAAATCATAACAAGGCCAAACAATCACAACCAACCCCCACAATCCTAAGCAAGACTCCCCCCCTCTTCTTCCTTCCCCCTTCCCTTTTATATCCTCTTTCCTCAACCACCTCTCATTAATGTCATTACATTTGGAATTGTGATATGAATTTAAAATTGAGAATTTAATGGGGAAGGATCATGTCTTCTCCCAAGTAAATCTGAAAAGTACATTTGGGAATGTGAAGTGTAATTACATGGGGAGGACTATGTCTTCTCCCAATTAAATGTGAGGGTACATTGGGGAATGTGAAATGAATAAATATATATTGATGATAAGATGGAGAGGACTTTGTCTTCTCCTTAGTAAATGTGAGGGTACATTGGGGAATGTGAAATGAATAAATATATATATATTGATGATAAGATGGAGAGGACTATGTCTTCTCCCAATTAAATGTGAGGGTACATTGGGGAATGTGAAATGAATAAATATATATATATTGATGATAAGATGGAGAGGACTATGTCTTCTCCCAATTAAATGTGAGGGTACATTGGGGAATGTGGAATGAATAAATATATTTTGAATTAATGGAAGGAGACCATATCCTACACAATATTCAAATTGAGAAGGTAAGTGGGGAATTTGAATAATGGAAATCATAAATTTATTTTAGACCAATATTTCTCAATATTTTCAGATAATGTAAATATTAACACAATTTGTAGGATAAGATTTAAGTGGGGCATTACAAAAAGAATTACGTAGATCTTTGTAGGAGGCAACTCCCGTGGAGAGCGCAGGCATCTATAAACCAATCTCGGAAAAATGCCAAATAATGTTAAGACATGTGGCAGAAATGAGAGAGACTCTGTCCTTAAAAAATAACATCATTTCGAGAGATCCAAATGCCCTAAATCACACATCACATTGATGCAAAGGCATGCTAGTGGACTTGAGGCAGAGAAATATGGAGCGAAACACAACCAATTTTAGAGAATGTTGAGAATGGCAGATAAGTGTGGCAGATACCATTATGGAGAAGGGAGATAATGACAAATATGTCGTGGTTTATAGTGCGTTGAAATATTAGGGTTTCGTGCCCTAATTTAGGCTATGGAAGTGTTAATTTCAATTCCAACATTAATATATGTGTTGTTAATTTCAATTCCATCATTAATATATGTGTTGTCAATTCCATTCCAACGTTAATATATTCCGGTCATCAATATGCTTGGTGGCCTTATACATTCACCATTAATACATCCTAGCATTAAAGCAAGACATTCTTCTTTTAAAGGGCCATGTTAATACATTTCCAATGTTGAAGGGTTACTTATATTAGTAGTGTTAATGGTCTTACATTGAAGCAACATTAACGGTTAATTGCATTGGTGATGTTTCCAAACTATCGATTGGCATGCATTATCACTTATATTGGTGCCAATTAATTATATTTTGAAACTTTTGATATGCCATTGCATTCTTTATTAGGGTTGGAACAACATATCATTGTATTGGGACAACGTATCATTGTAATTGCATTGGAGCTGCGTTGATATGGCTATAATTAAAACTATGGAGCTGCGTTATCATGGCCATTGGAGCGTTGATATTACCAATGTTCTCTGAATGTTGCATAGATATATCATTTTCAGCATTAATATTCATTTCTAGCGTTAATATTCTAATATCATTGTCAGCGTTAATATTCCAAAATTGAAGGCATCTCTAACTTTGAAACTGTTTCAGAACAGAAGTGTACGAAGTTTCTGAAAGCTCTCTTGAAAAATACGGTTCAGGGATTCTGCATTTTAGATCTTGGATGTGTTATGGTCAGGCAGTTTGGATTCCTGGAATGGCTTGCGTGCCAGGTATAATTGCACTGGCCTTCTCTTTCTGAGAGCTGTGAAATGTTCGAGGGCATTTGGTCTAGTGGTATGATTCTCGCTTAGGGTGCGAGAGGTCCCGAGTTCAATTCTCGGAATGCCCCTGTGCTTCACTGATTTGGAGGCTTCAAAGAAGCCTTCTTTCAATTTCTTTAAAGAAGCCATGCTTTTGTGAAAGATCTCGGAATGCCCCTGTGCTTCACTGATTTAGAGGCTTCAAAGAAGCCTTGCTTTATTCAATGATCTCGGAATGCCCCTGTGCTTCACTGATTTAGAGGCTTCAAAGAAGCCTTGCTCCATGCTTTTGTGAAAGAAAATTTGTAACTCCCCTGACTGTCAGTTTCTTTAAAGAATCCTTGAGTTTGTGAAACAAGGTTTGCAGTTCTCCCAACTGTCAATCTTTTTAAAGAGACCTGGTTTGTGTGAAGATCTGTAGTTCTCTCAATTTCTTTAAAGAAGCCTTGTCTCTTTAATTTCTTTAAAGAAGCCATGCTTTTGGGAAAGAAAGTTTGTATGAAGATCTGTAGCTCTCTCAATTTCTTTAAAGAAGCCTTGTCTCTTCAATTTCTTTAAAGAAGCCATGCTTTTGCGAAAGAAAGTTTGTAGCTCCCCTGACCGTCAGTTTCTTTATAGAATCCTTGAGTTTGTGAAACAAGGTTTGTAGCTCTCCCAACTGTCAATCTCTTTAAAGAGATCTGGTTTGTGTGAAGATCTGTAGCTCAAAAGTTTGTAGCTCTCCTGACAGTCAGTTTCTTTAAAGAATCCTTGAGTTTGTGAAACAAGGTCTATAGTTCTCCTAACTGTCAATCTCTTTAAACAGACCTGGTTTGTGTGAAGATCTGTAACTCTCTCAATTTCTTTAGAGAAGCCTTGTCTTTGTGAAATAAGGTTTGTAGCTCTCCTAACTGTCAGTTTCTTTATAGAAGCATGTTTTTTGTGAAACGAGATCCGTAGCTCTGTCAATTTCTTTAAAGAAGCTTGGCATGTGTGCAACGAGATCTGTGCTTTCGCTAGATGTGTTTTAAGAAATTTTGATGCGAGAGGTCCCGAGTTCAGTCCTCTTTGCTTCATTAATTAAATTTCTTTAAATCTCTTTGCTTCATTAATTCAATTTCTTTAAAGAGCCTTTTTTTGTGAAACAAGCTTTGTAGCTCTCCCAATTTGATTAAAGAAGCCTGGTTTGTGTGAAACGAGATATGTAGTAACTCTGTCAATTTTTTAAAGAATATTAGTTTGTGTAAAACGAGATCGCTAGCTCTGCTAGATGTGAATTATGAAATAAGATTGCTGTAAAGGTCTCGATCATATTTCAACGGGTTTTATTTTTAAAACTGCTGACATTTGATTTTTATTTTGGTTATGTATTAGGAGTTTTTGTTAATTTTTTTTTTTATATATATATATATATATTTTGTTAATATAAATGTTGTGTTTTTAATTTTTTTTAAATCTGATTGGATTATAAAATAAGCTTAAATCAAGTAATATTATAGATGAATATGTTTTATGTTATTTTAAAAAGATTGTGTATATTCAATTTAAACCAAGTAATAATATAGATATATATGTTTTATATTACTTTAAGAAGATCAAAATCACTTATATTCAATTTGTTCATTCTTAATGTCAAACCAACTAATGATTTGGCGCAATTTTATATAGTCACAATTTAAGTAATTTCAAAGATTTTACAAATTATGGTAAATCATTATTGAAAAGTTTTCAAGTAGCTTGGTCAAACCCATTAACTATAATGTATTTTGAAGAGGAACAATGGATCTCAGCTTTCAATTTGATGGGGTAGACCTAAGGAGAACCTTATAAATAATAAAACATGTTTGAAATCAATTTTAAATAAGAATTTGAGAGGATTCTAATATTTCAAGCAATAATAATATGTATGCATGGATTTTAAAGAAATTCTCAATCTTCTGACAAGGAAATAGAATAAAGATTTTTGAAAGACATGCTAATGCGTGAAAGGCACAAATCTAATTGTGTTTAGATTCAAGTGTGAATATATTGAAAGCATCATAGCCTTGATAACCACACATTCTATATTTCCATATCCAACCACAAAGTAGCCCAAGTGTACTAACACTAAAAAACTACATAAAGCTCTCAAACTCAAAATGAAAAATAACTATTTCACCTACATAAGCAAGAATCAACCATAAAGTAGCACAAGTGTACAACCACTAAAAAATACTACATAAAACTCTCAAAATCAAACCAAAAACAACTACTTCACCTACATAAACATGAAAAGTGAGTTTGTGTTTTATATAGAACACCAATGACCGATGGGTGTGGACATGTAGTGTGAGTCTCAACATTAAATTTCAAGCTTTGATGTTCATGCTTTATTCTTAAGTTTGTACAATGTAGGATTACATGGAGTGAGTGAAGACATGGACCATTTTTTTCTAACAAGTCCAAATATCCATTGTGGACGAGTCTATGCTTATATTAAAGTCTCATGTTAAAGTCTTTGTATTGTGGGTGTTGCCTACTGCAATACTTATTTTGGAGTCTTAGCCAAAAATATCACTAATGTTTTTTGTTTTCCATAAATGTCTCTTATATATGTGTGTGTGTGGCGGGGGGGGGGGGGAATGGGGTAAATTTTAAGTCAACTATCAAATTGGCACTTTGAAAAATTAGGTGACCATCATTACTAACATGCAAATTTTAAAATGGTTTTAACCCTTGGTTCAGATTTCAAATTTTTAAATGCCTTTTTATTTTATTAAATCAATTTTTTTTTAAGATAAAAGAATTTGAGTGAAACAAAATCTATAACCCTCCTAAATTATTAATTTTAGATTTTGATATAAAATATGAAAGAAGGTTGGTGCAAATATGGAGAGATGCCAAGTTCAATACTTAGAATGGCCTTTTATTTTATTAATTCAATTTCTTTAAAAAAACTTGGATTGTGTAAAACAAAATATGTAACATTCTTAAATTATTTTTAAAGAAATTTTGGTTTGATTTATGAAAGACGAGGGGGCTCGTAGCAACAAGTCCTCGCTTAACTGATTGTTGGTGTTGTGAGAAAGTCCTGCTATCAAGTAGTTGTTCCCTTAAGATCAAGGGTTGTTTTTCATTCCAAGACCCAAGAGTTCATAGGCCCTCAAATCAACACCCTTCATTGAATAGAAAACAAGATTATTTGTTCCTAGGAGTCCCATGCGAAATGATTTCAGGTCCTCTTCAAGCTTGATGGCTTGCTATTGTGATTTCAGTTATGGTTCCTGTGGTGATTGCGAATAGATCAACTCCAACTGCTCCTGCTCCTTTTGGTGTATCTGCCAGTCACAGTTACTACTCCGGTTACTCTTTATGTTGTGGTTACAATTTATAATGCATACAAGAAGGAGGAAAGAGAAGAATTGTACTTGATTTCCAATACAAATTTATATAGATATATGCAAATGACACTAGATTTGCTACCATAAAAAATATACTAGTATAAATAATGAGTAGAGAGACCTAAGAAACCTCAATGTGGATGATACCTCCCTGTCTCTAATTATGATGGAACGTCCCCTGAGATTGTAGGGTTACATCATCCAAGGTATGAGTGGAACTATGCTAATGGAGATGCCCTAGGATGAGATGACAAGAGATTTCACGAGTCTTTTTAAGGGACTTTTTGTGACCATTTCGAAGCTTTGAGGAATTTATTGTAATAAAAAGTGGAGCCTTCATACCCTAGCCAATCATGCTTTCTATAAGGGTACAAGTCTCTTGAGACCTACCTTCTTTGAGGAGCCCTCCAATGAACATAGTGAAGAGGGATCCTTCCCCAATAAATACCTTGTTGTTGTGTGTTGCAATTGTTGGTCAAGCCAGAACAGGTGGCCCATCCCGAAGTCACCCTTACAGGTAGCGCGGGCCATCCCTAACTGCCTAGGTAGATTAGAAAGAAAAAGCTACAGGTCCATAAGTAACCCTTGGTGGCTGCTCGATAAATAACTAGGGAACTTATAACCTCCCCAGGGGATGCTACCCTCTCCTCTACCATGCATGTTATTGGCTAGTGGGTGATGCCTCTCCACTTTGTAGTTATTCTGTAGTTTGTCTACTGCGAAATATGTTGTCTAATGGCAGCCCAAGATGGCGATGTTTACTCTATGAAAAAAACCCATCCTGAGGAGAGCTATTGGAACATGAGGATTTTGGGCTCATTACTATTCTGTGGGAGTGGGTAGGAGAGAGCATATATGACAACAACTATATATTGGTGGGGTAGGAGTTTCTAACCCTCTAGTGGGGGATCCATCTCTCTCTCCATCCAACCACCAGGGTAGCTTAAACAATCAAACTTCTCTGGAATTATCAAACTGCAACTCATGTAGAGCATAAACATATAAATTGTTTAGCAATCATTTGGAAATCAATAGGAAACACATATCTAGTAAGAGTGCTAATTTCAGTTTGTTCCTAGGAGTCCCATGCGAAATGATTTCAGGTCCTCTTCAAGCTCAAGGGTTATTTTTTATTGCAGAACCCAAAAGAACCTAGGGTTTCAGGCTTGTACATGGGAACTTGGATAGATGTCCCCACTTCCTTCGATGCTTCACCAAACATGAAAGATTTCTATCTTGTGACTTGTTGCATCAATATGTTTATTCATCATAAGGAGGAATATTCCTGGTAAAATATGATATACTTACAACTATCTAGTGTTCATAATTATTAAAATGCAACTCATTTAGAGCAAAAAGGTATTCCCTTTTAAAGATACTAGCTTGCACTATGTTTATTTATGATAATTCGTTTGCAAATCCACTCCAATATAACATTATATTGAACCTGCCTTTGCCAGTATAACATTATATTGAACTTGCCTTTGCATGAATTAGGTTGCATTACCTCATCAATGTAGTACCAAATGAAGAGGAAAAAACACCACACAAGAGCGAAGGTTGTCTAGTAAATGAAATGTTTGAAAGAAGTTTTGAATTCGCAATAGTTCACACAGTACACTAAACTCATAAAAAACTTGTCAGAGTAAAGAATTCAACAAGAAACTAGGGTTCCCTAGACTTCACATTCACAATAGGTCACACAGTACAATAAAATCATAAAACAGTTGTCAGAGTAAAGAATTCAACAAGAAATAAAGTTTCTCAATCCAGGGATGGGAATTTTTTTAGCAACAACAAGGCAAAGGGAAACATATATGCCATGTTAAGAGAACCTATATTTTTAGTTGTAACAAAGTGATTTATGATGATGAAGACAATATAACAGGTGTTTCAAGTCTCTCTTTCTTCATATTAAAAGAGGATTCACAACAAGGCAAAGGACGTAATACATGCCATGTCAAGGTAACTTGTATTTTTGGTTGTAACAAAGTGATTTGAGAAGATGGAAACAATAGATAAGGTGTTCAAGTCTCTTTTTCCTCGTCTCCAAAAAGGATTCACATTAAGCGCAATTGCAAGAGCCACCCATACTTAAAACCAATATGATTGTCATGAGAGATCCCTCAATCAAAGGTATAAAGAAGGAAACAGATACTTAAAGTTCAAACGAATTGCACAATCTTCAACCTAACGAAGACACCATAATTTTTTCCCAGAACAGTTTAAGCAGAATTACATAGCAAAAACTCTGATTAGCCAGAAGCAATCAATACCATCACAAAGGAAACAACACAACCATCAAGATACTAAACCATAACTATTGAGGGGATGCAAAGGAAATAAGAAAAACATTAACGGGTTTTACCTCCTCTTGATCACACAAACAGTTGAAATCCATGGCCCTCCCTCACTGAAATCCAATTTCCTTGACTGGGCTTGGGGATGTAGTGGATCAATGACAAAGAAATTCTTCAAATAAGAAAAAACCCCCTGACCTAGTTAAGTACAAGGTCACTATCATGGCTACTACATGTCTTGCTACATGCTTTGGTAGAAGTATAACAACCTTTCAACAGACAACGAATTAGCAACATATTTTGATTTTGGCGTAGGAAAAGCTAAGGACTCAAACATAATTCTATGTGTGTTAGGAACCCACATCCTCACTGTTGATTGGAATGTCCATGCAATCCTAAAAAATCACTCATGAATTTTTCGATCGCGAGAGTAAATCCATTGACGATCTGACTCACAACAGCTAGTAATGGGGCAGGGATCAGATGTTAAGGTGCACACAAAAAGATTAATCTACATGATTTTTCTAACTTTGAGCTTATTAAACTCATGACTTAAACCTCTCCACACTTATCAGGTGAAAAGTACCACAAGTTCCACAAAAACTCTGAAGTGAAACTTCAGAGAGTATCTGAAGCGCATTGTACATCCCATTCAATGAAAAGTACTAAGCTGTTAGTTTGGGGAAAATTACCATCATTACAAGTGTGAGATTTGATAGGTGCTCCCATGAATTTGTATTGATAGGCAACATGCAATTTGATTGGTGCTCCCATGACTTTGTATTGATAAGAAATACGCAGTGTCATTTATATTCAATAAAATGAATGTTGTTGTTTGCGACATGAATATTAATTTTCGGTCCATTTTTTATCTTAGCATCATAAAAAAAAGATGTTGTAAAGGATTTCTATAAAATGCAGTTCACCAACAATCTGTTTCCTGTAAGTGCATTATCTCTTCCTGATCATATTACAGATTGAATAGAAGTCCTATAAATCACTTTGTTTCCTTTAAAGAAAATATGGCATTGTGCTCAAATATGGCCTAAGCTCACAACTTATTTGACTAAATGTATGAAGATACACAAAATTATGTTGGTTTGTGATGAGCCCCAAATTTGGTAACTTGTTGGGCTCATTTGGCCTAATTATCCTTGTTCAGTCCTTGTTCAATCCTTCATTTTTCATAGCTTATGCATTATTTTTCAGTATGTTTATGTCATTTGTACAAATAAGCGTAATCACTCTTCCTAGGTGGCTAACACGTGCTCATTTCAGGTTTTTTGACACATGTTGGAGCAAAACCGAGCAATCATGGGCTAGAAGACAGCCAAGCTTGAGGTGAGGATTCGTAGGGGGGTTGTCTATGGCATTAAATAGCCCTTCCTCGGGATCTTCACCCCCAACTCCGAGCTCCAAAGGCCACGAAAACCGGATCTAGAAGGCAGCCAAGCAGATTTTGGAAGGGGTTGTCTACTCACAGTTTAGACAGCCAAGTCCCATAGATTTAGGAGGCCAGCTAGGGCCCTCATGGTGTATAAATGTTAAGGTCTCAGCCTTCGTAAGGGGCTTTTGGAAACCATTGCATATTTGGCCCTACAGTGCTGTTAGCTTTACCTTGTTCTCTTGTAGCCATTTTGGCATAACTCTTGACTTATGACTATTTTTTGATAATGAGAAGCAGTCCGATTTTATATCAACTCTGAGTTTTCTATAGGAGCCATAGCTCTCAGGGTTGGGCCCAACCTGAGAGCCTAGGGCTTCCTTTTTGTACTGTTACCTTTCCCTTATGCATCGTTGTTTTCCTTTTATGCATTTGAAGCGTATTTCTGTTGGGCAGATTTAGTTGTGTTGGTTAAATAGGTCACTGTTTATGAATAGAATTGCTTCAGATGTTTAAAATATATTGGTAGGATAATAACAGGAAAAAAGCTCCAAAAAAAGGTTCAACAACACTCTCATTTTCACCTCATCCTTATTGGATCAGGGGATGGAATTGAAGAAACAGTGTTGCCCCAACAAAAACACTAGTTTACTTGACCATGCAATCCTTAGTGTACTTTTTTCATTTGCAGAAGTTAGTTATGGGTTCAGATCTCTGAAATGTTTCTTTGCATGATTGATGTACATGATTTTCTTTCCAAATAAAGCTGTTATTCATTCGTTTTATTGACAGTTAGATTAGATTAGCTAGGAATTTGATTATTTGTAAGACTTTGTTGATTCGGTTAAATGTACACCGTGCAGGGCATCTCTACCACTCTCTCATCCGCCTAAGCTTCATCAGAGCCAGTTGTTCCATCTCCTAGCTAGGTTCCTTGTCTCACACCTGTCCTTTTGCCCACGTAACCCTACCTTCTTGCTCCATCATTGTCTTAGCCTTCTTTAAGCCAAGTCAGCCTTCTACACCCTCTCACCACTCCATCCACCAGTCCCTGAGTCACTCCAAGCCCCTATCCTACCTCCCTATCCATTCATGCATCTTCCCTCACTCACCCATCCTCTAAAATCCACTTTTTAAACATCCTGTAGAAATTTATGAACATCCTGTAGAAATCTCTGAACATCCTATAGAACCCCTGCAGACTTCTTGTAGAAGCTCACAAATGAGGTTTCTTGATATCCAAACTTTGTGAAACTCTCCAGAAGGGTGTTAGGGACTCCTTAGACCCTCTCTGAACCTTCCCAACCTTTTCCAAGCATTTCTCCTCCTTGATCCACCCCTGCACAGTAAAAAGCCAGTTAAAAGCACATGCATGATAATTCTAATAACTTATTCAAAAATACAAAAAGATGTTTTCTTCAGGTAGAGGTAGTCTAGACACATGTATTTTACCTTCATAGAAGTAATGGCATCCCTTCCAGTAGTTTTCATTCTCTCCTTTGCATCAGTAGGACTAGCTGGTAGAATTAGGGTTTGCTAGGGTTTGCGTTACTTTTTGGTTTTCAGTTTCTTTCGCAAGTAGATTAGCCTCCTTTGAGTTAACTTTCATCCATCAGTTAAAAAGCTTCTTCTAAGAGCTCATAGAAGTTGGCTTAAGCCCCTAGCGGACTTGTGCCAGCTGACCAAGTGACAGCTGCGGCAAGAGCTAGTACTTGTGCATACAACACCGTCGCTTCCAAGTTTGTCACGAACTACCAGGTTGATAAAAGTAAAGAAGGGAGTCCCAGGAGTTGCAGTATTATTGCTACAATACTGGAGCCCACCAGTTTGTTTTTAATTTATGCCCAAGCACATAATAATAATTGGAATTAAAAGTTGAAAATTTTAATAAAAAATAAGATAATACACAAAATAAAATTAAAGTAAAAGGAAAGACTTGTCAGGAGGTGTTGCATGCATTTCACGTGTCTGAGCTATTGAAGAGCCATCGCAACCTACAAGTTCCAACTTTTCACAACTAGAAGTGTTGGTCTTTGGTGCTCCGTGAGTTACTACAATTAGTTAATGTTGCAGACCAAGAATCACTTTGATGTATTCATTGTAGACATGAGAAGGAGGGCATGAGACTAGATCAAGACAAACATTGGTATTGACCAAATCACTTTATTTAATTGAGTGGGTGAGCAAGCAGCCATAAGCAAGCGTAAACTGAGGGAACTCTCACATTTACTAATCAACAATTATTATTGTTAGTATTGCTACTTGGTAAACGACTTGGAAATTTAGTAATAGAAGGGGGTGTTGTAGATGATAGAGAGTGAAACCTTGGTCTATAGGTTAGGTTGAAAGGATAGGAAAGTAAACAGAGTCACTCTCTAATAAGACTTCTTCTCTGCCACTAAAGGATACTCTACCATCACAATAGAAAACAATTCTAGTTTCACTGCCCTTGGTGACACAAGTCTAGTGGTCTTTCAAACTCTATGGAGACACCTTCCAAGCCCACCTGACAGAGTTTCCTGGTCAGACTCTGTCCTCGGTCGTCAGAGAAATGAGAGCGATCCATCATCAGAGTTGGCCACAAATTTTCGATCTTTGAAGCATCAGGGCATATAATCACCCATGTCACATAGATTTGGAAAATTCCATTTATTTGTAATGCACAATCCTATACTGATGGACCTTGGCTATGCTTTTTGTAGTTTCTTATGAATTGTGCAAATTGTAGGGCTTGAATAAACTTAGAATCTTCTACTAGCTAGTTTTATAATTAGGTCCTCATTCCGAACCTTGATAAATATTTCCAACTTTGCCATATTAATTTTTGTAAAAATTTTCCATCCTTATTATCATTACATAGTGTTTCCCTATCCTAAGGGCCCCATCTGAAGCTCAATAAATATTTCAAACTTATTGTGTTTCTATATCAAATTTGTAAAAGTTTTCCATCTTTATTGCCATTAGATAGTGTCTCCATGTCCAAGGTTTGTTAGTCCAAACCTCAATAAATATTTATAACTTCTCATGTTGGCATATCAAATTTGTAAAAATTTTCCCTCCTTATTACCATTACATAATGAAGGTATCATGTTCGAACCTGACCAGAATCATAAATATTTGTAACATTTCCTTTTTTTTGGGTAAATATTTTGTATTGTTTGGAGACATGAAGTGCATATTAAGTCATGGAGTTTTGGGTTGGTCTGTCATTGGGAAAATAAGAATAGACCTAGAATATCAACCTTTTCAAAAGAGAAAAGGACACATTTTTGTTTTTTCATATAAAAACTAAAAACTGAGCTACATAGGACAATTACAAATTGAGAGATACAGACAAAGAGCGTGAAAGAATAAGATAAAAAGAGATTGGTCATGGAGATTTGGTATGCTTAGCTATGCTTAGGAATTATTTCTTGAGGGAAGAGCCTTCAAATGATTACCATGATGAGGAGATATGTGAAGCTAATGATATCAATGCATCCCTAATTAACTAACTTACCTACAATTTTATTTCCATTTTTTCTAATGTGAGTAGGGATGATCATTGGAATAGAAGGAAGAAGTGATTTGGGTGCCATGTAGGATCTTGTGGATCATGTTTATAATGAGTTGAGAATCTCCCTCCACCATAATTTTGGTGCGACCATGAGTTTGAGAAATCAATAGTCCTTCTTCCAAGGCTTTCAATTCTACTGCATTGTTACTATTATATCCCATGAAGCCTAAATAAATGTAGATAAGGGATCCCGAATGATCCTTGAAGACACCACCATAGTTTGCCTCACCTAGGTTACCTTTTGAAGCGTAGTCAAAATTGAGCTTTAAAAAATTAGTGGGGTGGGGTGGGGGGGGGAGAGGAGGGGGAAGAGGAATTGGAATTATCGCAGGGTGAAGAGAGTGAGCATATATGAGCCCTACAGTAAGGAACCTACTCTCAAGTGGTAGGGCCTCCTTGCTTGAGGAATTTCAATCTTTATCTAACCAGGATTGCACGACAATTAATTATTTTACAATCTTTTGAATTGCGACCCAAATAAAGTCATGAGACAGGGAGTGATTCTTGAATATGAAAAAAATATTCTCTTTCAAAATAGCCCAAAGGAGCAGACCTGGGAGGAGAGTCCATATGCAGTTCAAGATAGGATTATTAGAATCTTGAGCCCTCCAATTGTTAATGGTGTGAGGGATACTAGATATATCATGGTTTGATCTCTTCTTGCTAGCTTCTACATCACTCCATAGATGACTGTCATAGGGGAAACTATTGAAGAAGTGTTCAACATTTCAGCTTCTCAAAGGAATAAAGAATAGTGGGAGGGGCCAATATGTTTGCATTTTTTTATTTTATCCCAAGTTAAGGTTTTCCCTTGAACTAGGAGCCATAGGAAGATGGAAACATTTTTCCATATATTTCTCTGCCAGATGCAGCACCAGATGGAATATTTTGGAAACTCTTTGAAACCTGCTTCTATGGTATAAGCCTCACATATGGAAAATGAAATCCTTGGTCCATAACCCTATCACAATTTATGAGTTAAGTTGGATATCAGGATGAGTCTTTGTTGATGCTCACACCAAAAGTTTGAACAAGTCTCCTCACTGAGCTTAGGGTTCTATTCCATTGGAATTAACCATTGTCTCCATATTTGATTCGAGTTATAGGCATCCCAATAGTCTTTGAATTTGTAACACGCATCCTCTCACATCTACCCACTTTCACCGGTTTACTCAGGGTGAACATGAGATGAGGGGCTACTATGATATGACTCAACCTCCTAGATGACCTTAAGGAAATGGAGTCAACATAACAATACCTTACTGACTTCCCTTAGGTGCCACAGGACCTCTAGGAGTAACCCAACCCCTTCAAGTGTCCAACCCCTAAGACAAATCACTTTTTTTTCTAACCTAGAGTCCCAGTCGCTCCCTTACCAAGGCCTCCATGTGACTATGGGTTCCCAATCACTTGCATAGGCATGTATCAGTGTGACTGTGACCTTTTTTTGCAAGTGTTGTGATAGCAACTACGAGAATTAAGGATATTTTCCAGAGCTGGGGTTTAGCGTTTGCAGAAAAAACTATGAAACTTCCAAAACTCATAAAAGACATGAAGACAATGCTTGTAAACCAAAAACTGGAACCAGGACTTGAACCAACCATCGCCAATTGGCACTGTCATTCTTTCAAACACTTGGTAGGTATGAAACCTATAGGTCATGAATGGAAGCCTGAGCATAACGGATTGGAAACTTATATGAGGTTTAACAAGAAGGGTTAATTCCTTCTCATATTAGTTGTTATAACACCAATTAGGTATAAGACTCATTATTCTTTCAGTTACAAGTAAAAACATGAAAATAGCCATGACTCAAAACTGTCATATAACCATGCTTATAACCAACAAATAATGAGATAAATAATAATGATTAACCAAGTATTAAATCCACATGATAACAAGTACATTTACTAATAAAAATCAAGAGAAACTTAACTTTTATTAAAGATAGGAAAGATCCAACCAAGTTTAGGACTTCCACATACCACTTGACCATAGATTGGATAAACCAAATCTTTCATTCATCCAATCACCCCTGTGCCATATTCCAAGCATGAATGTGGGATCTCATGGGATAAACCAATACAAAAACAACCAAGGGAATCCAAAGGTTAAACCACCTCCACCCTCACCATACTATGATGTCACCTAAACCGGTCTCGTGATCACAAAAGAAAACTAAGCTTAGATGCCTCCAGATTCCTTCACCATCCTTGAGGAATTTTCCTATCTCCACTATAAGTCTTTACTGCGTATCCCACCATTACTGTTAAAGGGAATCCTAGGCCTTTGGTAATTTTCCTGAGACCACCTCACCCTGGATTTTGAAACCATATGACAATCCAAAGCTCAAATCGATAAAGAATCCCATCACACCATGGCTATCTAGAAATGGAAAGGCAAGGCTAAAAGCCACTGTCAAAACTTGCAAAAATCCATGCGACCAATAGCAAGAAACCAAATACACACATGCATATGGAATGCATGCCAAAACCAACTAGGAAATCATACATGAAACCTATTACCTACAATTATTCATACTGAAGCTGCTTTCCTTTGCTTTCCATGTCCTTCCTTTTCTTTCCTTGTCCTTCTCCTCTTGCTTCTCTTCTCCTCTCTGAGACTAATTCTAAGAATGAACTAACAAAAGGCTACAAAATGATGCTCTGATGTCTTTTTATCATTCATGCCTCTAATTTCTTCATTTTCTTTCATTTTCCTTCAATTTCCTCCTCACATGCAACTTGTGACCTTTCATCTCCCTTTTCTCCTAATTTCCTTTATTTTCATAAATAAAATGCCAAAAGTACCTTTTTGCCTTTCCAAAGCCTTAGCCGTTTCCTTTGCCAATTTCCCCTTAGCCATAAACACACCAACTGATGCCCACTAGGATATCTTTCCCAACATTCATCTTGGAATAAGTATCCCTTAACCATGGTGTTATTTTTCCTTTATTACATGAACTTTTAACCTAGGGCTGTTACAGACTTTGTGAAAGCCTTAGGAAGTCTTGTGGAGGCATATATCCCTTAAGTTGTTTTGGTCTTGGAATTTGGGAGTTGTTTCCACGAGTCCTCCCAAAACATGGTTATCTATCCATCGTGAATTTCCTAGAAGTAATGTTGTTGTATCAAATGCATTCCTTTCTTAATTGTTAGATTCCAAATGAAAGAGCCTGCAAGGGAGAAGGGAATTCTTATGAATTTTCCAATAGGAATGTGCTTTGCATATTTTCTCATCCAAATACATTTCCAAAAGTCTTGAACTCCTTGGATCCAATTCCACCAAATCATGGCTCCCATAATTGTAGCTAAAGTTTAAGGATCTCTTGGAACTAGGTCCCCCTTTAGTCTGGGTACGTAGATCTTATCCCAAGCTACAAGCGCCCATTTTTCCTAGTTTTTCTCCTCCCCACAAGAAATATTGTTGCAGGCTCTTGATTGGGTTAAGGATGGAGGAGGAAGCCATCAAAGTAGAGGATAAATATATGGGCAAAGCCTATAGAACTGATTTAAGGAAGACTAGTCTTCCTACCAAGTTTAGTAATCAGAAGGTTTAGATGGTTAACTTGTTGTTAGATTTGCTGATGAGATCCTCCCATAAAATGATTTTGAGGGAACTATCCAGAAGTAGTGCTCCCAAGTATTTTTCTTGCAATATATTGATTTGGAAACCAAGCATATTTGCAATATGTTTCTCAATAGTCAAAGGTGTAGTAAAGAAAAAAATATGAGATTTAGCTCCGTTTATTTCCATACCTGAGGCAAGAAAGAAGTCCTCTAGAATTTGAGAAAATCCTTTGAATTATTGAATATTTAGAACACCCGTACACAAGGTATCATCTAAAAAAATTTGGTGCAATATAGGCAGATCATCACTAAATAGATGTAGACCTTTTATTTTTTTATCTTCAATTGCTGCTTTGAATTCCCAATCAAGACCGTCCACTGCTATAATAAACAGAAAAGGTGACATTGGATCTCCTTGTCGAATACCATGAGAAGCTCAAAAAGGGTGTAGTACGTGATCCGTTGAGAAAAGTAGAGAAGAAGGCTCGAGAGACAAGGCTCTTAATCCAATAGATCTAGTCATGGTTGAAGCCAAAGGCACAGAGAACACTAAAGAGATAGCTCCAATTGAGTTTATCAAACACCTTAAAGAGTTGATGGTTTCATGTGCAATCATTATACCATCTAGAATTTTATGCCACTCCACAAAACCAATTTATGTCGTGGTTTATAGTGCATTGAAATAATGACAAATATGTCATGGTTTATAGTGCATTGAAATATTAGGGTTTCGTGCCCTAATTTAGGCCATGGCAGTGTTAATTTCAATTCCAACATTAATATATGTGTTGTTAATTTCAATTCCATCATTAAGATATGTGTTGTCAATTCCATTCCAACGTTAATATATTCCGGTCATCAATATGCTTGGTGGCCTTATACATTCACCATTAATACATCCTAGCATTAAAGCAAGACATTCTACTTTTAAAGGGCCATGTTAATACATTTCCAATGTTGAAGGGTTACTTATATTAGTAGTGTTAATGGTCTTACATTGAAGCAACATTAAAGGTTAATTGCATTGGTGATGTTTCCAAACTATTGATTGGCATGCATTATCACTTATATTGGTGCCAATTAATTATATTTTGAAACTTTTGATATGCCATTGCATTCTTTATTAGGGTTGGAACAACATATCATTGTATTGGGACAACGTATAATTGTAATTGCATTGGAGCTGCGTTGATATGGCTATAATTAAAACTTTGGAGCTGCGTTATCATTGGAGCGTTGATATTACCAATGTTCTCTGAATGTTGCATAGATATATCATTTTCAGCATTAATATTCGTTTCTAGCGTTAATATTCTAATATCATTGTCAGCGTTAATATTCCAAAATTGAAGGGATCTCTAACTTTGAAACTGTTTCAGAACAAAAGTTGTACGAAGTTTCTGAAAGCTCTCTTGAAAAATACAGTTCAGGGATTCTGCATTTTAGATCTTGGATGTGTTATGGTCAGGCAGTTTGGATTCCTGGAATGGCTTGCGTGCCAGGTATAATTGCACTGGTGTTCTCTTTCAGAGAACTATGAAATGTTCGAGGGCATTTGGTCTAGTGGTATAATTCTCGCTTAGGGTGCGAGAGGTCCCGAGTTCAATTCTCGGAATGCCCCTGTGCTTCACAGATTTAGAGGCTTCAAAGAAGCCTTGCTTTATTCAATTTCTTTAAAGAAGCCATGCTTTTGTGAAAGAAAATTTGTAACTCCCCTGACTGTCAGTTTCTTTAAAGAATCCTTGAGTTTGGGAAACAAGGTTTGCAGTTCTCCCAACTGTCAATCTTTTTAAAGAGACCTGGTTTGTGTGAAGATCTGTAGTTCTCTCAATTTCTTTAAAGAAGCCTTGTCTCTTTAATTTCTTTAAAGAAGCCATGCTTTTGGGAAAGAAAGTTTGTATGAAGATCTGTAGCTCTCTCAATTTCTTTAAAAAAGCCTTGTCTCTTCAATTTCTTTAAAGAAGCCATGCTTTTGCGAAAGAAAGTTTGTAGCTCCCTTGACCGTCAGTTTCTTTAAAGAATCCTTGAGTTTGTGAAACAAGGTTTGTAGCTCTCCCAACTGTCAATCTCTTTAAAGAGATCTGGTTTGTGTGAAGATCTGTAGCTCACAAAAAAAGTTTGTAGCTCTCCTGACAGTCAGTTTCTTTAAAGAATCCTTGAGTTTGTGAAACAAGGTCTATAGTTCTCCTAACTGTCAATCTCTTTAAACAGACCTGGTTTGTGTGAAGATCTGTAGCTCTCTCAATTTCTTTAGAGAAGCCTTGTCTTTGTGAAACAAGGTTTGTAGCTCTCCTAACTGTCAGTTTCTTTATAGAAGCATGTTTTTTGTGAAACGAGATCCGTAGCTCTGTCAATTTCTTTAAAGAAGCTTGGCATGTGTGCAACGAGATCTATGCTTTCGCTAAATGTGTTTTAAGAAATTTTGATGCGAGAGGTCCCGAGTTCAGTACTCGGAACGCCTCTTTGTTTCATTAATCCTCTTTGCTTCATTAATTAAATTTCTTTAAATCTCTTTGCTTCATTAATTCAATTTCTTTAAAGAGCCTTTTTCTGTGAAACAAGCTTTGTAGCTCTCCCAATTTCCTTAAAGAAGCCTGGTTTGTGTGAAACGAGATATGTAACTCTGTCAATTTTTTAAAGAATATTAGTTTGTGTAAAACGAGATCTCTAGCTCTGCTAGATGTGAATTATGAAATAAGATTGGTGTAAAGGTCTCGATCATATTTCAACGGGTTTTATTTTAAAACCGCTGACATTTGATTTTTATTTTAGTTATGTATTAGGAGTTTTTGTTAATTTTATATATATATATATATATTTTGTTAATATAAATGTTGTGTTTTTAGTTTTTTTTTTAAATCTGATTGGATTATAGAATAAGCTTAAATTAAGTAATATTATAGATGAATATGTTTTATGTTATTTTAAAAAGATTGTGTATATTCAATTTAAACCAAGTAATAATATAGATATATATGTTTTATATTACTTTAAGAAGATCAAAATCACTTATACTCAATTTGTTCATTCTTAATGTCAAACTAACTAATGATTTGGCGCAATTTTATATAGTCACAATTTAAGTAATTTCAAAGATTTTACAAATTATGGTAAATCATTGTTGAAAAATTTTCAAGTAGCTTGGTCAAACCCATTAATTATAATGTATTTTGAAGAGGAACAATTGATCTTAGCTTCCAATTTGATGGGTAGACCTAAGGAGAACCTTAAAAATAATAAAACATGTTTGAAATCAATTTTAAATAAGAATTTGAGAGAATTCTAATATTTCAAGCAATAATAATATGTATGCATGGATTTTGAAGAAATTCTGAATATCTTGACAAAGAAATAGAATAGAGATTTTCAAATGACATGCTAATGCCTTAAAGGCACAAATCTAATTGTGTTTAGATTCAAGTGTGAATATATTGAAAGCATCATAACCTTGATAACCACGCATTCTCTATTTCCATATCCAACCACAAAGTAGCACAAGTGTACCAACACTAAAAATACTACATAAAACTCTCAAAATCAAAATGAAAAATAACTATTTCACCTACATAAGCAAGAATCAACCACAAAGTAGCACAAGTGTACAACCACTAAAAATACTACATAAAACTCTCAAAATCAAACCAAAAACAACTATTTCACCCACATAAACACGAAAAGTGAGTTTGTGTTTTATATAGAATACCAATGCCCCATGGGTGTGGACATGTAGTGTGAGTCCCAACTTTAAATTTCAAGCTTCGATGTTCATGTTTTATGCTTAAGTGTGTATAATGTAGGATAACATGGAGTGAGTGAAGACATAGACTAGTTTTTTCTAACAAGTCCAAATATCCACTGTGGATGAGTCCATGCTTATCTTAAAGTCTCATGTTAAAGTCTTCGTATTGTGGGTGTTGCCTAGTGCAATACTTATTTTGGAGTCTTAGGCAAAAATATCACTAACGTTTTTTGTTTTCCATAGATTTCTTTGAAATTGCTTATATATATATATATATATGGTAAATTTTAAGTCAACTATCAAATTGACACTTTAAAAAATTAGGTAACCATCATTACTGGCATGCAAATTTTAAAATGTTTTTAACCCTTGGTTCATATTTCAATTTTTTAAATGCATTTTTATTTTATTAATTCAATTTCTTTTAAGATAAAAGAATTTTAGTGAAACAAAATCTATAACCCTTCTAAATTATTAATTTTAGATTTTGATATAAAATATGAAAGAAGGTTGGTGCAAATATGGAGAGATGCCAAGTTCAATACTTAGAATGGCCTTTTATTTTATTAATTCAATTTCTTTAGAAAAGCTTGGATTGTGTAAAACAAAATATGTAACATTCTTAAATTAATTTTAAATAAATTTTGGTTTGATTTATGAAAGAAGAGGGGGTTTGTAGCAACAAGTCCCTGCTTAACTGATTTTTGGTGTTGTGAGAAAGTCTTGCTATCAAGTAGTTATTCCATCAAGGTCAAGGGTTGTCTTTCATTCCAAGACCCAAGAGTGCACAGGTCCTCAAATCAACACCCTTCATTGAATAGAAAACAAGATTATTTGTTCCTAGGAGTCCCATGCGAAATGATTTTAGGTCTTCTTTAAGCTCGATGGCTTGCTATTGCGATTTCAGTTACGGTTACTTTGGCGATTGTGAAGAGACCATATCCTACAGCTCCTGCTCCTTATGGTGTATCTTCCTATCATGGTTACTACTTCGGTTACTCTTTCCTGATATGGTTATGATTTATAATGCATACGAGAAGGAGGCAAGAGAAGAATTGTACCTGATTTCCAATACAAATTTATATAGATATATGCAAATACACTAGATATACTACCATAAAAAATATACCAGTAGAAATACTGAGTAGAGAGACCTAAGAAACCTCGATGGGGATGATACCTTCCTGTCTCTAATTATGATGGAATCTCCCTGATGCACATCCGACTGAAAAGGCGACAACTGGAAATGGTTTTTTACTTTTTGCTAGAAAGGAAGAAAAAAATTACGAATTTTGTTTTATTTTTGTTTTACTTAAATTAAGGTTGATACAGCCATTGTCCTTTAAAAATTAAGCAAGCAAGTAAAATAGGATTAATCAAGAGTATGTTTAAAGAAACTGTTAGATAACTGTAAGGTAACTGAAGAACAGTTTCTCAACTGTAAGGGACTACTGGTAAGGCATAAAAGCAAAACCAGGTCCCCACTGTGAGGGTCTGCCATCTAGAGAGAAGAAAGAATACAGAAATTGATTTGTTTTCTTGAGTGTATGTGAAAGGAAATGAATCTAAAGTCTCTGTCATAAAGAAAGAAAGACAATTTCTTTTTTTTCCTGTGCATTAGTATTTCAAATATTGTTTTAAAGCAAAATAGTGAAGTATTTCATTAAGAGGCTGAATGACATCGATAGAAATCTCGTGAATGAAGGCATTTTAGACCAGGAACCAGACAAAGGAAAAGCCAAAGATATCACATTCTTTCTCAAAAAAAAACCCCAGGTACATTTACATTCAATATTCAAGCACACCTGTGCATTTGTTACATTTCAAAATTTAACAGTTCAATACACATTTATGAAACCAAAACAGTAGAAGGTTTCGAAACCCGCAAGTGCCAAAAACAACGTTTTGCGGGCCAAGGCCAGTCTTATAGTGAGGGTTTGAAACCCATGAAACCATACAAAACATAACTGGGAAAAAGAAACCCCAAGGGTTTATGCTTGACTAAGGATAAAGCAAGCAAAAACAACAAGACAATCATGGAGGGATCCTACCCTATTTTCCCAAGTTGCAAAGATTCCCAAGAACGAGGCCATGGAGCAAAATTCTCCAGGTACGACCTGCACATCACAACGAAAACAAGATGGGTAGTAAAAAAAACTGGAAAGGCAAGTAAAATAAGGTGATAGAGAGCAAATAAAAGAAGGTAAGAATAAGGGTTTACCTGGAAAAATCCCGTCTTCGAGTCAAAGGATGAGAACCGAGTCTTTAGCTAGAGGGTTTCTCCCAGTGAGAATTCCATTGGTAAAGTTTACCTGCTCACCAAGGGGCTAGAGGGTTAGAATCACAAAAATGAGATACATAAATGTAACCAGAACAAAAAATTACCTGAAGTAGCGTTTGCTGAGCCGCTCAAAGAAGTAGCAAGGGAAGAACCTGTGGATACACAGAGCCAGGTCAACACCAAAACCAACATCAAAAACCACCACGAGCAAAACAAAAATGAAGCATAAACCAGGTAGCAAAGAATAAGTGAAAAAATTGTAGATTGAAAGTCGACCTGAAGCCTCCGTGGACCAGCAAACAAACCACTACAAGAAACAAGCGAAGGAAGAGCGCATACACAGAGCCAAACCAGACCAACAACGGATGCAAGAATGGAGGTCGACTCTTAGTTTTCCCTCAGCATATGTGAATTGGCTACATTTGCGAAACCAAGGCCAATACAAAGGGGCAGGCCGAAACAATTAAAAGTGCATTAAACCCTCACACCTAAAACCTTGTTTTTTTATTCGGAAGATCTACAAATTTAAACAGTTTGTTGACACGTTTCCTTTCCTCGGTATTTCCACCAGTCCCCTAAGATTGTAGGGTTTCATCGTCCAAGGTATGAGTGGAACTATGCTAATGGAGATGCCCCAGGATGAGCTGACAATATATTTCATGAGTCTTTTTAAGGGAATTTTTGTGAACATTTCAAACGTCTGAGAAATTTATTGCAATAAAAAGTGGAGCCTCCATACCCTGGCGAATCATGCTTTCTATAAGGGCACAAGTCTCCTGAGACTTGCCTTCCCTGAAGAGGGCTGCTTGCTTGGTCAGTACCTTGTTGTTGTGTGTTGTGTGTTGCAATCATTGGTCAAGCCAGAATAGGTGGCCCATCCCGAAGTCACCCTTTCAGGTAGTGCGGTCCATCCCTAACTACCTAGGCAGATTATAAAGAATAAGCTATAGGTCCATAAGTAACCCTTGGTGGCTGCTTGATAAATAACTAGGGAACTTATAACCCCCCGGGGGATGCTACCCTCTCCTCTACCATGCATGTTATTGGCTAGTGGGTGATGCCTCTCCACTTTGTAGTTCATCTACTAAGAAATATGTTGTCTAATAGCAGCCCAAGATGTGATGTTTTCTCTCTGAACATGAAGATTGGGGACTCATTATTGTTTTATGGAAGTGGGTAGGATAAATCATATATGAAAATAACTATATATTGGTGGGGTAGGAGTTTCTAACCCTCCAATGGGGATCCATCTATTCTCTCATTCTCTCTCTCCATCCAACCGCCAGGGTAGCTTGGACAATCAAGAGAACCTATATTATCAGTTGTAACAAAGTGATTTATGATGATGAAGACAATATAATAAGTGTTTCAAGTCTCTCTTTCTTCATATTAAAAGACGATTCACAACAAGGCAAAGGACATAATACATGACATGTCAAGGTAACCTGTATTTTTGGTTGTAACAAAGTGATATGAGAAGATGAAAACAATAGAAAAGGTGTTTCAAGTCTCTTTTTCCTTGTCTCCAAAAAGGATTCACAATAAGCATAATTGCAAGAACCACCCATACTTAAAACCAATATTATTGTCATAAGAGATCCCTCAATCAAAGGTATAAAGAAGGAAACAAATACTTAAAGTTCAAACAAATTGCACAATCTTCAATCCAATGAAGACAACAATTTTTTTTCCAGAATAACTTAAGCAGAATTACATAGAAAAAACTTTGCCATTAGCCAGAAGCAATCAGTACCATCACAAAGGAAACAATGCAACCATCCAAACACTAAACCATAACTATTGAGGGGCTGCAAAGGAAGTAAAAAAAACATTAATAGGTTTTACCTCCTCTTGATCACACAAACAATTGAAATCCATGGCCCTTTCTTACTGAAATCCCAAGTTCCTTGTCTGGGCTTGGGGATGTAGTGGATGTATCAATGACAAAGAAATTCTTCAAATAAGGAAAAACACCCTGACTTGGCTAAGTACAAGGCCACTATCATGGCTACTACATGTCTTGCTACATGCTTTGGTAGAAGTCTAACAACCTTTCAAAAGACAATGAATTAGCAACATATTTTGATTTTGGCGCAGGAAAAGCTAAGGACTCAAACACAATTTGATGTTTGTTAGGCAACCACATCCTTATTGTTGGTTGGAATTTCCATGCAGTCCTAAAAAATCACTCATGAATTTTTTGATCATGAGAGTAAATCCATTGGTGATCTGACTCACAATAACCAGTAGCAGGGCAAGGATCAGATGTTAACGTGCACATAAAAAGATCAATCTACATGATTTTTCTAAATTTGAGCTTATTAAACTCATGACTTAAACCTCTCCACACTTATCAGGTGAAAAGTACCACAAGTTCCACAAAAACTATGAAGTGAAACTTTAGAGAGTATCTGAAGTGCTTTGTACATCCCATTCAATGAAACACACTGAGCTGTTAGTTTGGGGAAAATGACCATCATTGCAAGCGTGAGATTTGATTGGTGCTCCCATGACTTTGTATTGATAGGCAATATGAAATTTGATTGGTGCTCCCATGACTTTGTATTGATAGGCACTATGAAATCTGATTGGTGCTCCCATGACTTTGTATTGATAAGAAATACACAGTGTCATTTATATTAAATAAAAGGAATGTTGTTGTTTGCAACAAAGACAACAAGAATATTAATTTTCAGTCCATTTTTTATCTTAGCATCATACAAAAAAGATGTTGTAAAGGATTTCTATAAAATGCAGGTCACCATCAATTTGTTTCCTGTAAGTGCCTTATCTCTTCCTCATATTGTAGATTGAATAAAAGTCCTAGAAATCATTTTGTTTCCTTTAAAGAAAATATGGGATTGCGCACAAATATGGCCTGAGCTCACAACTTATTTGACTAAATGTATGAAGATACACAGAATTATGTTGGTTTGTTTTTAATTGATACCCACATATATAATAATAATTGAAATTAAAAGTTTAAAAATTTAATATAAAATAAGATAATACACAAAATAAAATTAAAGTAAAAGGAAAGACATGTCACGAGGTGTTGCATGCATTTCAACTAAAACGAAAGACTTGTCACGAGGTGTTGCATGCATTTCCCGTGTCTGAGCTATTGAAGAGCCACCGAAACCTACAAGTTCCAACTTTTCACAACTGGAAGTGCTGGTCTCTGGTGCTCCATGATTACTACAATTAGTTAATGTTGCAGACCAAGCATCACTTTGATGTATTCATTGTAGATATGAGAAGAAGCGCATGAGACCAGATCGAGACAAACATTGGTATTGACCAAATCACTTTATTTAATTGAGTGAGTGAGAAAGCAACCATAAGTGTTGGCTTTATGGGCCTTGACCCAGGTTCAATGTTAGTTAGCCAAACAAATCCCTACACTACTGGCCTTTTCGGCATCAGACCGCGGAGCGTGGACTGATGTCTCACCCGAAGCAGTATGGGGGAATGCTTGAAACAAGTTTCCGCACCCTGAGATGGTCGTGACATCGATTTATACCCCTTATTCTTGCCTTCACGTAGGTCGCTAAGCCTTAGGGTTGATCAATCTACCCTCTATCTTGCCCTTCAGTACCTTTGCAAAGGTGTATGACTGACCTTCGCGCAACCCTAACCAACGGTTCGGGTACTTTCCTGCTCCTATGACAATATATTGTATAGGTTCCCAAGTTATCTTAAGTGTTTTACTTATTCTATCAATCAATTACATTTATCGTCGTGTACACTGATATTCTTACTTGCGTTCAATTAACAGATATAATCACATACATTCGCGCATCAAATAAACATTGTAATATAAACCCAGATCATAGCGCAATATAATTAGATGCATTAACAGACACTAAATACACAGTAATTGTAGAATACTTATCTTTATTGATATCTTCCAGTTTAATACAGACTCTATCCACCTTGCGCACACAGCTGCAGGGGTCCGTGCACTCAACTACGGACTTCTACCCTAGGCCTCTCCGCACTCAGCTGTAGAGCCTCTACCCATGCTAAGGACTGAAAACACTTATACTTCTCCACTCTACTTCACTACTTACTCTTCGCTCTTAACTCTTAACTACTTAGAGCTTACTTACTTAGCTCCCTTTTATACAATCCCATGGTCTGCAGACCATGGGTAGATCTTTACAGTCGACTTTACACTTTACAAAATAAGCACGAACAACCCTTTATGACTCTTGACACCTTTGCACTCTGCGACCACAAAATGCGGAGGCATTACAACTTTATTACAAAATTGTCTCAAAACATGGGCTTTTAGACTCAAAACTCTTCTTGGGGGAACCCGTTCCCAATAGGCCCCCAACACAAACATGGTGACTCACCCTTGAGTCACTCTGTAGGCACAGAGATCTTGGCGTGAAGACCTCCCAACTCAACCTGTACGACTGCCACCTCAGCAGTGCACTGCTCGACCGCCTGCTTCACTTCTTCGACCAATTGCTCTATCGTTGGTCCTAAATTGTCAGCCTGAAGCTTCTGCTGAGTCGTCTGCAAACTAGCAATATTGCCTTCAATGGAGGTCGTGATCAAATAGGCCTCGTCCAAACAAGGTTTCAAGCGCGCCTTCAACACTGCCTCTTTGTGTTGAGCTGCATCTACCTGTTCCTTCAGTGTTTTGGCCTCCTGCAGCTTCATAAGTCTCTGTGTGAGGGCCACAATATGCAATGTTCCTATCACCTCGTCATAGCGTTCCTGCAGTTCTCGCGCCTCTGTCTCCAGCCTTTGTACATTAGGATATTCTTGCAAACTGGTCAGTACTTCGAACGACTATTCAAATAGCCTTGTACAGTTTGCTACTGCACTATCTACTGTCGTTATCACCTCTATGACAGTGGTTGCGTGTCGCTCCTTTACTTCCGGCGGAGTTCATCCTTTAACTGAAACTAGGCAATCTGGATGTTCAGCTCCAGCTGAACCTTGGTCAACTTTGTGCAAGCGTCGCGCAGCCCCATAGCAAGTTTTCAAATGCGCATCTCTATCGGTTCTCCCTCAGGAATGACCAACTCTGGGACCATTTGGCATGCTTCTTCTATGACCTGAACTATGTGCTTATTTCAATCAGTTACGTCGTTCACGAAGGCGATGGCAGAGTCTCGTTGTAGGGCCATATGCACATTATTAATCTCTTGCTCACTTATCACTTGCAAAGCACGTTGTTTGCGAGCCCTAAGCATGGAAAATTTTAGGGGCGAATATTCGCCCTTTGGCGAAATTAAGGGGTTTTAAATTTTTAATGGGTGAATATTTTGTATCATAGTACATTTTTACAAATCGCCTCAAATATCCCACCTTATTTTAAGGGAAAGGGTAAAAAAGGTAAATTTAGCCCTTGAAATTAGGAGTTACAACCTTCCATTTGCCCTAATTTTCAAGAATAGGTTTTATTTAAGTGAATCTTATGGGCCAAATACCATATTTATAAAAGAGGTATGGTAAATTAATAAAAATATAAATAAATGAGAGGTATGGTAAATAAATAAAACATTTTTTATATTTACTCCATAAGTCACCTTATATACATGCAAGGGTGTAAACAAATAAAAATATAAATAAAGTGGAGGTATGGTAAATAAATAAAACCTCTTATTATATTTAGTCCATAACCCTCTTTCTATTTATGAAGGCTCAAAAAAGAGGTTTTATTTAAGTGAATCCTATGGGCCAAATACCATATTTGTAAAAGAGGTATGGTAAATTAATAAAAATATAAATAAATGAGTGAAACCTCTTTTTATACTTACTCAAAAGGTATGGTAAATAAATAAAAATATAAATAAACTAGACGTATGGTAAATAAATAAAACCTCTTTTTATATTTAGTCCATAACCCTCTTTCTATTTATGAAGGCTCAAAAAAGAGGTTTTATTTAAGTGAATCCTATGGGCCAAATACCATATTTGTAAAAGAGGTATGGTAAATTAATAAAAATATAAATAAATGAGAGGTATGGTAACAAATAAAACATTTTTTTATATTTATTCCATAAGTCACCTTATATTTACGAACACTCAAAAAATGCGTTATATTTAGGTGAAACCTATGGGAAAAATACTATGGGTCAAATACCATGGGCTAGATTATTATTAATACCATGAAAAAAAGCATTATTAACCCTAATATTAGTATTAATAAAAATAAAAATGGCACATGGTATTGACCCACGGTATTCACGTGGAATGTAGCCTATTTAAATGGGGGAATTAAACCAGCATAGATCCATCTTTACTCTGGATCTACTAAGCCCCGGGAGGTATCAAATATCGTGATATGCAAACTAGCATAGAGTGAAAAAATCCTATTTAAATGGGGGAATTAAACCAGCATAGATCCATCTTTACTCTGGATCTACTAAGCCCCACGAGGTATCAAATATCGTGATATGCAAACTAGCATAGAGTGAAAAAAATATTTGATCCCTCTTCGGGCTTGGTGGATCAAGAGTAAAAATGGATGTTGTAATTTAATGTATGTTAAACATTTTAACTTGGTTAAAATAAAAAATAAAATAAAAATCAATTATTAATTTTATTAATTTTTATAAATTACTAATAGTAATTTTTAAGCTCCAGGTTTATGATAACCCATGGTATTGACCCATGGTAATACCATGGTATTCATGTGAGCATAGACTATTTAAAGGGGAAATTCTATCATCTTAGATCCATCTTAATTCTAGGTCTACCAAGTGCTCAGAGGGATAAATAGATTTCGTCCCCTAAGAGTGGTAGATGTGGAGTTAAGATGGATATAGGTTGGTTTTTATGATAATGAAGATATTAAATATACTTAGGAAATTATATTGTAAAAACATCTTAAGGTGAATGGTTAAAGCTACATTTAGTCACTTCACAAAATTTAGTAAAAAATACCAATATCTCCATTAATATTGGTTTTTAACTTTTTCTGATTTAACAAAAAAAATTCAAAACAATGAAACCTTATCACTCTTTTCACATCACCCTCACAGAAGATTTCTTACCATTTTTCAAACATTCTCAATATGATATCTTCATGAAAAATTTTAGGTACTGATGTTGGATTAGTTGTTTGAAAAATAAGTTGGTTTGTACAACCTTTCATCTTCTGTGCTATTCTTAGTTTGTCCTAATGATCTGTAGGGGTTGGAGCCACTGCACCATATTTTCCTAAAAGGTGGAGATTGTTCACCAAAAGGGAAATTAATCTACATGTTACAACGTTATTAAAAAATGCGTGACCTATGAGGGTAGTGAATTATGCTAATAAGCAATTTAGATTGGGATTAGCCCGTTTATTATACATATAAATTTAGGGTGGTTCTTAAAATTTTCCCTAGCCCTAAGCTCTGTGATCACCCCATCCTGCAGTAGGTGGAGCGCCTCGCCAAGAAGCACTACCAAGTTCAGCCCTACTCCCTTGAGGGCGCTAACAATGGGCCAGTTAGCTTCGATCTATGTGGTCAGTGCTCCCTCTAGCAGCACTATTGCTCAGGAGTCCTTTGCTTGCAGCATCCTGGTGGCTTTTGAAGTACTGATGGCAAGGCTGGTGGATGCCACACTGGTCTGTGATGCACAGATCTGCAACTCATGTAGACCCGTCTGGATGGCCCCCAATACTTGTTGCTGCTACTTGAACTGTTGTAGTACCTCCGCGGTGACATCCTGCACTGTATCTCCAATGTTATTCAAATCTCCCTCTATTAGGGTGATTGGGTCCAACGACGTCTTACTGGCCTTGGATTTCTTTCATGGCCAACATTTTCCTATCCTCTTCGACACTTGATACGGAACGACGCCATATGCGGGTCCACTTCATGCTACTCTGTCTGCTCGTCTGGTTATTCCTCTCTTTTTGGGGAGGGCGACCTTGGACCTTTGTTAGAGTCGTGCTCTACTATGCCTGTTTGCTCTTCCTCCTGTTGTGCAGCATCACGCTCTACCTGGGCCTTGGCATGGGCCTCCTTCCTTCTCTTCTTGACCAGTTGCACCATCTTGAGCTTGACCTCCTCCGTTTTTCCCTGCACGACGGACTTGCTCGATCCCACCACCGAGTTTGAGGCAGTGCATCAGTCTACCGGCCATTTATCAAGAACTGCATCAATCGCGTCAGCAGTTGCCAAGTAAGGCAAGTCATGCCACTTTTTATCAGGGTCCTTCTGTGCCCTGATCGATACCCATTGAAAGTCTGCCTTAAACTTCACGTACTTCTATAGTTTGGCAAAAATAGTAGGTAACAATCGCAGCTTGCAGTTGATAGCCATGCATATATTCATTTCCATTAAGATCCAAAAGATCTTGCTATCCTTGATGCGTTGAGCATCCTTGGTCACCCATAGCAAAGCGTATTTCGCCGCTTCTGGCAGGTTTGGCGTGAACGAGGGGAATTGACTATCTTTAGGTAGCTCCCAGGCTACCAGCATAATGGATAGCAAGAGCCATGCATAGTGGAAGGTCTTGCTGAGCTCCTGTGCCTCGCAGAAGTTCGTGAGGAACTCATTGTAGAGATAGCGCACCCAATTAAACTAAACTCCTTCTGTGCATTGGGCCACTAGAGCGATGACGGGTGCCAACACTTCATCTGCATGACACTTCCGCATAACTTTTCCTGCCAAAATCTGTGTGGCCACCTTGACCGCAGGATCACAGATACTTGAGATGGCATAGCCTTGCAGCTTCTTCACGAGCTTGAATTTCCCCTTCATGGCCTCTGCGAGGGTATGCTCACCACCTTTTCTACCAAACATCATGGCCGGAGTTTCCCCTACATATGGCAGCCGTGTGATCTTATGAATCAACCTGTCGGTGATGGGTATTGGCTCCTCCATCCATAGACACCCATTGTACACCAAGCATAGCAGTTGCTTGATTACCAATAATGTAATGGGGGTGCGATTGTAGTGTGGCACCCATAGCAAGTTGAGCAGACCTGCCTTGTCTACACCCTTGAGTCACTTCTGCAATTCCAATTCATTCATCTCAGTGGTTGTATGAACAACGTGGTGCATTAGCTGGTCTATTGCCAAGTGAGGGAACTTATTAGTGTCAACTAAGTACCAGTCTTCCAATTTCAATAGCGGAACCCGCCCAAAGAGCGATCTTTCAAAGTAAATCTTGTCCAGCAGTAGAGGTATGTGCAAGGCAACCTTGCTTTCATTAATGTCTTTCGGCACCTTGGTCTTGCCCTTGTGCAGAGGGACGTATTCGGGCAACTTAGTAATAGGGTCAGAACCCTCGAATTCAATGTCCTCCACTTCCACTTCCATATCCTCATCATCCATCGGGACATCCTTAATCTTTTCCTCCTTCAGTTCCAAGTTAATAGTTTTGCCCTTTTCCTATGTGGTGGGCTTGTCCTTCTATGGGTTTCTTCTAGGCGATGTGTGCACCAGTGTCGCAACTTGCTTTCCTTTCTTATCCTTCTCACTCTCCTTGGTCGGGGTAGGCTTCAGTCTAGGCATCTGTGGTGACTTGGGGACTTTAGTTAATACCTCCGCAACCTCTTGAGAAGCTCCCTCTACCTCCATAACAACTTCCAGCGCAACCCCCTCGGTTGTCATTGCTTCAGCGTCCATAGCTTCTGATCTTGGGATAATGTCACAGATGCTATTGCGGTCGGACTCTGGAAAGCAATCAACCACTGGCAAATCAAGAAATTCTTCGAAGAATGCATGGGTCATGCACGTTTGAGAGCTCACCAACTCAATCCTCAAAATGCCAAGTGCTTTTCGTTGGGAATCCACATGTAATTTATAGGCCAT
Source organism: Pinus tabuliformis (assembly GCA_031772625.1). Classification (NCBI taxonomy): domain Eukaryota; kingdom Viridiplantae; phylum Streptophyta; class Pinopsida; order Pinales; family Pinaceae; genus Pinus; species Pinus tabuliformis. The sequence goes on from CM062818.1 coordinate 1,706,118,084, forward strand.
TTGGAATTCGAATCCAATTGTTCCCCCAGTTTCTGTTCATCAATGCCAGATTGGCGACAGATTTTCAAGGATCTTACCCATAAATTTCATCTTAAATGTTGCCCCCCCCACTCCATTTGGTCGCATTCTCATCGTCAAATCATGAATAGTGACTTTAATGGTCACTTTCTGGATGACCTACGTGGTTTTTACCTAGGTAGCGTAGCTCCCTCTGTGCTGTTGCGAACCCTATGACATCTCCTCATTCCGCGTAATCCCCTAATCGCGTAGTGTCCCAACCCGAGCAGTGCAGTTTATAGTCTCACGCCTCCTTTCAGCTCTTTGGAGCACTAAGACTATGCTACCTTCATATAGTCACCTGGTCGGATCACCAGTGTATGGCTTCAATCAGCTGCCATTCACCTTTCCTGGGAAGGGATCAACATCCAATTTAACCAACTGAACTGCTCCACCGTCAATAATCTCCTTAATGACATAGGGCCCTAGCCAGTGCATCCTAAATTTCCTTGGAAATTTATCAAACATGTTGTCATATAACAAAACCAAATCATTTACCTTAAAGGTGCACAGTTTAATGTGCCGATCATGCCATGATTTTTCGCAATGCTTTTGGACCTGTTGGTGAAATCCAACCAGAAACCTTTCTTCCTCAAGCTTGGAAAGTTGCGTGAGGCTCTCTTCTAGGGCTTTGTGATCTGTCATACCCATGAGTGTCGGTATGCGCAGACTAGGCACAATGTATTCTATTGGAATCACTGCTTCAACACCATATACACGCCTATAGGGTATCTGTCCAATCAACTTTTTTCACGTCGTTCGATAAGCCCATAGTACTACGGGTATGGGCAGGTCCCAATTATTTCATTGAGCATTGCAAACCTTGGTCAGCGCGTTCTCCAACACCTTATTAAATGCTTCCATCGTCCCATTATCCTGTGGGTGATAAGGCATGCTTTTCAGGTGATATACCTAAAATTATGCTATCAGCATGCTGATCGTTTCATTTAGAAAGTTCGTACCGCGATCACTCATAAAAATCTTTGGACACCCAAATCGTGTCAATACATACTCGAAGAGAAAATTTACAATGGTCGTGCCTGTGCAGTCCTTCATAGTTTGTGCCTCTACCCATCGAGTCAAATATTCAGTGGCGATGATAATGTACCACACACCCATCTTCTTTCCTTGAGGTTGAATGGCTCCCACAAAATATATTGCCCATTTCTCGAAAGGTTTTAACGTCATCTATGGGTTTAGAGGCAGCTCATCTCTCCACGATGGCCTGCCAGTCCTTTGACACACGTCGCATGCCCTATAGTAGGATTTTGAATCCTTATGGAGGGTTGGCCACCACAACCCTGCACATAGAATCTTCTGCGTGGTCTCCCTTCTTGCGCAATGTCCTCTCGCAGCACCCCCCTGAGTGTCCAAAAGGATAATTTTTCTTTCAAACTCCGGTACATATCGTCGAAATACTTCATCAAACCCCATTTTGTACAGGTGTCTGGCAATGACAGAAAAGTCTGTCGCGCACACCACTAACTCCTTATTTTGCTAGGTGGTGTAGCCTTCCAAGGTAGTTCTTGTCGCTAGGAAGTGTATGATGTCTTCAAAGTGATCATCCGAGATATGCACTGCAAATAGCTGTGCATCAGGCAGTCCTTCCTCCAAATTAATGGGCTCTTCTCCTTTTTGATGTGCGATAGATGGTCTGGTCCCACGTTCAGTCATCCAGGCTTCACAATAACTTCAAAATCATACTCCTGGAATAATAACAACCACCTGTAGATTCTCCCCCCAACACAGGCTTATTGACCAGGTGTTTCGACGTAGAATGATTCGTATACATCTTAAAATGTCTACCTAGCAAATAGTGTCTAAACTTTTGGAGCATGTATACAATGGCTAGTCCTTCGCGCTCGATGGTGGAATAGTTCTTCTCAGCATTTGATAACCTCCTAATTGTGAATTCTATAGGATGGTCCAATTCTCCTTCGCTAGCCTATGTCAGTACTGCTCCCAGTGCTATACATGATGCGTCTACATGTACATGAAACTCCTTCCAATATGGGAAGACTAAAATCGGCATGGTGACCATTTTTCCCTTCAGCACATCCAAGCTTTTATGACAGTGCTTGTTCCAAAACAACGTGACATCCTTTTTCAACAACTTCTCCATAGGCGCGGTGATCTAGGCATAGCCCTTGATAAACTTCCTATAGTACCCAGTATGTCTTAATGTTGCATGCAGCTGTTTCATGCTCCTTGGCACCTCCAGGTTTATTATCGCTGCGATATTCATGGGGTCTATCATCAATCCCTCTCTTCATACCACATGACCCAGCAGAGTCCCGAAAGGGAAACAAAACAAACATTTCTTCAGATTGAGTGCAATCTGGTACCTTTGAAAAGTGTCTAGCATTAAGCGCAAACTTGCCACATGGTGTTTTACCAACCTAAACACAGTCTAGTCATCAAAGTACACCTCCAGAAACTTATGGATGAAGTCTTTGAATGCAACAATGACTATGCGTGAAAAAATTGTAGGCGCATTCTTTAATCCGAATGGCATTACAGTCTAATGAAAACATCCCCATTCAGTAGTGAAGGTCGTCTTGCTTCTATCTTCAGGCACAATTTTGATTTGATGGTATCGAGAGAACCCATCAGTGAAGGTGTACACTTCCTAGCCACCTACATTATCCAATACCTCATCAGTGAACGAAGTCAGGAAAGGATCATGCATGCAACTGTCATTCAACTTCCTAAGATCTACGCATATCCTTATTTCATCCTACTGCTTCTTTTCCTATACCACCATTGGGATCACCCAATCAGATTCTTCTATGGACTTAATGATGCATGCGGCGAGCATCTTATCTAACTCTAAGTAGACCTTCTCCTTATACTTCGGATTGAGATGGTAAGGAATTTGCTTAACAGGCTTCACGTCGGGTTTTAATGTGATCTTCATAACGCCCAGGTCTCCTAGTACCTCTTTAACTCCGTAAACTTGGTAGGGAACAAATCCTGGTATTCGCGGAGCAATTCAACGACCTTATCTATCATTGCGTCATCCCAATAATCTCCAATCTTCGTGAATTTGGGCTCCGCCTCTATGCCAATATTTATCTGTTTAGTTTTCAGCAGCGCGGTTATATCAAGATTCTTGATCGGTGATCCCTTGACCTTGTGGTGACCCTCGGTTTTAGGGATGTTAATCTTTCGGGAGTCCTTGTCTTCTTCTTCAATAGTCACGTTATAGCTTTCCAGCATGTGGCTCAGTTGAGTAGTCCAATCGAGTTGAATTAGATCCAAAGTATCTTGCCGTATCCTAAAGATCGAAGCTTTAACTTCTTGTAGTGCTTTGTCAATATAGCCAAACCTGTCTTCGAAGCTGAACGTCATTATGAACCCTTCGTGAAAAATATCCCATTCTCCTATGCCTTGGTGAAGCTCCATCTCCAAGTACCAATTCATCGGGATGACATACAAGGTGTGACAAAACAAGTGCACCCATTCAGGTTGGGGCATCGCTCCATAGGCCTTAGCCCATTTGGCCAAGTGTTCGCTCAGATCATCTTTCCCATCATACTTGTTCGTTACTCGTACCTTCGGCTTCCCAAAGCGTGTTCTCATCATCCTCCTATACTCGTGCTAGCCATCAAAACTTCCCTTGTGCGTACCCCACCATCTTGCGAGCGTAGCAAGTAGTGCCTATTCCAAAGCCTGGAAGCATTGCTTCTCTGGTACTTCACTCTCAAATGCATCCAAAAACACATCCACATAATTCAAGCCATCATAAGTGGGTAGATTTCTTACCTCTGACGACACACAGCACAACGACTGGGTCATCATGTTATAACTTAGCATAGTTACTTCATGTAGTTGATTCTGCCAGCGCTCTAATTCTTCATCCAAGTCTGAGGTGCAAGAACTCTCGCAATCCCATGTAATTATTCCATCCACTTTCGGATTCACCCAATCTTGGTCTCACAGTGTTATCTTATATATGCATTCCAAATCGTCATTGCTTTCTTAATCACGAACTAGTTCAATATAGCACGATCCTTCTGTAGGATCTAGGGGTACTATTACGCAAAGTGATTTCTTTTCAAATACCATCTTTCGCTTCTTTAGGTTGATTACCATGTTCATGTTAGTAGCCCAATTAATGGCAAGGAGTGCAGGGTAGGGGTTGCTGTCCTCCACAATTTCTATTACTTCAAAATCAGCCAATGCACTCACGCCTTCGATATCTACAATTACTCCCTACAACCATCCCATGGGGATGATCTTCTGCTGATTTTCCATCCTTAACTGAATCGGAGACCACTGCAGTGTGGGTCTCCCCATCCGCTCCCAAGTCTACTTTGGAAAAACGTTCGCGTCTGACCCCAAATCCAAAATAACTTGATCCATTTCATATTCTCTTATCTGCGTGGTGAGTCTCATCTCACATACTATCCTTGCCTTATGCTTACCAATCTTCCATACCATGCGCAGTTCACTCGGAGTGTTTCTCGCACATCTATTTATTAGTTCCTGTAACCCCTTCATAGCCTTTCTATCATGCAGTAGCTTCAAGCAGGTCTCTAGAAAGGTCGTAAGAATAGAAGGGTCCATTTCTTGAATAGGTTTATCCCAACTCCTTGAGGTAGAGGCCTCAATGAAGGTCTTCTTTGCTTCCATGAATGTTTCGCGTGCGTGCTCCAAATAAAATTCAGCCTCCTTCTCTGGAGCCTTGCAAACCCACGTGCTTTCTTCAGGTTGTTTCCCCTTATCATCGCCTATTGAAATTCCACTTCGGAGCACTATGTTCACATTCAAATCTTCTTCGTGAGGCTCAGACCTCATCATCTACAAGTTCTGAGTCAGTTGCGGAGGTAGCACCCCTTTGTCCCGTATCCTTGATATCAATGTAGGATAGCCTTTAGTCTCATGATCAAAGTGAGTGAAATATTTTCACGACAGATGCATTGGGTTAGTGAATTCGTGGGCATAGTGTCCTGGTCCTCCACAATTGTAACAGATCAGCTTTCCTTGACCTCTGCCATGTCCTCCTCAGCCTCGGCCTCGTCTGCGCCTTTAAAAGCCTATCTGCACATTCCTAACACCCTAGTCAGGAGGTCGTGTTTCTTCCTGAACTCTATAGGCAGGTGTTCTATCCATCATCAATTCATAACTTCAACAAGTGCACTCATCATGCCCTACCGACCTGCAGAAGTTGTAGAACAGTTGTTGCGGTGTTTGTACAAACTTTTGCAGCAAATGATAATTATCAGTCATATGTTTCCCTACTACCTGACATATAGTGCACCACAATTCAGGCCTCACGCTCGGTCCTTCTTGGGCTTCCGGCCTCAAAGGAATCGATCCTCCTCCTGCAATATAGTTTGCAAAGACTAGGCAATGGTATTTGTCATGCCCCTGACCTTTACATTTCAGGCACCATATCTATTCGTGCGCCTCTAGCCAAATTATTCTGTCCTGTTTCAGACTTTGCATCTCGAGGCAAAGATTTTGCAACTGCGCATGGATCTGCTAAACCCCTAGACTTGGATCTTGCATTGGTGTTTCATGAAATCTTATTGCAATCTCCAAGGCCTCTACCTGAGTCATAATCTTTTGTTGTGACAGTGCAACCCTTAGGTGAGGCAGAAGCGAAGCCACGAATCATTCGCGGTACTTCCCATCCGTTAAATTCATGTTAGATTCACGAATTGTACACATTAACCTCTGATCCAACTCCCAAGGTGTCTAACTTGGTTTCATCGTGATTTCCTTAAACCCCACAATCGACTGCGCCTCGAATTTAGGCCTACTGAAATCTTTATTTAGCACAGTTTGGATCTCTAACAATGCAACATTTGGGTTATCATTAGAGTACTTGATGTGCCAAGTTAGCGCGCAATCCTGCAAAGCACTAACAAACGTTGCCTTCTTCATGTGATCGTATGTGATGCCCTGAGCTTCCCATACAGATTTTATGATGAACCAGAACTGGTCCAGGTCCTCATTTCCCAAACCCTTAAACAATGGCAGCTTCACTGAATTTTCCATGTTGAACTGTGGTGGAGGTGGTGGTGGTGTGGGCGAAGTCACAGGTGACGGTGGTGAAGGTGGAGTGGTGTAGGTGGAGGTGGTAGTCGCAGGAACCCTTGTTTTATCAACTGAACTGCACTTTGCAGAGAAGCCTACACTACTCCCTCGTCATCACTCAAAGGAGGTGAAATCAGTGGGCCATATTCAGGACCCTTTCTTCCTTTGTTCCTGTAAGTCTTTCCACTTCGCGTAGCTTCAAACATCAAGGTAGTTGCATAACCCGCTTTTCGAACAATAACATATTAATCCAAGTATTTAAAGACTTCAAGTACTTACCTCATAGACCATTGAAAAAGCGCCACTCCACCTTGTTGTAATTGACTAAGGTATCGACTACGAATTTAGTCACAAACCCTCTTATGATACAATTGAGCCATTGATCAACAACGTGGGCGATCTTATCCTCAGAGTTTTCCAGTCTCTCCACTAACTCCAGGGTCCAGACAATAGGACCATCAAGCCTCCACCTTCCTTGGCTATCCACTAGCTTCGCGATTCACTCGTATAACTCAACTAGAAAGGAAGAGAAAAGTAACTTGTGGATTTCTGTATACAAGTACTTGTCTAGCCATTGTTCCTTCGTCAACCATGGATTTCTATTTTCCTGCCCTGTGAATTCGTGGATCTTCCTATCCAACCAGCCTTTGATCTCTTTCTTAGTTGGATTCCAGTGATACGACATCACACATCTGTCATGTAGATTCTTGGTCCCAGCAATAGAACCATTTGTTGGCTTTATGGGCCGTGACCCAGGTTCAATGTTAGTCAACCAAACAAATCCCTACACTACTGGCCCTTGCAACATCAGCTTGTGGAGTGCGGACCGAAGTCTCACTTGAAGTAGTATGGGGGGATGCTAGAACCAAGTTTCCACACCCTTAGATGGTCGTGATTTCAGTTTATACTCCCTTCTCCTACCTTCACGTAGGTCGCTAAGCCTTAGGGTTGATCGACCTACCCTCTATCCCGCCCTTCAGTACCTTCGCGAAGGTGTGTGACTGACCTTTGCGTAGCCCTAACCATCAGTTCAGGTACTTTCATGCTCATATGATAATGTATTGTAGAGGTTCCCAAGTTATCTCAAGTGTTTTACTTATTCTATCAAGCAATTACAGGTATCGTCGCATAAACTGATATTCTTACTTGCGTTCAATTAACATATATAATCACATACATTTGCGCATCAAATAAACATTGTAATATAAACCCATATCGTAATGCAATATAATCATATGCATTAACAGAGACTAAATACACAGTAATTGCATAATACTTCTCTTTATTGATATCTTCCAGTTTAATATAGACTTTATCCACCCTGTGCACACAACTGCAGGGGTCCGCGCACTCAGCTGCGGACTTCTACCCTAGGCCTCTGCGCACTCAGCTACAGAGCCTCTACCTACGCTAAGGACTGAAAACACTTATACTTCTCCACTCTACTTCACTACTTACTCTTCACTCTTTACTCTTAACTACTTAGAGCGTAATTACTTATCTCCTTTTTATACAATCCCATGGTCCATGGACCATGGGTAGATCTTTACAGCCGAATTGACACTTTACAAAATAAGGGTGGAAAACCCTTTATGACTCTTGACACCTTCATGCTCCATGACCACAAAATGCGGAGACTTTACAACTTTATTACAAATTTGTCCCAAAACATGGGCTTTTAGCCCCAAAATTTCTCTTGGGGGAATGCATTCCCAACAATAAGTAAGTGTAAAGTGAGGGAACTCTCACATTTACTCATCAACAGTTATTGTTGTTAGTATTTCTACTTGGTAAATGACTTGGAAATTCAGTAATAGAAGGGGGTGTTGTAGATGATAGAGAGTGAAACCCTGGTCTATAGGTTAGGTTGAAAGGATAGGCAAGTAAAGAGAGTCACTCTCTAATAATACTTCTTCTCTTCCAGTAAAGGTTACTCTTCCACCACAATAGAAAACAATTCCAATCACACTGCCCTTGGTGACACAAGTCTAGTTGTCTTTCCAACTCTATGGGGACACCTTCCAAACTGACCTGACAAAGTTTCTTGATTAGACTCTGTCCTCAATCATCAAAGAAACGAGAGCAACCTGTCATCAGAGTTGGCCAAAAAATTTCGATATCTAAAGCATCAGGGCATATAATCACCCATGTCACAAAAATTTGTAAAATTGCATTTATTTGTAATGCACAATCCTTGTAATGCACAATCCTATACTGATGGACCTTGGCTATGCTTTTTATAGTTTCTTATGAATTGTGCAAATTGTAGTGCTTGAAAAAACTTAGAATCTTCTCCTGGCTAGTTTGATAATTAGGTCCTCATTCTAAACCTTGATAAATATTTCTAACATCGCCATATCAATTTTTGTAAAAATTTTCCATCCTTATTATCATTACATAGTGTTTCCTTGTCATAAGGGCCCCATCTGAACCTCGATAAATATTTCAAACTTATTTTGTTTCCATATCAAATTTGTAAAAGTTTTCCATCTTTATTGCCATCAGATAGTGTTGCCATTTCCAAGGTTTGTTAGTCCAAACCTCAATAAATATTTCTAACTTATCATGTTGGCATATCAAATCTGTAAAAAATTTCCATCCTTATTACCATTACATAATGAAGGTATCATGTTCGAACTTGGCCAGAATCATAAATATTTCTAAAATTTCCTTCTTTTGGGTAAATATTTTGTATTGCTTGGAAACATGAAGTGCATATTAAGTCATGGAGTTTTGGGTTGGTCTATCATTGGGAAATCCACAATAGACCTATAATATCAACCTTTTCAAAAGATAAAAGGATACATTTTTGTTTTTTTCATATAAAAACTAAAAACTAAGTTACATAAGACAATTACAAACTCAAAGATACATACAAAGAGCATGAATGAATAAGATAGAAAGAGACTGGTTAGGGAGATTTGGCATGCTTAGCTATGTTTTGGAATTATTTCTTGAGGGAACTTGAGTCTTCAAATGATTACCATGACGAGGATATATGTGAAACTAATGAGATCAATGAATCCCTAATTAACTAACTTATCTACAATTTTATTTCCATTTTTTCTAATGTGAGTATGGATGACCATTGGAATGGAAGAAACGAGTGATTTTGGTGCCATCTAGGATCTTGTGGATGATGTTTATAATGAGTTGAGAATCTCCCTCCACCATAAGTTTGGTGCAACCTCAAGTCTGAGAAATCAATAGTCCTTCTTCCAAGGATTTCAATTCTACTTCATTGTTACTGTTATATCCCATGAACCCTAAATAAATGTAGATAAGGGATCCCAAATGATCCCTGAAGATACCACCATAGTCTACCTCACCTAGGTTACCTTTTTAAGCGTAGTCAAAATTGAGATTTAAAAAATAGGTGGGGGTGGGAATTGGAATTGTAGTAGGGTGAAGAGAGTGATCATACATGAGCCCTAGAGTAAGGAACTTACTCTTAAGTGGTAGGGCCTCCTCGCTTGAGGCATTTCATTCTTTATCTGACCAAGATTGCTTGAAAGTTAATTCTTTTACATTCTTTTGAATTATGACCCAAATAAAATCGTGAGAGAGGGAGTGATTCTTGAATATGAAAAAATTATTCTCTTTCAAAATAGCCCAAAGGAGAATACCTAGGAGGAGAGTCCATATGTAGTTCAAGATAGGATTATTAAAATCTTGAGCACTCAAATTGTTATTGGTGTGAGGGATACTGGATGTGTCATGGTTTGATCTCTTCTTGCTAGCTTCTACATCACTCCATAGATGATTGTAATAGGGGAAACTATTGAAGAAGTGCTCAACATTTAAGCTTCTCAAAGGAATAAAGAATAGTGGGAGGGGCCAATATGTTTGCATTTTTTAATATTATCCCAATTTAAGGTTTTTCCTTGAACTAGGATGGAAACATTTTTCCATATATTTCTCTTCCAGATGCAGCACCAAATGGAATATTTTGGAAACTCTTTGAAACCTACTTCCATGGTATAATCCTCACATATGGAAAATGAAATTCTTGGTCCATAACCCTATCACAATTTATCAATTAAGTTGGATATCGGGATGAGTCTTTGTTGAAGCTCACACCAAAAGTTTTACCAAGTTTCCTCACTGAAATTGTGGTCTATTCCCTTGGAATTAACCATTTTCTTCATGTTTGATTCGAGTTAGAGGCATACCAATAGTCTTTGAATTTATAACACACCTCCTCTGACATCTACCCACTTTCACCAGCTTACTCAGGGTAAACATGAGATGAGGGGCTACTATGATATGAATCAGCCTCCTAGATGACCTTAAGGAGATGAAGTCAACACAACAAGATCTTACTTACTTCCCTCAGGTACCGCAGGACCTCCAGGATTAACCCAACCCCTTCAGGTGTCCAACCCCTGAGACAAATTACTTTTTCCCTTACCTAGAGTCCCAGTTGCTCCCTTGCCAAGGCCTCCATGTGACTATGGGTTCCCAGTCACTCACATAGGCCTGCATCGGTGTGACTGTGGCCTTTTTCTGCAAGTGTTGTGCTAGCAACTGTGAGAATTAAGGCTATTTTCTAGAGCTAGGGTTTAGCTTCTACCCAGAAAACTATGAAACTTCCATAACTCATAAAAGACATGAAGATAATGCTTGTAAACCAAAAACTGGAACCGAGACTTGAACTAACCATCGCCAACTAGGAATGACAATATTTAAAACACTGGTAGATATGAAACATATAGGTCATGAATGCAAGCCTGAGCATAAGGGTCTGGAAACTTATATGACGTTTAACAAGAAGGGTCATTGCCTTCTCACATTAGATGTTATAAGACCCATTAGGTCTTGCATTCATTATTCTTTCAGTTACAAGTAAAAACATGAAAAGAGCCATGACTCAGAACTGTCATATAATCATGCTTATAACCAAAAAATAATGAGATAAATAATAATGAGTGACCAACCATTAAAGCCACAGAATACCATGTACATTTACTATTCAAAAGCAAGAAAAACTTAGCTTTTATTAAACATAGGAAAGATCCAACCATGTTCAGTACTTCCACGTACCACCCGACCATAGATTGGCTAAACCAAATATTTCTTTCATCCAATCACCCCTGTGCCATATTCCGAGCATGAATGTGGGATCTCATGGGATAAACCAATCCAAAAATAACCAAGGGAATCTAAAGGTTAAACCATCTCCACCTTCACCATACCGTGATATCACCTAAACCATTCCTAATATCACAAAAACAAACTGAGCATGGATGCCTCCAGATTCCTTTACCATCCTTGAGGAAATTTCCTATCCCCACCATAAGGCTTTACCATGTATCCTGCCATTACCGTTCAAGGGATTCCTAGGCCTTTGGTAATTTTCTTGAGACCACCTCACCCTGGATTCTGAAACCATTCGACAATCCAAAGCTCAAATTGATAAAGAATCCCATCACACAATGGCTATCTAGAAATGGAAAGGCAAGGCTAAAATCCACTGTCAAAACCTAGAAAAATCCATGCCATCGACAACAAGAAACCAAATACACACATGCATATGCCATGCATGCCAAAACCAACTAGGAAATCATACATGAAACTTGTTACCTACAAGTATTCATACTGAAGTTGCTTTCCTTTTCTTTCCATGTCCTTCCTTTGCTTTCCTTTTCCTTCTCCTCTTGGTTCTCTTCTCCTCTCTGAGACTAATACTAAGAATGAACTTAAAAAAGGCTACAAACTGATGCTATGATGTCTTTTTATCATCAATGCCTCTTATTTCTTCATTTTCTTTCATTTTCATTCAATTTCCTCCTCACATGCAACCAGTGACCTTTCGTGTCCCTTTTCTCCTAATTTCCTTTATTTTCATAAATAAAATGCCAAAAATACCTTTTTTCCTTTCCAAAACCTTAGCCATTTCCTTTCCTAATTTCCCCTTAGCCATAAACACATCAAGTGATTCCCACTAGGATATCTTTCCCAACATTCATCTTGGAATAAGTATCCCTTAACCGTGGTCTTATTTTACATTTATTAACTTTTATTATATGAACTTTTAACCTGGGGCTATTACAGACTTTGTGAAGGCCTTAAGAAGTCTTGTGGAGGCATATATCCCTTAAGTCGTTTTGGTCTTGGAATTTTGGAGTTGTTTCCATGAGTTCTCCCAAAACATGGTTATCTATTCATCATGAATATCCTAGAAGTAGTGTTGTTGTATCAAATTCATTCCTTTTTTAATTGTTAGATTCCAAATGAAAGAGCCTGCAAGGGAGAAGGGAATTCTTATGAATTTCCCAATAGGAATGTGCTTTGCATATTTTCTCATCCAAATACATTTCCAAAGGTCTTGACCTCCTTGGATTCAATTCCACCAGATCGTGGCTCCCATAGTTGTAACTAAAGTTTAAGGATCTCTTGGAACTAGGCCCCCCTTTAATCTAGGTATTTGAATCTTATCCCAAGCTACAAGAACCCATTTTTCCTAGTTTTTCTCCTCCCCACAGGAAATATCGATGCAGGCTCTTGATTGGGTTAAGGATGGAGGAGGGAGCCATCAAAGTAGAGCATAAATATATGGGCAAAGCCTATAGAACTGACTTGAGGAGGACTAGTCTTCCTACCAAGTTTAGTGATCAGAAGGTTCAATTGGTTAACTTGTTATATTTTCTGATGAGATCCTCCCATAAACTAAGTTTGAGGGAACTATCCTAAAGTAGTGTTCCCAGGTATTTTTCTAGAAATCTATTGATTTGGAAACCAAGAATCTTTGCAATATGTTTCTCAATAGTTAAAGGTGTATTAAAGAAAAAAATATGAGATTTAGCTCCATTTATTTCGATACCTGAGGCAAGAAAGAAGTCCTCCAGAATTTGAGAAAATCCTTTGACTTATTGAATAATTAGAATGCCCGTACATAAGGTATCATCCAAAAAAAATTGGTGCAATATGGGAAGATCATCACTAAATAGATGTAGACCTTTTATGTTTTTTATCTTCAATTGCTACTTATAATTCCCAATCAAGACTGCCCTTGCTATAATAAATAGAAAATGTGACATTGGATCTCCTTGTCGAATACCATGAGAAGCTTGAAAAGGGTGTAGTAGGTGATCCATTAAGAAAAATATAGAAGAAGGCTCGATAAACAAGGCTCTTGATCCAATAGATCTAGTTATGGTTGAAGCCAAAGGCACGAAGAATGCTAAAGAGATAGATCCAATTGAGTTTATCAAACACCTTAGAGAGATCAAGTTTTAGAAGCATGCTAGGTTTCTTAGAGGATTTTAAAGAGTTGATGGTTTCATGTGCAATCATTATACCATCTAGAATTTGATGCCACTCCACAAAACCAATTTATTCCACTAAAATGAGTAGAGCCAAGATGGTTTTGAGGTGATTGGATATTATTTTGTTGATAATTTTGTAGACTAAATCACATATATAAATGCAACACAAGCCACTAACATCCTAAACTTCATCCTTTTTAGGAACCAAAGTGAAGAAAGTACCATAAAGAACTTTTAGGATGGTTTTCGATCTCCTTGATTCCTCCACTGCTTTCCAAATATCGTGTTCGATTGTTGACTAGAAACCATGAAAAAAGTTCGTAGTGTAGTCCTCCAATCTAGGGTCCTTGTTTAGAGGCATAGAGTTTACTACCTCTTCTACTTCTTCGGTATATATCTATCTTAAGAGAGCCTCAGTTTTCTCTTTGGTAACAGAAGGAAAAATGTGTTAACATATTTTATGTATAGCCCCTAAGAAGTCTAGCTTGAGGTCGGATAATGTAGAAATTCTCACTACAGATCACCTGATAATGCAATATACTAAAGCAAAATACTTGATCTACTTCTACAAACAAACTTGCAGAAGCTTAATCAATTTTGAGAAAGATCAAATAGAACACATATAACAGAGAATGAGAAATCAATCACACATGAACACAGAATAATACTCTAGGGAAAGCCTCAGCTAGAAACCCCGATATCTATATTATCATACAAGTGGAAATATCCCCGGATTACGCAAAGCTTTAGCTCACAAGCTATCCAACTCCCAGTACAATCCCTCAATGCTTCTCATAGAATGAATAGACACAACATATGCCTTCCTCCAGTCCTCCAAGCCTCCTATTTCCTTGCGCAGTTTCTCCTGGGTCCTTTGGTTGCCACCTATGTTAATTCACCTCTCACACAACTCACCAAACTCAGAAGTAACTACGAAATCTCCAAGGAATGAATTCCTTCTACATGCAAGAGATATCCTCAATGGAATATTCCTGCAACTGATAGTACAATGTCCCATCCTCTGATATCAACTAGGTATCTGACTGAAGTAACATGCATGAGTTATTTATGAGAGAATATTCAATTATTTGAAGTACACTAGTTACATGCATGCATGCATTAACTAACTGAACTCTCAATTAGTTCCACAAACTGTTGCAACTAATCTAACTAGACTCAACTCAATTAACTGAGCTAACTAATTACAACTCAAAGTACAACTCATCCTGATCTCCTTAATTAAGGGATAACTTCCTCAAACAAAGGGAAAACTATTGCATGTCTTCACATAGACTTCATGTTTGATTTTCTCCGACTAATTGACTCAAGATGAATTAATTAATTATTTTTCAAACAGCTGCTAAGATCAAATTCGAATTTTAATTCTCAATTTTAGTTCAGGGACTAACTAAAATTGGAATATATCCTGAAATTCTATTTATAGCAATGATATTTTTAGCACTTCTATATTTAGCATTTCTTGTTGCTATTTTCAACACTGCCTCTCAACAAGAAAGGGATTATCTGTCACCCCAATCCTGTCTCTGTGGAACTCGAATTTGCATTTTGACAATGCCTTAGTCAAAATATATTCATCCTACTCCTTGGTTGAAACATACAACAACAACATGATCCTCTTCACCATAGAGTCTTGAAAATGATGATATCAGATATCAATGTGCTTGGACCTATCATGAAATACTGGATTCTCAGAGAGTTTGATACAACTCTGATCATCACAATAGATTACAGTTGGATCCATCCTCTGATCAAACAATCCAACTAGAATTTTCCGCATCCAAATGGCCTCACATGCTGCCTGACTAGCAGCCATGTATTCAGCCTCTGCTGAGCTAAGTGAAACTAACCTCTGTTTCCCATTGTACTAGGAAATTGCAGCTGAACCAAGGTTGAAAGTTCCTCCTGAAGTGCTTTTCCGATCTGATGGACTCCCTACCCAATCTGCATCTGTGAAGCCTTGAAGCTTCACTCCCTCTATACATCTGTACCATAATCCATATTGAGATGTGCCTTTGAGGTATCTCATCGCATGCTTCGATGCCTTCCAAAACAACTTGATAGGTTGAACCATAGCTTGACTCAGCTGATTCACCGCAAATAACAAATATGGTTGTGTGTTCACTAAATACATCAATGAACCCACAAGCTATCGATAAACAGTAGTAGCTACTACCTCACTTGAAGTAGCATCCTCCTTCCTCCAGTTACCTACTAGAGGAGTCTGCATGGGCTTGCACTTCTCCATGTGGAATCCCTTGAGTATCTCATTGGCATACTTGCCTTGAGACACAAACACTTCCCCATCCTTCTACCACACTTCCATGTCTAGAAAGTAGTGCATAAGACCATGTCTTTCATCTTGAACTCTCTTGCAAGGTCCTCCTTGCAAGGCTTGATCAACTGATCATCACCTGTCAATATCAAATCATCAACATAAAGAACAATGATCAATGGCTTACCTTCTACCATGATGTGGTAAAGGTTCGCATCTACTTCACTCTTTGTGAAGTCCAACCTGGTGAAATAACTGTCAATCCTAGTGTACCAAGCACGAGGTGCTTGCTTCAACCCGTACAAAGCTCTCTTGAGTCGACACACTTGCGACTCATGATCTAAAGTCTCAAATCCTTCCGGCTGCTCTATTTACACCTCTTCCTCAATCTTTCCATTGAGGAACACAATCTTCACATCCATCTGATGGATCTTCCAACCCATCTGTGCTGATAGTGCCAACATCGATTTGATAGATGAGTACCTTGCTACAGGAGCAAAAGTCTCATCATAGTTGATCCCCTCAACCTGTGAGAAACCACGGGCAACAAACCTTGCCTTATGTTTCTCCACACTGCCATCAGATGCTTGCTTCACCTTGTAAAGCCATCGGGAACTCACCACTTTCTTGTCCTTCAGTCTTGGGACAACATCCCAAACACTGTTCTGAACTATGGAGTCATACTCCTCCACCATCGCATCAACCCAGATTGGCTTCTGCACTGCTTCCTCAAAGGAATATGGTTCGGTCTCTACACACTCCCCAACAAGGTCCATGTAACCAATGTACCACTCAGGTGATCTCCTCTGTTTGTGTTGAGAGGATGGTTGTCCCACATTCTCTCTCGCCTCCATCACCAATATGTCAGCTTCCCTTGAGCGTTTCCACCCATCTCTGGAAGACTTTGCATGAGTGGATGTCTCCACTCCTGGATCCTCTACATGTGGCTACTCTGCATCAGTCTGAGGCTCCTCCTCCCTAGGAACCAAAAGTTCCTCCTCTACATGCAACTTGAGTTCCCTCTTAAGGGAAACTCACATGGCCTTCTGCTCGTCGAACTTCAGATCTCTGCGTACCACTATCCTCTGACTGGTAGGCAAGAACACCCGATAGTTGTGTGGTGTATCAGTGTACCCCAAAAGTATCCCCAACTCAGTTGTTGGCTCTAGCTTCTTCTAGGCATCTTTGGTCACATGGAAATAAACTGATGATCTAAAGATCCTGAAGTGACTCACATCTAGTCTCTTCTCGGCGAAGGCCTCCACTGATGTCTTCATCCCCAGTATACAATACGAGCTTCTATTCTGCAAGTATGCTATTGTATTGCATGCCTCAGCGCACAAATGAAGTGGTAGACCTTGGTCATGCAGCATCGCTCAAGCTGCTCCCACAATCATTCTATTCTTCCTTTCGGCCACCCCATTTTGCTATGGGTTATGAGGTGCCGTCAACTCTCGTTTAATTCCTTCTGCTACATAGAAGTCCTTAAACTATTGGGAGACATACTCTCCACAATTTTCACTTTGCAAGGCCCTTATTTTCTTTCCAGATTCTTTCTCAACCAAGGCTTTGAACTCACAAAACCTTGAGAAGATTTGATCCTTCTTCTGCGTGAAGTAGATCCAACATCTACAAGAAAAATCATCAATAAAAATAACATAGTACATTTGTTTAGCGGTGGAGGTTGTCGAGAATGGTCCACAAACATCTATATGAACTCGCTCCAAGATTTCTCCAGCTCGACTGTCTCAATCCTGAAAGGAAGATTTTGCATACTTACCCAAGGTATAACCATTGCATGTATCCACTTGCTCCAGTTTACCCTTGGGAAGTCTAGTAGAAATCTGCTGCATGATCTTCAAGGCCCCATGGTGCAAGTGGCCCAATCTTCTATGCCATAGCTCACCAATATCTTGGCTTTGCACCACCTCTACTTTGAACTCAATGCAGAACAGTTGTCTACCTCAAGCTTGTAGAGATTCTTTACTCGAATCCCAATCCTCTTGGTATGTCCAATGCCGATATGCCTCAAGAATGCCTTTCCTTTACTAAAGACTACATCATAGCCTTTGTCTTCCAACATAGCGACGGATACCAAGTTCTTCTTCAGACCAGGCACATACTTTACATCAGTCAAGGTTTGAGGAGCTCCATGCTCCCTCTAAAACACAACCATGCCTTCACCTGAAACATGGTACTTTCCATCATCGCCCATATCTATGCGCATCTGGAGGTCCTTCTCCTCCATGGTACTGAATAGACTCTTGTCATCGGTCATGTGGAATAAGGCTCCACTGTCCAAGTACCAAACACAACCCACCATCGATGAAACCATGCATGTGTTGAGGGTGAAATCCACTTCAAACTGTAAGGCCAGTGTCTCACCATCTGATCCTTTCGAGGATCCCTTCTTGGATTTCTTCTGTGGACAATTCGTAGCATAATGGCCCACCTCATGACAATCAAAGCATCACACTTTCGATTTGTCAATCTTCTTCCCACCATGGGAAGAACTTGATTTGGAATGGGAGGCCTTCCCCTTCCCTTTCCTCGCCTTACTCGCCAATGCTATATTTTCTTCATCATCTTGCTTTGATGACAATCCATCTCTGGTGCTTCTCCTTATCTTCTCCTGCATTAGATCTGACCAAAGTCATTCCTAATCTGGCAGTTTCTGTCTTCCATTTACTGAGTCTTGGTAGCTATGCCAGCTCTTAGGAAGACCGAGGAGAGCAAGACTCACCTATCATCATCGGCTGTCATGATTCCTACACTTCCAAGCTTATCCCTGTAGGTAGTGAGCTTGTTCAGATATGTGGAGATCATGTCACCCTTTTCACACTTTATTTTTCGAAGCCTGTCTTTCAGCGCCAGCTTCCTCTAATTTCTGTTATTCTGATATATATCCTTCAATGTTTTCCACATTAAAAACGGTGTCTCCTTCCCATGGAGACTCGAGACAATGTGGTCTCGAACTCCCTCCAGAAGAATCCTCCTCGCTCTAGCCACACATTTCTTCCATTCTGCCAATTCTTGGGCATTAGCAGTTGTTGGCTTGGGGACTTCTTGATCAATGGAGTCCTTCAAACCGTTGTCCTCTAATATTGCTTCCATGCGATCCTTCCAGGCTATATAATTCAGGTTGCCATCCAAGGCATACTCGAGTCTCAAACCATTGAACGCCATTGGTGAAATTTGAGATGTGATAAGAATTCAATTTCTATAATTAGGAACTTCAACCTTTGAACTTCTCCCATCTTTGTATACTATTCTCTGCTTTGATCACCTTTACTCTGATACCATGTAGAAATTCTCACTGTAGATCACCTGATAATGCAATATACTAAAGAAAAATACTTGATCTACTTCTACAAACAAACTTGCGAAATCTTAATCAATTTTGAGCAAGATCAAATAGAACACATATAACAGAGAATGAGAAATCAATCACACATGAACACATAAGAATACTCTGGGGAAAGCCTCAACTAAAAACCCTGATATCTGTATTATCATACAAGTGGAAATATCTCTGGATTACACAAAGCTTTAGCTCACAAGCTATCCAGCTCTTAGTACAATCCCTCAATGCTGCTCTTAGAATGAATAGACACAACATATGCCTTCCTCCATTCCTCCAAGCCACCTATTTCCTTGCGCAATTTCTTTTGGGTCCTCTGGCTACCACCTGTGTGAATTCACCTCTCGCACAACTCACCAAACTCAGAAGTAACTGTGAATCTCCAAGGAATGAATTCCTTCTACATGCAAGAGATATCCTCAATGGAATATTCCTACAACTGATAGTACATTGTCCCATCCTCTGATCTCAATTGGGTCTCTGACTGAACTAACATGCATGAGTTATTTATGAGAGAATATTCAGTTATCTGAAGTACACTAGTTACATGCATGCATGCATTAACTAACTGAACTCTCAATCAGTTCCTCAAACTGTTAGAACTAATCTAACCGGACTTAACTCAGTTAACTAAGCTAACTAATTACAACTCAAAGTACAACTCATCCTCATCTCCCTAATTAAGGGATAACTTCCTCAATCAAAGGGAAAATTGTTGCATGTTTTCACATAGACTTCATTTTTTATTTTCTCCAACTAATTAACTCAAGATGAATTAATTAATTATTTTTCAAACAACTGCTAAGATCAAATTTGAAATTTAGTTTAGGGACTAACTAAAATTGGAATGTATCCTGGAATGCTATTTATAGAAATGCTATTTTTATCACTTCTATATTTAGCATTTCTTTTTTCTATTTTCAACAGATAATATCTCTTTATAATAGCAAACCAACACTTTAGCCATGTCCTCATGATCTTGAACCTTGACACTTTCTTGGTTTCTTAAGGAAGAAATATGATTGTGGTGTTGAAGTTGAGGTATCAAATCGTGGAAGTGTTGGAAATTGGGAAAACGTTGGGGGGGATGAATCAATATTTTATAGATTTTAACAATTATTTAGTTAATTAAACACCTTCAAAAATACAATACTGGGGACAAAAACAAACCTTCTTTTGATTATAACAGAAGAACCAATTTCAATTTACATCAAATTTTGTAGGTACCAACCTATAGGAGGCACCAACCCCTATTTCTTTACAAACACCCACTTGTTGGAAGCACTGACTCCCACTATTTTTGATAACCAACCAACTGGAGGCACCAACCCCATTATATTTACAAGCATGACCTTAAGGAGATTCTAGTTCCCTAATCTGCAAGCACCAACTTTCTTCAACCACTCAAATCCCTCTTTCATTCATTTTCAATATAAGATCCATGGCTCCATAATTAGATATCACTCTTTTATTTTTAAACATAAATTTAGATCTGCACTATTTCAACTAATCCTGTCTCTCTACCTCTACACAAATTTAATTTCAGACCTACACTCAAATTTGTACTAAGTGGCACACAACATCTCCAACAGTCCTTCACCACACTTCTCTATATCTTTCCTTATTCTTACATTTGTTCCTGTATGTGTGCACAAGCTCCTCTCGTCAATTTGCATTTATAGTTTTACTATGTTTATTACCATGGGTATTGATACATTTTTTCACCCATGGTATAATTAATTGAATGAAGCATAGCCTTATCAGTTCCACTATTAATTTTTATGGGACCACATTTTTTTCTCACATCATACTCATCACCATTTTGGCCCAATTTAATAACTTTGGCACTTGAAACACCAAATTTTCAAGCCCCCTGTAGCTACCCATAGTGCTTATGCTTGACTCATTGTGACCTTAGAGATGACCATGGCCAAAATAGCGCTCGCCACCCATCGATCGTCGCTCACCATTCGATGCTCAATAGTTACAACTCTCTCCAAATGGGCACTCTGATAGACAGAAAATGCCACTTTCTCGTTTTTTTTTTATGACAATAAATTATCCATTTGTCAGCCATTTCTCACCACTTGTTGACGAAGTTCATTATTGGCTATCGTACCATCCAACCAATGGTTTTATAAATGGAAATACCACTTTCTTGTTTGCTACTAATAATGGGAAATTCTCCATCTTAGGCTATTTCTCATTGCTTGTCAGCCAAGCTCACTTCCAGCTACATTACCCTCCAACCGATGGTTAGTTTGACATAAATACCAATTTCCTGTATGCAACTGATGATGGGAAATTCTCCATCTAACGGCCACTGCTCACCACTCGTTAGCCAGGTTTAGTGCTTGCTATAATACCCTCTAATCGGTGGTTTGATAGACGAAGGTTTCACTTGATGGTGCCTTTACTTATTACTTCTCTTGATAGTGATTTGCATTGGGGGATTTTTGAGGTCTAAAATGGGCTTCCTAAGGAAATTATAAAATAATATTGGAAACAATAAAATAAGATTAGATGACATCATCAAATTTTAGAGGGAAAAAAGAAAAAACTATTTTTTCAACTCATATTTTCAACTTATATCCCTATGGGTTTACTCAAATTTTGAGCGGAAACACTCATTGGATGTACAATTTGATTAATTATCTAGGGAGCACCCATGTTGCATACTTTCGATGGACCTTGCTATACAAAAACTGAGAAATACATGAAAAACGTGTTTGCAATCACGTTTTTTCATGTATTTCTCATTTTTCATGTAGCAGGGTCCATCAAAAGTATGCAATATGGGTACTCTTTGGATGGGGAATTAAATTTTACATCCAAAGAGTACTCCCACTCAAAATAATAGTAAACCTTAGGGAGATAAGTTGAAAATACGAGTTGAGAAAGTAGTTTTATTATTTTATTATTTTTTAATCTTTTTAATTTTTTACTCCAAAAATGGTGAATCATCCCCCATGGTTGACATCATCATCTTGAATCCTATTGGTTCCTATAAAGTTTATTTTGGTTGTACATTTTTCTTAGGAGGCCCATTTCAGACCTCAAAAGTGCCCTAATGTTCATCTTTTGACTCACTGCTCATCAACCAACACTGCTGCAATTCAAAACTTTCTCAAGCCAAGTGATCTAATGGATGGGGTTCCAGTGGCTGATATGAAGTTGGGAGTTTACTTCCAAGCCATAAGTGGTTGGAGGTTGTGACCATTGGCTTATTCCGTTCTTGAATCTTATAGGTTAGAGATATTTATAACATCAAATACCAAACCAAATTTTCTAGATCGAAGTCCTAAAATGGGGTCCACTGTCACATCACCTACATCGTATTTGACACATCATTTGTCATTACCACTAATAACCTACCATGTGTCAAATGTTAGTTTTCCATTTGTCCTATCAAAAGTATTAAATTCACCTACCATGTGTCACCCTCACAAGTTTCCACATCATCGTATGATCCAAATCATTGCCACTCTATCTTCCATATGGAGGTACCTCTTGTCCTGCCATGCATGTCGAGAACTGCTTCATCGGTCGTCGCTTTGTTGTGTGATTTTTTTTTAATTGTACTATCTGATAGACCCATGGGTGCTTACTACCAAACCCCTTATGACTGACCATTATGACCAACGACGTCTTAATTCAGTTCTTATCAGCTGTCAGTGCCCCCTCCTGAGCTTGTGCCATGAGATTTTAGCACCAATCTAATTACTCGGCCCATGAGGCTAAGAAAATTGTTGGATTATGGGTGGGGGGGCTTCCTGGTTTTGGTACAAAGAAAGGGGGGCCCACAACCAATCAATTGTTTCCACTTAGACTTAGTAAATCATGATGATTTCCATCATGGGCGGTACCTCCATGTTAACATTTGAACGAACTTGGGACCCATCTCTTCGTCAATCTGTCCACTTAGCCTAATCTAATGGTGAAACTTTGTATTTTAACACCCATTTTAGTCTATCATCTTCGAACCCAAATTTGTTCTAAGTCCTTGGGAGTTAGGAAAGGTTCCACATACAAATAGAAAGGTGTTTGAGAGGGATATCTACCTAGACATGTTTCATACTCTTTTGAACAAAGAAATAGGAGGAAAAAATCCTTAAAAGAGAAACTACCCAAACTAACTTCATCCATGACAACATGAAATGAGAATGGATACTCAAAGAAATAATGATATCAATGAAATTATGAACAATGAACATCCTCCCCAAGAACTTGACATCTATGACAATGACAATGAAATCAATCACAACATACACTTAGTTAATCTTCTAACACACTCAAAATTCTCCCCCTTTGGAATTGATGGAAAAGACACAACACCAGACATTTCTCATTTATGGATTTGGGATTAACAACCCCTGTCACGCTATAAAGTTTAATGTTTTCTCACTCTCCCAGATAATGATATTGCTTCAATTTCATCTCCAATGTCTACTCACTCTCCCCCTTTGACATCAATAGCGAATGAGAATATCTCAAGTTGAATGATCTTCTTACTCTCCTCCTTTGTGCTTATTCTATACATACTGAGACCAAATCTTCGACTATTGATTTAGTGCATACAAAAGATTGTACCTTAAGCTTTCTTGGGAAAAATAATCCCCTTGAATACATGCTACTTCTCTTTGCAACTCCCCCTGAGCTTCTTCACTTCTCTTCTCTTTGATCTTCTTTTGTACAACTATTCCTAACTTAATTGGACACCTTCTTTCATTCGTTTTGAAGGAAATTATTTAAGAGATGAGGGATACATCACTCCCAAATTCTTCCTTAAATACTCAAAGTTCTCTCGGGAAAGAGACTGGGTGAATATATCAATTATTTGTTCCTTGGTTGATATATATTCTATCATTACAATATAATTAACCATCTATTCTCTAAGAAAATGGTACTTGATAGGTATATGCTTGGATTTTTAGTGAAGAAAATCATTCTTGGACATACTTATGGTATTTATATTATCACACATTATGGGAATTGATGCATCCTAAGTTACTTCCATGTTTTGCAATGTTTGTTTCATCCACAGTTTCTGAGTGCAACACATAGAAGCTACTATGCACTTGGCTTCAACTACGGATAATGAGATTGATGTCTACTTTTTGCTTAACCAAGCCACTAAACAGTCTCCAAGAAATAAAGTACCACCATTTGTTCTCTTCCGATAATATACACTACCAACCCAATGAGAATCTATTTATGTAGTTAAGGAAAATTTCTCACCTTTGGGAAACCATAAACCAATGTCCATTATGGCCTTTAAATATATGAACTATTTTTCCAGCTAATAGATGACTCTTTTAGGGGTTCATTGATACCTTGCTACTAAACTAACAACTTTAATTATATTTGGCCTTAAGGTTGTTAGGTACAAGAGGTTTCCAATCATTGTTCTGAAAATCATTCGATTGACCTTAGGTGATTCATCATGTTTACAAAAATTACAACCAGTGACCATGAGAGTGCTAACAGGTGAACACTCTTCCATCCCAAACTTTTTGAGCATCTCCTTGAGGTTCTTTCTTTGAGAGATAAACATTATTTTAGGAAATTTAATTACTTCAATTGTTATTCATTAAATTATCGACTATGAGCTTATAAGTTGATGATGCTTCAACAACATATATGTAGAAATAAGTTTAATTGGTTTGTAGGCTATGCTAGAAATAAATAAACAATCTACTAAAATAATACACCCAATAATTTAATTGAACATGAATTCACCTTTTACATGTCATTCAAAATAGGACAATTAACATTAAATCAAATCACATTAATAATTGTAAACATCATAAAGATGTATATATGTTTCAACAATTCCTAGAGTTCAATCGAGCAAAGGAAATAAACACATGCATTGAAATAGAAACAAGACACTCAAAACATAGATAAAACATTCAAGAGTCGTAGTTTCGAGTCTTGTAGTATTTCTACCACCTATTGGGTTCCTAAAGTTAACAACTCCTCGCACCAAGGGTCCTGAAACCACTCACATGAAATACCAAAACTAGAAATTACAAGAACAAAAACTAAGAACAATGAATCAACTCTAACTGTGCATTAAACTAAATAAAATAACATCTGCTTTACTAACTTTACAAATACATCCCAGGACAAGGGGCCTTTCCTATTTGGGAGCATTGTAGGGAGATGAACGAAACTAAGAAATTGATCAACAACAAAATGATTTCATTAATAATCCAAAAATTACAAAGTACAAGTTCATATGATTCTAACAAAACCTCATGTTCATCCCCCCACACCTACCTTTTACTCATAAGTTTATACAAGAAATAAAAGGTGCGAATTGGAACCAATTTCCCCAAATATGGTTTTCCTAGTCATGATTAGTTTACAAAATATTGTCTTTGATACATTATTAGTTGAATATATGATCACATAGGATTTGTTTGGCATGGAAATCCTATGAATAGCTTGATCTAGTGTGTTTGGCTAATTGGTCGCTTAGTTTGGGGCATAACTAGTCAATGATGTAACCATAAATTTCCCTTTGAAAGAACCACTAATATCTCCCAATTCATGCATTTTTTGGAGGTATTTAACCTGATTGGGGATGTCCTAAATAAAAACCCATGTTTTATTTTTTTCGAACTTCAGCTTTATTTTCCCATAAATTGTGCCCAAAGTTGGTGACTCCATTCTTTCCTGGCACTAGTTGTCTAAACTGTTAATAATTACCTAGAGATTTCTAGAATTGACTTGGGTGCAATGTGAATATCATGAATTCAAGTTGTCGATGCTAGAGACAAAACCCATGTCGTGGAATTCTCCTTAGAGTCACGTAAATATGCCAATGTCGGAGGTTAGTTACCAAACCTGCATAGGAGTTATAAAAACCGTCTAGACAAAACTGTCACTAGTAATAAATCAAGCATTATCCTCTTTAATCCATTAAAAATAAAATAAAATGAAAACAATTAATTGCTTAACATTCTTAGGTTATTATGACACATTCATGGGAAAATAGGTTAAGAAAGGAAATGAATGGGTGACAAGATGCGGGAAAATGGCCAAGAAAAGATGTTTTAAATGGAAAAAGGAATGGAAAATCAACAACCCAAAATCTCCCGCATGCTTGCACCTTTGCATATCCTCATGCAAACAAGCTAAGTTGGTTATTAGCCATATTGCAGAATTACTAATTTCGTATTTCATGCCCATATTCATTATTGTGCCTCTTGCACACAATCTTTTTGGTGTATGGGACAACTATTTTGAAAAGGTGCCTAATTTGCAAAACAAACAAAATAAATTCTACTTGAAGTATGTGACTACTGCATTTCACAATCCAAGCAAGTATCTTGAACAAAGAACCTTGTTCCTGCTCTTACACTATTCAAATCCTCCATAACTATTAATAGTAATCCCTTTACTACATTAAATACATTTCACTTATTTTGACGAGTTGTTGCATAGATTAAAAATTATGGTCTTCTTGTTAAATGATTAAAAATATGACGCAGATCATGTCACAAATGTTCCACAACTTTTCTACAGAGGCTCAGAGTCTTTGGCTTAGGATTTTCACCATGTTGTTACTGGATATTGATCTGCTACATGTTGGGCCTCTCAACTAAACCTAAGAGAATGTTAGTGTATGTAAGATATGGATCACCATAGAACCACATATTTTTATATGTTCTTGCAATAATTACGTTTCCCTCAGGTTATACTCCAAGAAAAATACATTTTCGATTGTTGTAGCGTGTGTAGCAAGCAGTGGTTTCTTCATCTCCAGATCAAATATTTGCCTCCACCGCTCTTCACAATGGCCCAACTGCAACAATTAAACCAACACTTAATTACAAATGCACACAACTACTAAAAGCTTTGACTACTTAAAAATCACAAAGCTCAATAACAAAATCTATAAGGTCTCCACTAATCTATGAACCTCATCTTAAACCAAATGATAATATTATTGATAATGCTCATGAGGAACCATTGTCCCTTTTCGAAATAACTATACCAATCCCTTATTTTTAAGTGATGCCTACACCATCTATTTAAATAGTGAATATGGTTAATCTATTAGCTCCTCATAAAATAAAAATAGGTATATACCTTCCTAGCTTCAACCTTGCAATCTAATAATAACTTTTCAAAACAATGCTAGCCTTGTAAATTTCTTGCCCCATTGTCAAGCCCAAAGGTGTATTCAACCATCCTTTCATACAAGTCTAGTCTATCATTAATCTGCTCCATATGATAAACCTTTTTGAACAACTTCCTAACAAATAATTCCAAAGATACATAAGCTTCTTCTCATGATATGCCTACCAAATCATCAAAACATCATGTCTCCAAAATCTAAAATGTCATCATCTAATAATACTTGGTCCAAGCCATTGGTTATGCTCTATGTGAATAGAAAAAAACTGAAGAGAGTTTTGGATTTTTATGTGGATAATTATTTAATCGATATTTCGAGCTAAATATCATAACCCATCATCAGGAGACTCACAGAAGAATATTGGATATATCCAACTGGTCTATATGTAAATAAATTTAAAAAAAAAGTAAGATTAACTAAATATTGAGAAATTTTGATATGTTTCTTCTCAAAGCATATAATCTCATTTAGCTTATCCCTTCCATGAAACAATCCAAATATTCTCTTAAAAAACCATTCCTTTTCAATTCCATGTATCTTAACCTGCTATTTGCATGACCATACCCAATCAGTTTCCTTTTTCTCCTTTCTCTTCTATCAACTTCCACTGAGATTTTCACATTGCTTCCTCCTACTACACCTCTTGCTTTCCTAGACATATATCACTTTGAAAAAGGGGAGATGTAGTTAAAGGACTTCTTGGCCTTTTCCTAATATTACCATCCATAGGCTTCATACCTCTAAGATCTTTCTTCTTACATGCGTCTTCATTTCCTAGCTTCTTCATTAATAATCCTACGATAGAATATTTCCATAATGGACTTGTAGAAGGGTCCCTGAGAGACTATGACCTTTGTACAATGGTCAAATATTTCAAAGAGAGGTCTCCACTGAACAATGTTTATTCAACATGATTTTTAATTTTTGATCTGGGTAGTTTGAAAATAGCCTAGAGTCTTTAAATCACAATACTTGAATTTTAAGACATGGAATATGAATATAATGGTTGATCGAATTTCAAATGCTTGATCTAGATGAAATCACTCAATGTAGATACTGTGACCATTCTTAGAAACGTTCAACTCTAATGTTCTTAGCAAGTGGGGCACTCACAACGAGCCATATGCATTACTTTATGTCGAAAAAAATAATTTTGAATGACAAGTCCCTCAAAAAGCATCGTAGAAAGCTGAAAAATGGTTCAAATATTCACGATTTTTCACAATGAAACTAATATAGCATCTCATTTAGCACATTTTCCTCGCAACCCACTTAGCATTTTTCCTCTGATTACATGCACTTCCTTTGGATTTCATGCAAGTAATTCCAAAATTCCTATCCAAAACTACCAACTTACAACTGGGTAAGATGCATCAGTTTTATAACAAAAAATTGTAAGGAATGTCCTGCAAATCCATCATCTTGAATAAATATGATTGCAAATATATGCCTTTTCATGAAAAATATACCATATAACCAACTTTTATTTTAAGAAAATAATAATCAATCAAATGCATTTGGACAGAGGTATGAAGATATAACATCCACTTTACTTGAAAGTAGAAATTGTATGTCATGTTAGATATCGCGTCTTTGAATGATCTCTTCTGCCTCTGCAAGCGCTACTCTAGTTTTTGATCCAATTTGGTGGCCCAAATGTTTGCAACTAGAATATGTGGTTGAAAGAATTTTACCAAGATTAACATTTGTCTTCACAACCAGACCATTAAGTAAATAGATAACATATTTAGTTGCTACATTTCGAGTAACACCTTTTGCATATGGACACCCTCCAAGCCTAGATATTGATGAGTTAATGCTGCTAATTCCCATATGTGTAGCAACGCCTATGGTGTCACCAAGAGAGATTTCATATCATATCATTTCATAAAGATCATTTTCAACATATGCTATGTTTTATTGAGATATGGCGCATTCAACAGGGAATCCGACAACATAAGACACGTATAGGTATATAGAGTATATTTGCAGCATTCAAGATATATTTATAACAACGTAAAATACCTTCAGTAGTACAACTGATGTTTTATTTTGAGAAATACTCTGAGGAAGAGGAAAAAAAAACAAATTCTATTTCGTAAGAAGAACTTCGACGTAAATCACATGTAGAAAGACCTTTGTCGACGCGTTTCAAACCAACCAGTGTGGTTCATCGTCAGGACAAGTTTTATGGATCACAAAAGCCTCAATTCAACTCTTACAACTTTTATGGATCACAGAAGCCTAAATTCAACATCTTACAACTTTTATGGATCACAGAAGCCTCAATTCAACAACTTCTATTTCCCCAACATAAATAACAACATGAAAACCCTTCAACTTTGGTGTCAACACAAGAAGTTGTGTACCAACCACTGATTTGGTTTTCACACATAGGTCATCTGGAGGGATTCTTTTTGTTAATAAAATGAGGGAACAAAGGCATCCAAATCACAAGGGAGACAATTTTTTCATAATTTCGAAAAGAACCCTTCCAATATGCCTAAACCTTCTCATGTAGCTCAACATGCTCCCTTTGTACATCACACAAAAGTTGCAAAGATTTTCCAGCAGGCACAATTTCACTAGCTATGGATCATAAAATTTGGACAAAAAGAATTCATGGGAGGAAAATATTTAATCTCATATTTCCAAACAAACAAACAGGTGGAAAGAGTTTCAATATTTACATAAAAATGATACTACAAATTAAAACAATTTGAAACATAGCAATGGTAATGAAAAAAATCCAAGAGTATGATCCAATCTATCATATGTTTGTAAAATTAATCCATCAACTGATATTTCATCTGCTTGAAAAATTGAATGAAATGAACACTAATGAATATTCCTTCCCTACAAGGGTTGTTGGCCAATGGAAAACAAGAAAAAATACCATCACAAGGCTCAATGAAGAATTGGTATTATGGACAAATAATAAGTAGGAGGATACAACAAGTATAGGCACATGACCATGAGGGAAAAAGATGAATGAATGAATGCTTATGCAGTTTCTTATCATCATTCCTAAATTTTTAACAAACCAAAGAGTCTCATGCTAACTTTTACCTTAGGTTTTCCCTGTATGTTGGAGTTGCTAGGTATGTTAATAATGAATCATGTGAGATTGATGATTGTTGATAATAAACTAAGTCTAAAACTAATCGAAAATAGGGTGCCATGTTGATGTATGATGATGATATGATGTTATTGATTGATGAAGGCTAATTGTGCAAAGTTTAACGCTAAAATTTGAAACTAACTGTGTGGTGTTGATAATTAATGAAGGCTAGAAATATACCCCTCTTATTTTCAAACCATAGGATTGCAATTGTTGCTAAAAAAATTACAAAATCCTCAATAAATCCCAACCCTGTGGTACAACTTTCTACCATGTGAATGAATGTTTTGGAGTCGAGCATGGAAAGAGATCATTGGATTACCGATCATTAATGCATGTCATTAACCAATGTGAGATGACTCACTAGTGATATCAATGAGCATCAAGACACCTTAGTACATCTTGCTAGGGACAAACAAATCTGTTGAGGTCAAGTCACCTACAATATCTGAAAATAAAGGGACATTGATATATTCCCATTGTCAATAGCAAGATAACCTACCATTGATGCATGCATGCCTTAAGGTACTGAAAGAAGTATATAACCTTGAACCCGGATAATGAGCTGACGTCGATGGGTCAAGACCCATTAGTAATATGACCTTAATGCATCCCACATCAACTAAAATGAGAACATACAAAAAATTTAAGAATTTACAGAGGATTAACAACATAATGCATATATTATTAAGGACTTTTCCTAATAGTAACCTGGGTTTCAAGCAAGTTCTCTTCTAACTACGTTAGTTTCCTGGTTTTCATAGTTAGATTTATTTTTATCTTTACTATTTATTTACTTATTCTCCTACACTACTTGAAAAGTGAGCTTCTCTTCAAGTTTCCAATGAATCCATGTGCATAATAGAATACTAAATATGCTCATACTCAAATTTAAGAAGTAAACTTTAAGATACACAAGAGTATGCAGAGAAACCACTTGCTTTAAGTGATATGATGTTTGGAGTTGTTGAATGATAGAGGTGTTAATGTCCTATTTTATAGTAGTCAAAATCTAGGCTTAGTCTTTTTATTATTTTTGTTCAACTTGTAAAATGTTGCTATGATCTCTTAGAGATCAAGTTATTTTTGTTTTTTAGAGAAGTGTGATATCATATGATTGGTTTGAGTCTAAGTAATGTTATGCATGAATTTTTCTCTCAAAAAACCATCGAACTAGTTTCTCCTCCTCCTAAGATGTCCTAAACATCCAAAGGAAGTTGATGCACTTTGTATGCAGGGGACCCATACACTTTTTCAAGATGGAGGTTTTCTTGCTACAACAACTATCACCAGGTTCTAATTTCTCTTTTCTAGCATAATTCACATTGTGTGTTGTTGGTTTCATCTTTGACAACCAAGGAGAGCACCCATAAGAGCTTACAACCCCCATAACCTCTGAGTCATTGTGCTTTCTCACTGTGCTTGTGTATTGACAAATGCACTACATTTAGAATAACAAATTCCTTCATTGTAGTATGAGTGTTGGGTTCTTGTAGTTTGAACTTTTTAATACAGGGGATTTCCATTCAAAGTCTGCTAGAAACTCTCATCTAAACCCTAATTTCATACTCGTTATGCTTTCTTGCTGCACTAAGTTGTTGAGCACTGTAATTGCATTGAGAAACTCTAAAATTATCTTTTCATTGTAAGCTATGACTAGATGAGATAGGAAGAAGAAGCACATAGGGGGAGACATAGTCAGGTTTGAGCCTCAAGATATTTCCTTGATAAACTCAGATCCAACAATTAGGATTTCATTCAAAAAGATTGGTTGCATCAGATTTTGTGAAAAGATACAAGGTTATAGTGTTCAATTGACCAACGAGTTTTGTTTAAACTTCACTGGGGTAGAAGTAAAGGTTGGATAGTTGAGATTCCTAGTGTTAGATTTTACCATTTCAGTTGCTACAAAGATCCCTCTGCATGGAGAATAATGGTTCAAGGGCATGCCTTTAGATATAGTTCACTACAAAGACTTCCTAAATCCAAAGTACAAAAACAAATAATATGGAGCTATTGTGCCAAGGGAATATCTTCTTGAACCCTATAGAAAACTACTCAAGGTCATCTAGAGATATTTCACTTGTGAAGGAAATTTGGGAGAGTTTATCAGTATCATTTTAGGTTGTTGATGCATTTCACAGGTAAAATCCCTTTGAGTCTACCTTTCTACTTGTTCATGAGAATTAATAAAATGGAAGATAAGGTTTAGGGTAAGAAAAGTCAAGTAGAGCCCAATCTCTTTCATTTTTCTTTGACCAAATTGTTAGTAGAGGAGGAGTTGAAAAAGAAAAATCAGTCATGGCAAGCATTCTTGTATTCATCGAAGTTGACAATTGAGTTTCCAAATGGCCCCTAGAGTAAAAAGTGTACACCTTCATATTTGGCAAAGGATGCTCAATCAATAGTGGAGAAATCAGAAAAAGGCCATCAACTTCAGTTGACCTATCATACAAGAAAAAGGGTAAAAAACTTCATTTTCCTCCTGAGGTGGTGGAGGTTCCTAAGAAACCACTCACAAGATCTACTTTGAAGATATTTTCCATTGAGTAAACTCCTGAAAATCCAACTAAAGTTCTAGATACCATACCAAAGAATGTTGATTCATATGACAAGGATAAGGAGATTATAGAACTAGAGGAACAGTTAAAAAAGGCTCATTTAGTTATTGCCTAGCTTCAACATAATAATAGGGATTTGAAGAATATTTTTTTAGATAATACAGCCAATGCTAATGAATTATAACCAGTGATGAAGAAAAATACATCTACCATTAAGTCTAAAGGTAAATAAAAGGCAGAAGCATAGAACATTCAGGAGCTAGAGACCTCATAAATAAGGATTCATGTAACTAGGTTTTTAGCCAGGAAGTTGCAACTACAGAAATAAAGTGTGATGCAAGCAGAGTCAATGAAATAAAAGAAGAAGGCTGAGTTGGATGAAGGGAAGCACACTTTTCATACGCTGAGGAAGAAGTTGAAGAAAGCTCAAAATGAAATTACTAGCCTTAGATAACAAGATGAGAGGGTCAAACAGAAGCTACATGACCACTTGAACATCTTTGAGCCAACCTTGTTTGAATCTAAGCGTATGTTGAAGAGAAATATGCCCCTACACAGATAGCTCAAGAAAATTTGCGGGAAAAATCTCACTTTGAAAAAGGAGCCAAGGGGTACAAAACAACAATTACATGAGGCATTACAGAAAAACCAAAAGGAAGAAAGAGGAAATCTAGACTTGTTGGCTGAGGCAACAAAGGTTTGAGTTTGGATAGGAAACTACGATAAATTTTTCTTTTTTCCTATTTGTTTGAAGTTCATTAGCCTATATAAATCACATCCTATGCTTTTTTGGGAATTTGTTTGTAAAAGAGGTAGGTGACACAGTAATGCAACAAAGTTGTTGCACTACTGTCAATGTTTTTAAAAATTGATAGTGGGTTATGGTTTTCGGTGCTATTTCTTGTGCATGGAGGCTTAAGGAAGTTTTTAATATCTTCATCATCATCAAAAAACTTTTTTCCTCAACTAGAGGCCCTAGCACTTAGTCAAACATATGCAAGTGGAAATTTGTTGCGCTCAGGCGTCGCGCTTCTGCTGTAGGTGGTGAGTTTTATAGGAGGAAGTTTATAGTCTAGACAAGTGTTTTCCAATGGGTGGATGATAATTTAGGATTTTGTTTATACTTTTTTGGCACATAAAGAAGTACTAGGCATGATCATATGCTTGCAAATCATCAACTCACTATGTTTTCCGCTTTGTTTTTGCTGAAGAAGGAAATAACATGTCGAATGAGTTGTGCTTTCACATAGTCAACAGTTTGACCACAAAATTTGAATCTAAAACTCCTGTAATTGACTCTTATGGTTATGATAAATGTCATGAGGTGTTTGGGAGGTTCGAGCCTAATTTTTATACATATATTCAATGTAATTTGTTTAATAATTTCTTAGTCAAAATAGTTTCCTAGTTTCTAGAAAGTAGTTCCATATTTCTTTCTATAAGAAGAAACTGAATCTTTTTAGTGAATTCAGTTCCTAGAGGAAGGAGATCTCTCTCTCTCTCTCTCTCTCTCTCTCTCTCTCTCTCTCTCTCTCTCTCTCTCTCTCTCTCTCTCTCTCTCTCTCTCTCTCTCTCTCTCTCTATATATATATATATATATATATATATGATCTATTTTTTACTAAGAAAAGGGTTGGTCAGGGTTTGATAGAGAAGACATTGTGTATTTTACATTTTCATTAAGTTTTAGTGAATGATAAAGGTTGGAGTCAACTTTTTTAGGGATTTATGTGTCAGTCTCTTATTGTGATGTTTATCTCCTATTTTGTTTCATTATCTTATGTTATTTCTATGCTTAACTGAAATATATTTAATGTTATTTAAGCAATAATTTGTTTCAGAATTCACTGTTAAGTTCTATGTTATGACTCACTAAACAATTTATTGTTTTTCTTCCATTGTAATATCTAAAATTTATCCTTATCTAGATGATTTAGATGTTATTAATTCCACTACTCATCTTATCACCTCTTTACAATGAAATTTGACAAAGACACCATAAGGGTTTCCTACCTTGCCCCTGTCTAAGGATCCTTCTTTTTCCCATTTGTTCATTGAAAACCATTAGATTAATATGGCTCCATGCCCAACATATTTTCCATCTTCCCTGACATCAAACTGTTAAGACCTATTCCTCTCTAATCTCAATACCTATCCTAAAACCTAAGACAACCAATCATATAATTGATTGAAGATAAATATAGAGAGAGCCATCTCTGAAATTGGAAGGGCTAGATTCTAGTTTTAAAGTGGTTTGTGGTTACCTTTGGGTTCCTCTCCTCAGTTTGAAGGAGTTATGAAGTGCTAACAGGAGGAATGTGGTATTTATATGATTGTTTAGAAACAAGCTTCAACGTGATTCACATATCCTTGGTCCTATGATTCATTAAAAACTATTAGCATATCTCGCTTTGTCATGTTGTGTAGATCTTCCACAGATTGATGATCAATCTCTTGAAGGCATGAAGGTTCTTATGAGAGGAAAGAGAGAAACTCCTCAATCTCGGGCTCCAATATATGCTCTTCATTTATTTTTTGTAACTCTTCAGCTTCTTTAGAATATTGGCAAGGATGATCAAGGAAGACTTCTAAGGCTTCTTCTTGGTATGGCTCTTCTTTGGGATGTTGCTCATAAATTTATTGTTGTTCTATTTCTCCTTGAGATGCAATTATGCTCTTCATGGCTATAAGGATTTTCACTTCTTGAGATGTAGACATGCCTTGACTCAATATTCGAGAGATTTCTTGTAGTGGCATTTCCCATCAATTATTTTTAACACCTTTCTTCTACTAGTTGGTAGATCCTATCAACACACAAATTAGTGTATAGGAGTTCTTACAACAGACTAAAAACTTTGCAAGGAAATAAATGAAATATGTGAAAAGAATGAAAGTTCAAGGTGAGATCTATCATGTACTCGAATGACCTCATGCTACTAAGGCCCATTGTTAGCAGTTATATGTTTATTGTGAATTTTCTTCTTCCTTCCCACGAATCAGACCTAAAGGAAAACATACTAGGATAAAACACACAACTAGAAAATGTAACAAAAAACAAATCAATCAGGACCTGGTTCATTGACACCTCCCCTGGTAATGACCTAAAATGTCAGGTAATTTATTTTCCTACATTTCTATTCATTAAATTATCGACTAGGATCTCATAAGATGATGAGGTGTCGACAACATATATGTAGTAATAAGTTTAATTAGTTTTTAGGTTGTGCAATAAATAAATAAACGATAT
This sequence comes from Pinus tabuliformis, assembly GCA_031772625.1. Classification (NCBI taxonomy): domain Eukaryota; kingdom Viridiplantae; phylum Streptophyta; class Pinopsida; order Pinales; family Pinaceae; genus Pinus; species Pinus tabuliformis. Next base: position 1,706,154,186 of record CM062818.1, read on the forward strand.
GTTAAAATAAAACTCCCAATAATTTAATTAAATGTGAATTCACCTTTTACATGCCATACAACCAGGAAAATTAACATTAAAAGAAATCACCATAACAATTGTTAGCATCACATAGGTGTTCAATCAGTTTAACAATTCTTCTAGTTCAATCCAACAGAGAAAGAAGCACACACAATGAAAAAGAAACAAAACACACAAAACAAATATAAATCATTCAAGATTCATAGGTTTGAGTCCTGTTAGCGCTTGAAATTTCACCTCAGGCTGAGAAAGGTAAACCTCAAGGCAACATCAAACCACTTAGCCTCGTAGCTAGCCCTACGGGGCAAGAGAGGGCTCTCTCCGGTCTATCTCGATAAATATCTTCAATGGGAAAGATAACCAATAGGGTAACACTGATTTTAGGTTAGTAAACTGATCAAAAGGGTTGATTTGAGATTTTTAGGTTTTTGGTGGAAAATTGGGGAAAGGCAATTTTGGGTGCGGGGATTGGACACAGTTTTTGCAGGGGGTTCTTTGGGGCAAGGTAGGAGACAATATTGATGCCTTTGATAGAGGTGGATGGATGAGAATGACCGGTGAGGAGTTAAGGAGAGCAAGCAATAACCTTGAATTCCCCTTAAACAGTTGAAAACATTGATATTAAGCAAACTTAAAAGCAGAGCATGACAGTCATGAATTCTACTTTAACACTTCATTTGCCTAATTTGCAGAAGGAAATGTAAGGAAATGATTCACATAATACACTTACAAGTACAAAGAGAAGCACACCATCAATACATGTAACCACAGGAATCCCAAAAAGGACTGCAAAACCCTAGTCTTTCTTCCTTTGCCAAAATTGCAGAGATACAATGAATAATACAATAGAGCTTTCTCCCTCAAGAGTCCAACCTCTCCAACCATGAAAATGATTGAGAAAATACATAATATAGGCAAGCCAACCTCTTCCCTTGCCTCTAGGGGTCGAGCTCATCCTTCTAGGAGCTGTTTCAACCAATTCTAAACTGAGCACTAAAATCTAGGCAGTCAAAACAACTTGCCTCTATAAGCTAGGAAACCAATTAATTCATTAAATGTTTGCTATTTCATGAATGAATCTTCTAGAATAGGTAAATAAGTGCATAAAAATCATAAAATTACATCATTTACAGCAAGGAGGATGAAAATCAACTCCCAAAAAGTCAAATCCAGTCAAACTGCGCTTTGCTGAGCTGTAGGTTGATTTCCTGTACAAACTACCTGATGGGTCGCGCGCAATTCCTGGACGGGTCGCGCGCCTTTGGAGGCACTTTTGAGGCACTTCCAGGTGTCCAAATGAGGCAAAAGTGGGCTTGTTGGAAAGGTCTGGATGTCTACTTTCCAAACCAAGTGGAATTTCTGAATTTCGTGATCATTTGCCCCTCCAAAATTGCAATCTCCCAAGACTGCTTTCTGTGTGTCAAAAATGTGGCAGAAAGTCATTTTTTGCTTGTTTTTTGACTTTCTGGAGGCCCAAAACTTCATAAAATCTCTTGGCAATGGGTGAGCATGTGTAAATTTTCATGAAAAATCCAGAAATGTTGAGTTTTCCCAGAACGGAGTAGCCAAATGAAAGGGTCGCGCGGGGGGTGAGACCCGTTGAGGGGACAAAACCTATTTTTTGCCTAAAAAAACCAAAATGACCCAAAATGCTCAAAATTTCTTGGAATTTGTGCTGGGGCTGAGCTATTTAGTGCCATGCTCCTTCAAGGAAGCCTCAGCCAAGATGTGGAGGGGGTCGGACCTTTTTCTTCGTTTTTGTGCTTTGGCCAACCGCCTTTAGAGCACCTTCATTTTTGCCTTGCATACGTGCATTCGTGCCCAATAGTGATTTTTCATGTTTCCGGAGCAGGTCCTTATCCTTGTTGGCCTTGGCCAGCAGCCTCTCCAAATGAGCATTGACCTGGAGAAGCATAGCCTCTCGAGAGATAAAATCCTGTCATGGGATACCTTGTTGTTTTGACTGTTTAAATGCTACTCCAAGGGGACAAAAACGCAAGGGAGATGTTAGGGAGGGGGACTTTTGAAGGGATTTAGGGAAAATACATATGAAAGGGGAGTTTAAGGGTAGGAATCATGATACACCCCATCACACAATTATCATTTGCAAAGTTGTTATGGGAGGTAGGGTTTTAGGGCTTGATTCTTGACTTTTTAGGAATAGGGGTATGGTTTTAGGGCTTTTAGTATTTTTGGTAGGGAAATTAAATAAAACTGATAAGGGAGTAAGAAATGGGATGTAGGAAAATGTAGGAAAAACTAGGAGTGAAAAGGATGACCTTAAAACATCAAAACAAACCCTAGCACTTTGAAATTATTAAGCAAATGCACATGGAGTCCTTATTTTGCAAATGATGGCTTTTTAAAAATATTCTCATGCTATTCTCAATCTCTAGCAAATAATAATCTTGATGATGGGAGGCCTACCTGCAAGCTTGAAAAATTTCGGGGTCGTTTGGCAGCTCACTGGCAAATTTCTGTGGAGAAATCCCCAACGGGTCGCATGCACTGCCCAACGGGTCATGTGCATTGCCCAACGGGTCGCGCGCCCTCAACGGGTCGCGCCCATGTAATTTTTGCACTGGCAAAGGCACTCTGATGGGTCGCGCTCACCCAACAGGTCGCGCGCAAGCTTGGACGGGTCGCACTTTTGCAGGAGGCTTTTGGAGACCTTCCCGGTGTCAGAATCGGGTGTAGAATAGCTCGTTGGAAAGGTATTTGAGTCTACTTTCCAAATCAACTGGAATTTTTTACTTTGGAGTTGATTTTCCCTATCAAAAATCAAATCTCCCAATACTGGTCAAAAAATGCCAAATGAGGCTGCCTCAAGGAAGAGTGCTGTTGCAGTCAACTTTTGAATGCCTTCCTCAACCCCAAATTGAGCTCATGATAGCTCATTGGAAATATATTTGTGTTTAGTTATCACTTTACCCATCAAGAAAATAATTTGGCCAACCAAGCTAGGAGAAAACTTGATTTTCCTAAGGTCACTTCAGAGGTGTCTTTGATTCTCCTGAGGCAACGGTATTCTTGACATTTCTCTCAAACCATGATACCTGTGAAAAGAGTGAAGGACGTTTTTCTTATTTGACATGTTGTGGATAAAAACCTCTCTCAGTTTCCCAAAATTAATCTTTTATTTCTCTAAAAAATCTTTTGAGTGAAACTTATCCCGATGTGTGAAACAAGGGATTTTGTTGAAATGAAGCGAAATGAAGGGGATAAGGGGCTTATAAATTCTTGGGGAAATTTTTGGAAGTAGGGAGGGATGTTAGGAAGCAGGGGAAAGTGGAATCTCAGAGATTGAGTGAGGGGAAGGGGTCCAAAAGGGCAAAACACAGGCCCAACCTAGAAAATTGCCAGGTTGTAGCTAGAAACTAGGGTTTGTGCAAAAATGAGGATTTTGGGGGATCTTAGTGATGGGAAGCATTTGATAAGGTATATTAAGGATAGGGGAAGGTGTATGAACATCTGGATACAAGTTTTGCAGATGATTTGACTGTCCAAGAGAAATTTGCTTTCAAAACCCTAGTAGAGGGAAATGACCCTGCCTAGGCGCAACTGAAGCATGAAAAAGGTGTAAAATGACTCATTGGAACTTGACATGATAATGAAAACCCTATGAATGATGATAAACGCAGCTGAATGGTGACATGGAACGACATTTGGACAACTTTAGAAGGAGTTAAAGCAAACTCTATACCTAATGCCTAGTGACCAAATTTTGCTTGAAGACTCACTGAAATGACAAAATTTGACCTTGACACTTCAAAATCACTTTGTAAGAGCACGTTTGATCACTGGAGGAAGGCTGGAAAGACTGACACTAACAAGTCCTATAGTCTTTAGATGACCTGTTGGATTCCCATAGTTAACAACTCCTCACATCAAGGGCCCTCAAACCACTCCAAACTAAGAATAATGAATATGCTCTAACTTTGCATAAAAATAAATAAAATAGCATCTACTTTACTAACTCTGCAAGTGCATCCCAAGATAGGGGGGCCTTCCTCGCTAGGAGCACCACAAGATGATGAAAGAAACCCAAGACTTTGTCAACGAAAATATTACAAGTCCATGTGATCCTAACAGAACCTCCCATTCAACCCCCCAAATATTCATTTTACTCATAAATTTATACAAGAAATATCAAGGGTGAGTCATGACTAGTTTACAAAATATTGTATTTGATACATTCTTATTAAATATATGATCACATATGGTTTCTTTGGCATGGATCTCCTTAGAATAGCTTGATCAGGTGTGTTTGGCTAACTGGTCACTCAATTTGGGATGTAGCTAGTCAATGGTACAACTATAAATTACCATTTTAAAAAACCATAAATATCTCCCAATACATGCACTTTTTGGAGGATATTCTCGTAATTAACCTAGTTGGGGACGTCTTAAACAAAACCCATGTTTTATTTTTTTGAAATTTTGCTCCATTTTCCCAGAAATCATGCCTAAAGTTGATGACTCCATCATGTCTAGTGTTAGCTACCTATACCAATAGGTTTCATATTTCATGATTGGCAAAGAAAGTTCCAAATATGATCTGCTTTGGTGATACAAAGATCCCATATTTCCAAGAGAAGACAATGTGTGTATATAGCTTGATGTTGTCCCAATTTTGATGGATGCTCCAACAGCCTAATCTGTATCATGCCATGTTTCAATTTTTTGTTGTAGAATAGAGAAAGGAGTCTGTCCAAACTGTTTAATCTTGGTGGACCAGTAGCTTAGGTAGAGAAGTAAGGTTCCCAACTGCTTAATCTGGGACCTTGGAAGCAATAAGGGTAGCTCTAGATAGAAAATCAAAAGAAAAAGCCAAAAGAAAAGAAAAGGCAAATAAGGGTGTGCAAGTCTAAGTGCACCCTCCATGAAGAAACAAAAAATGCTAGGCAAGTAGATGGGTAGGCAGATGGGGTTGCAGAAATGTCATTTCTTTCAAATGAATCTTGCTGGTCTAGCACAAAGCAAACATCAGTGCATAGAGAAGCTCCTCTTCTCCATCATGTTGCAGCAAAGCAAAGGAGCACGACTAACCTCCTTTTCCCCCATTTCACATTCATTACTAACATCCCTTCATCAGTTGTGTTCATGGAATAATTTAAGGTTTTATGTTGGTTCTTATTCCTTTAAAAGCCACATTTCTTGTCTAAAATTCTTTTCATTTTGATCTACTCCCTAAACTAAGTTGTTTTCACATAAACTTAGTGATATCACCCCTCATTCACTTCATCCATTCATATTAACCCCTAACTTCTTATTATCTAAATCCCCTATGTTACCCTTTCCCTATTATTATAAACACTATGGTGTATAAACCCCAAGCATTCTATAAATATCCCTTCCCCTTGGCATTATAGCCATATGTTCACAATCAAGGATTAAATTGACATCTGGTCAGTTTAAGAACCCAAACCCAACCCCTCTTTCCCCTTCAGAAGTTATCTAAACCATTAACCCCTTCATTTGCTAAAGAACCTTGTAAAAAATCCCATTTTCACCCCTAACCCGCATTATTTGCAAAAACACATGAAAAACCAACTTTTTCATTTTACCCAAAGTTTGGGCGCTATGCGCGTTTTTATTTAAAAATACATTGAAAACCCATATAGTTCGTCGAAGTCCTAAGTCCCGCCGGGCACACTTTTCAAAGAAAAATATTAAAATATTCTCCGCCCGCTGCTGTATTGTCCTGGCACTTCAACGACCCGTCGACCGTCAGATCTGGCCCTTTTCATCGGACGGCCTACATGCATATCGGAACGGGCCCGACGTCCGTAAGTTAGCTTCCGATATTTGTCAGAGGGTGACGTCAGGCCTCTGCCACGCGTCACCCCAAAATTGTATCGGAGCGCCCTCTGACAATCCCGCTTCCGTATATAAGGCAGTGCGATATCAAACCGCTTACCGTCTCCGGTTTCCATTAACCCACCTTGCCAACGTCACTACCACGTCATTACCGCGTCACTGCTACATCACCGTCGCGTCAGCGCCCCCGTCCGCCACTGCTCTGACCTGCCCGCCACCTCACCATCCCCGTGGACCACTCTTAAGCCGCCACGTCACTCGATGACGTCATGCTGACGTCATCCGACCCTGACCCCACCTGATGATGTCATGCTGACGTCATCCAAAAAGGCGCCAATGTTCCAAAAAATCCATATTTTGGTCAAAAAACCGTGTTTTTCGTTACTTTTGCAAAAGAGACTGTTACTTCCCCTGCATGCATTTTACGTCCAAATTGTCGCCAACCTGCAGAAATCGACCCAAGGACCGTTGGCGCGCCAAAACCACCTACATTTGTGACTATTGCCGACAGTTTACCAGGTATTTATCCCAGTCAAATCCTCCTGCACCTGGTTTTGTCTATAAATCTCCAAGAATAGCTTAAAGAGGTAAAAAATACAGTTTACCGGAAAATCCCCTGTGGCTAGCCTCCATTTTCAATTGTAAAGTCAAAATTCACCTGCAGAGCCTTGTTTAGCCAAATTCTCATAAGACATACGGTTAGTTCGCGCATTCGTGAACTGAGAACCCAAGCTGCATCAATTTACCGTGAAGAGAGTCTTTTTTAGGCCGAGCATTTGCTCTAGTAGTCCTCTGTGAAGTATTTCAATTGCTGCTGTTACAATTTACCCTCTTTTCCTTGCAAATCACCTCTACATTGCAAAAATACTCCTCTGTGTTGCTCTGTTCATTAACACCAGTTCACATACAAACAGAGCCCTAAAGTAACCGTGGATGCACCAGTAGCTCCTGTAGCCTTGAACATTGCCCCATTAAATGCCCCTCAGAGAGAATTGGAATGGCAACCATTAGCAAACCTGGATTATCAAATATCAGAGGAAATGCTGATGCACAACAAGTACAACATTCACTTGCTGAATGAATTAAAGATTAAACATGAGAGTGGAACAGATGTATTGGGTATTTGGGATTCTTTCCTCCCTATCTTCAAGCTCCCTTAGGTCAACCAGTTTCCTGGCCTAATCTACCTATGTGCTGACTGCTACGATGCCACTCAGAGGGTTGTGATTGACCCTTCAGGCTCAGTTGTTTTCTATGTCACCCCTGAAGCCATCAGAGAGATGCTGCACTTCAAAATTGAGAAGAAATTAGTTCCTTTATCACTGATTGATATGATACAGCAAGGAGCTAAATTGACAGATGCTCAGATCACCAAACTAAATCAATTGTACATTGGCTCTGACACTGTGAAATACCCTCCCATTTCTCATGTTTACCTCAACCAATTGGGCAGGGACCTTGCAGACATGATCAGTCCCATTCTGGGCTATAATTCAATTGAGTTAGTTGATGAAACTGTGCTGGTAATGATGCTCATGTTTTCCCCTGGCAAGTCTCCAATCTGCTATGACTATGCCACCTACATATCTGACAAAATACATGAGCAACTAATGAACTTGTCAAGAGAAAGGGTGTTCAGATAGACCTCCTACATCTACCACTTAATTTTGTATTATCAACATGAGAAATTTCACTTTGCTATGAAGAGAGTGGATGCACAAGGCAACCCAAGGTCAGTGGTTTATTGGTCCTCTGCCTTCCACTATAGATCTTGTTCTCCATACACTTATTGTGAGTTTATAGACCTCTTCATCCACCCAGCCATGTCTTTGCTTATGAGCTCACCTCCTCCAAGACTAACTGATGAGATGCAGAGAGTCCTTCAGTTATCTAAGGTATACAGCATTGGGGATTGGTACTATTACCAAAACCACACAGTTATCAGGATATATGGGTGTGAGTTGCCCCCATACAGATTGCCCAAATATGTGCCCATGAGATTGTTTGCCCTTGAATACTTCAGGCAATTTGGGAATGCTGATGTGCTACATTTTTCAGGCAAAGGCAAGAAAGCACAGCTCAAAGTAAGAAACCAATTAGGCCACTTCATTTACAACAAAAGGGAGGAAGGTTGGCAAGAAGCAGACAGAATGCTAGAATCCCTTGGCCTACAGACCAGTTTCCTTTGGAAACCTTATGACCCCAATCACTTTATAACTTTAAGAAGGGTCAAATATAGGCTGTCCGGTTATGACCACGTAAGGTTGCCTCACATAGAAAAGTATGCAAATCAAATAAAGTGGAGGAGAGGAACCTTAGAGGAGGCTGCCACACAAGAAGAATTAAATCAAAGAGCAGTTAAAAATCTCCAAAATATGGCTGACTTGGAGCTTTGTTAATAGGTATTTGCTCTTCCAAGCACTCAAGTGGGAGCAGCTGCCTCATCCTCCACAGCACATCAGCAAGCAGCCAAAGCTACTGATCAAACCTCTAGCAAAGGCAAAGAGAAAGAGATGGAGCCAGAGCAGCCACCTCATGAACAGGTGCAGCAGCAGGAGGTGCAGCAAGAAAAAGAGCAGCCAGTGCAACAAGAGCAAACAGTTGAAGCCCCAATTTCCACTGAGCAGCAGCCACAACAAATTGTGCCTCCTAGGCAGGAGACAACAGTGGAGGCCTCAGTCCTCCAAACCCCACAGAAAGAAGACATAAGTAGAAAGAGGGACAGAGAGACTCCCCTCACAACATCAACAACTCAAGGGGAGAAAAGACATAGGATGAATCCCCTCTCTGAGGAGGAAATGCCTATAGGGCAATCTTTGGGCATGGGCCCACCAAGTATGGAAGCCTCAGCAAGTTCCTTCCAGCAGGAACAAGAGAGGATGATAGGAGGAGAAGTCAGCTCCTCCAGCCACAAAGAGAAGCTGAAGCAGGCATCAAACAACAATTCATTGATATCAAAAGGAGGAATGAGCCACTCAAGATACAGCTCTATAATCATTTGTTGAAAATGGCTCCTACTAACCAGCAAAGGTTGATGTCTGCCTACGATGTACATGAAGGCAAAATGATCATGAGCCACTTCATGCCAACCGCGTTGCAGCCACAGTCCCGTGCAGACTACTTGAGGACCAATCTTGAGGTCCTTGCCAAGGACATCCACCCGATGGATCAGATCGAATTACATAAGCAAACGGGTGAGATGGTGTATGCCTCCTTGGCAGATAAGACTTTGGTGAACTACAGGCTAGAAAATAGCCTAAACAACACAACTGCCCAACTAGAGTTGGAGAGAGCATCCTCCCAAGCAAAGGACAACAGAATCAAAGCCTTAGAAGAGATAATCATAGAAATTGGGCATGATCCCAAGGACATCAAGGCCATACAAGAATTATTGAAATTAAGATATGCAGATATGGCAGCGTTGATGAAAATGATCAAAATCCCAGCAACTCTTCATCCTCAAACAGAAGAGGTTGCCCAGCTGAGACATGACCAAGATGCAGCAGCTATGCTGGTCTCCTTATACAAACAGCTGATCCTAACACTGGAGAAATTGGGAGAATCAGAGGCTGCACAGGCTGCACTGCAGGCAGCATTGCAACAAAAGGAAGGAGGTCAAACATCTCAGCCTCCTCTAGAGATAATTAACCTGGAGGAACCTCCTCAGACTACTTCTCCTCCTACTGAACAGACAACACCATCTACATCAGCACCAGCACCAACAACAGAGCAGGCTCCAAGCCTGGATATGGAGAAGCTAAGGAATGAAATCCAAGCCCTGGAAGCCCAAATGTCAGAACTTAATGAGGCCAGGGAGAATTTAGTCAAGGTGAATGAAAAATATGATAAATCGAAACAAAATGTAGCTGAGAAAGGAAGAGAGATAAAGGCTCTCAAAGAGAGGATAAAGGAGCTAGAGAAGGAGCTCACACTTGACAAAGTGACAGCTGAGCTCAAGACAGTCCTGTGGGCCAACATTGGCCAATCTATCACTGATCAATGGCAATACATTGAGACCATTCATGAGCAAATAGAGCTCATAGGGAAAGCACATAGAGAAATCCAGAGAGCAAAGGCATCTCTAGGCAATATGCCTGAGGTTGCCAATAGAATGATTAATGTGCTTAATAACAGAACAAGTGCTCAGCTGGCGACAATGGGAATTACAAGCAGAACCGAGACCATCCAGCTGATAAAGAGGGTCCTGACATTAAAAAGCCTGGTACAGACATTGGAAAGAAGAAGCCAGGACATGCAGACAGAGGTTAATAAGTTTATGGACAAATTTGCAGCATTGCAAAACAGAGGTCTTCCTGGCTTACTGAACAGCGCAGGGAGGCTACTTTCACATGAGCATTATGCCAAAAGGGTCAATACATTTGCTACTAATCAGATCACTGAAAGACCCAGTACTTCAGAAGAACCAGGACCAGCAACAGGACAAAGTCTCTACAACAGGGTAGAGAACTTATTCTTTATAATGAATGAGATCAAACATTTGTTTGAAGTGCCTCCAAATTTCTATAAATACACAGAGGCAGATGAGACCTTAGAGGCAATTCTGAGACATCAATTGCCCACACAGGAATGGTGGACTAAGACCATACAGATGATATTATAGACAAGAAGCCACTCACCAAGTTTTCATAAAAAAATATAAGTTATCATGCACAGGAAAAATTTGATAAATTCAGCATGTATGGAGAAAAATGGATTGAGCCAACTCAGCAAAACTATTCGGCCACCAAAGCAGGGCTGACAGTCACAGGATGACAGGGCCGAAAAGCTACAGGAGGACAGAGCTACAAAGACACGTCATTCATCATTTATAACAGAACATTCAACCGACTCAGTGGCCTCCAAAGGTCAAAAAAGTCTTCTGACAGAATTGAAGAGCATTTATGTTGTATTCAATGCTGTAATAACTTCTTATCTGTTGTTCTGTACAAGTTGGTGAGCATATTTATTTCTCAGATGACTCAACGCTTCAGATATTTTTGTATCACCGTTTGTATATATTCCCCCCTCGCATAAGCTTGCAAGGGTTGTTGTTGATTTCTCTTCCAGAGTTCTTATACTGTAAACTTTCAGAGAACTAATACAAAGTTGATGGAATTTCCAAAGCTTTGCGTTATTTGAGGCATTGTGGTGTTTTGCTGAATGTTACAGGATTCCTGCGTATTTCATGGTTCAATAAGTTTTCTTAAAACTCTTCGTTATGTGTTTTTGTCATCTTTTCATATCTCATTCATGTTCTGTGTTTCACAGTTAATGGCAAGGAAAAAGAATAGTTCTAGGATTTAATCACAGATTACCCTAAACTCAATCTAAGCTATTATAAATGTTTTTCTTCAGTTATAGTAATAAAGGTGTAATTCTTAATTGTTGCACCTCCACACTATATCTTTCACAGTGATTATTGTTTCAGGAATTCAAGTTTGCTCCTGTGCAGTATATCTCTTTCTCACACTCCCAGCTTAGTGGAAAATTCTTAATTGCTTTTCACTGGTTAAACACACTTCACCATCACAATTTCAAGTTTGTTTCATGAAGTATTTAAATGGCCCTATAGTTTCAGCAACTCAACTCAATATTTTCAAACAACTTGTAGCCACAGACTCCATAGCCCAATGGATTAAAACTATCTGAAGATTTCCACCTTAGGTACAGAAAGATATCCCTCAACCAAAACATAAACCAATCCCTGAACTCATAACTAGCCTAAAATCTTCACAAAACAGAGACAAAACTTAAAGAGAGAGCCCTCTCAGATTACAGTTTGGCTAGAAGCTGTAATCCAAAGATTGGTTAGTGGTTACCCCGGCCGTATTCCCTTGGGAGTCAAAGGGAACAACCTGGGTGTTAACATAATTGGCGACTCCACTGGGGAACTTCCTCAGGATTTTCTAATTTCTGTATATTTCTTAAAGCTGCTTCAGTCACTTTTCATGCTAGCTTTAAGATATACAAAGTCACTCCAAAATCTTGTCTGGCCCTTGTAGACACCAAAATATTCCACAAAGCATACTGAAAAACAAGTTCAGAAGCTGGCTCCCAAGAAGAATCTGCGATATACTAGGTCAAATCCTGACCCCAATCCACCAACTGTTTTTGAAAATCCTAACACAATCCCTAAGATCATTAGGAAGCAGCAAGGACAGGAAACTCTTGCTGATTTAAGTCCTAAGACAGCTTATCCAAATCCTGTTCCAACTCCAATCAAGGTTCTATTTCGATCTATCCTTGATTCCCCCAGTTCACCATCCACATCTAAAAGCCCTCTTTTCACACCTCCATCCACTGCACATATTTCCTTGACCAACACTCTAGTTTCTGCCATTCCCACCACCCCTGTTGTACCAGTCATTCATGTTATACCAATTATCCCTGTCAACCCTATAAATCCTGCAAATATGGCTAATAGATATGCACCCCTGCAGTTGCCTGCTAATGCTGCAGCTCTACCTCACGACTACCAATCCAAGATCTCATATTTTGACTCCACTGGCCCTTTCACAGCAATTCAGCATGCCAAGAGGATGCAAGACCATTTTGAGAACTATGAAATAGATGATGATAGTGTGAGAATGAGAATCTTTGTTCAGAGCTTGACAGGGGATGTAAGAACTTGGTTTAGATCACTGGCTGTAAATACCATCACAACTCTTGATGAGCTTTATCAAGCCTTTACTAACAAATGGGAGAAAAAGAAAGATCCCCTGCACATACTTGGTGAATATGATACAATCAAACGAGGTCCTCAAGAGACCGTTTTGGAGTATTGTGCAAGATTCAACAACGTATATAACGCAATACCACCGAATTTAAGACCTCCTCCTGATTTAGCCTTGTACAAATTTCCTGATGGTTTTGACCCTGATATGGCATATCAATTGAAGGAAAGAGCCCCTGAAACCCTTGAAGATGCCCAAAAGGTTGCTGTCATAGTAGAGGCTAACCTGATTGCCAAAAGAAATAGGGCAAGATTGGAAAAGAGAACCACCTTCAAAGAAGAACCCTCAGCCTTTGATCAAAAACTGGATGCAATACTCACTGGTATGAAGAGATTGGGGGATAGAGTAGAATCAGTTGAGAGAAAGTCATCATGGGAAGCACCACAAAATAACCCTATCAGGAATCCCAATTTTAGGAGAAATCAAAACCCAAACGTTGGCAAGGCCGTTTTTGATCCAGACATAAGACCTCCTTTCCAGGAAAACTATACTGAGACATCCACTCCGAATGAGCAAACAGATGACACCCACATTAACCTGATGGGCCTGAATGATGAGCAACAAGTTTTTCTGAGTCAAGAAGATCATAAGGATGATGACATTCAACAATTCCAAACCAGGTTAGGTGAGTCATTTGACTTTAAACAAGGATATGACACAGCTGTTTATGAAGTTCATAAGCAATACAAGCTAAGAAGCAGAACTATAAATGTGACACAGGCCGGCAAGACAAAGGACACTCCACAGCCTAAGAAAGCTATTGTCACAGAACCAAGTGACAAAACTGGTCCAATTACAGATGAGGTAACAGTTGAGGAAATAACTGAAACATCCCCCTCAAAACAGCAACCAGTAGATACAACACCCTTCCAACACAACCCAAGTAATACTCCTCAAGAGATGAGTAAGAAGGACAAGCCTCAAGATCAAGAAAAGAATCAAGAAGAAGACTTAGTGAACAAGGAAAAGGCTGTCACCCACAACACCAAGATCCCATCTGAAAGACCCTTTGACTTAGAAGCTGAAATTGGCAAATTGAAGGTAGCTATTCCTCTTTCAGAACTAGCCAAGCATGACATTTATAGACAACAAATCAAGAAGTCCCTTCAACTTACTCGTAATAAAGATAATGTCAATGTGTTGGATGACACCCCAGAATTGCTTTTCGGTCCAGAGGTTGATGGAAAGATAGCAGTTACAGGGATCTTACCTTTCTATGTCAGCCTGCATGTTCATGATAAGATACTACACAATGCAATGTTTGACTCAGGTGCCTCTCACAACTTGATGCCTAAATCAGTCATGGAAAGATTGAATCTAGATATTACAAGAACATTTAAGGACCTATTCTCATTTGACTCCAGCCAAGTTAAGTGTTTAGGTCTCATAAAAGATCTCTGTGTCTCACTCGTCCAATATCCCAATAAGACAATCCTGATGGATGTTGTAGTTGCTGATATCCCACCCAAATATGGGATGCTGTTATCAAGATCATGGGGGGCTAAACTCCAAGGTTCCCTACAATTAGACATGTCGTATGCAACCATCTCAGTCTTTGGTCAACCCAAGAGGTTATATAGAGAGTCACTTATGAAATACATGGTCAACAGTGAAGAAAAACCTCAAAACTTTCCCATATATGCTGTCCATTCTGATATAGATTCATATATTCTCTTCAATGATAATTCAGCTCTTATAAATGATGATGAAACCAACACACTCAAACAAGATCACGACATTAATGAACAAGCTGCTGCTCTAGAAATAAAGCTGATCCAATCAAGGGATGAGACTGTCCTAAAAGACAAACTAAATGAAAAACCAGAACTTCAACTCACAATCCCAGATTACAGAGAAGTTGTTAAGTCTCCCCTAGAACAAGAGATCCTATGGTTCCTTGAATTTGATGGGTCAGTCAACAAATTAGGGGCAGGAGCTGGAGTTTGGATACATAATGAACTAAATAGTCATGCACAAGGTCGAGCCTATAGACTAAATTTCAGATGCACTAATAACATGGCAGAATATGAAGCTCTTTTACTAGGCCTCAAACTAGTAAAATCCTTACAAGCCACAAAGGTTTCAATCACGGGAGATTCAGACTTAGTTATCCAACAAGTAAAGGGAAATTTTGTCACTAATGACAAAAGGTTGAGATCTTATAGGTCTGCTGCTGCTGAAATACTAAACTCCTTCACCGAATTCCAAATCACCAAAATCTCTAGAGACCATAATCTTCATGCTCACAGTTTGGCCACATTTGCAAGTACCTGCAAGCTACCTTTTGAGCCCCACCATTGCTTTACAGCTGAGGTAAAACACAGACCTTCTGTCCCAAACAATGTCAAGGACTGGCAAGTATTTGAAGATGATACACAAATAAATAATTTCTTGACCTTACAACAGGAGTTTGCAGGACTAAATATTGACACTGAGGGAGCAAGTCAATCACAAATACTTGAAGGAGCAAGTCAATCACAAATACTTGAAGGAGCAAGTCAATCACAAATACCTGATCAACAGAACCACAAGCCAATATCACCCAAAACAGCTAACCAAAGGCTACATCCAACAATTTTCAACAAAGACAACATACAAGAAATTCAACAAATTAGTTGTGAAGAAATAGCTGGTGCTGAAGCTGAAGTGATACAATTGAAAGACAATTTTCTTCCAACAGGCCTAACTCCATTAGAGGATATTTTTGACTCAAATGATGTCCCTAGAAAACCAAAAATGCAGCCCCTTAATTCTGCCATTGAAGAATGCAACATCGGAACCATTGAGAAACCCAAGATAATAAAATTGTCTGCGTCCTTACCTCCTGATCAGAAGCCCAAATACATTGATCTCTTCAAAGAGTTCCAAGATGTCTTTGCATGGAGTTATGAGGATTTAAAATCCTATGACACCTCTGTTATCCAACACACCATCCCTCTCAAGCCAAATCAAAAGCCATTCAAGCAAAAATTGAGAAGAATAAACCCTATGCTTCTCCCTGCAATTGAGAAAGAGGTACAAAAAATGTTTAAAGCTGGTATCATAGCACCAATCAGGTTTTCTGACTGGATCTCAAATTTGGTGCCCACAAGAAAGAAAACTGGTGAGATAAGACTTTGTGTTGATCTTAGAAACCTAAACCAAGTGTCCCTCAAAGACAACTATCCCTTACCTAAGATGGATCACATTCTCCAAAGAGTGGTAGGAGCTTCAAGGATCTCATTACTTGATGGATTCTCAGGCTTTAACCAAATCCTAGTGCACCCTGATGATCAAGACAAAACTGCATTTACAACCCCCTGGGGAACTTTCAAATATGTAAAAATGCCTTTTGGGTTGAAAAATGCAGGGGCAACATTTCAAAGAGCAATGGATATTGCTTTTGCCAAGGAGATTTATGACTTCCTTGTCATTTATTTGGATGACCTCACACCTTTCTCAAAATCTGACCAAGAACACTTGAAGCATTTAAGGCAAATCTTCTTAACATGTAGGAAATATGGAATTTCCTTGAATCCCAAGAAGTCTCTATTTGGTTTGGAAGAAGGTAAGCTGTTAGGGCATATCATTTCAAAGGATGGCATTAGAATTGACCCAGACAGAATACAAGCTATCTTGCAAATGCCCCACCCAAGAAATATCAAAGAATTACAAGCATTCTTGGGGAAGATCAACTTCCTAAGGAGATTTATCCCAAATCTGGCAGAATTGAGAAGATTACTCAATAACATGCTTAAAAAGGATTCTAAAGTAAAATGGACAGTAGAAGCAAATCAAGCTTTTGAAGGAATAAAATTGGCCCTTACCCAAACTCCAGTCTTAACAAATCCACAATTTGACAAAGAGTTTATCATTTTCTCTTTTGCCTCCCAGCATACTATTGCTACTGTCTTATTACAGAAAGATGACCAAGGGAATGAGAGACCTATTGCTTTCTTTAGTAGAGCTCTCAGAGATGCACCCCTGAAATACCAGATCATGGAAAAACAAGCATATGCTTTGGTCAAAGTTATCAAAGACTTTAGGATTTATTTCTTGTACTCCCATGTTATAGCTTATGTACCAAGTCCTATTGTAAAAGACATACTTACCCAAGAGAACTTAGAGGGCAGAAGAGGAAAATGGATTGCTAACATTTTAGAATTTGACATTGAAATAAAACCTACAAAACTAATAAAAGGGCAAGGTTTGGCCAAGTTAATGTCTGAAACAAACTTCCAAGCCTTAGACATAAACCAGCTGGACAATGAACTGGAGCTGGCGACTCCAAAGATCAATGTAGCCTTTGAACAATCCCCTTGGTACTCTGATATATGTTATGTGTTACAAAATCTGTGTGCTCCACCAGGATTGTCCAGAACTAAATGCAGGTTCCTAAAAATGAAAGCTTCAAAATTTTGTGTCATGGATGGTAATTTATTTTGGAAAAACCATGAGGGTATATTGTTAAACTTCTTAATTGAGAATGAAACTAATAATGTCATCAAAGAATTTCATGCAGGTGACTGTGGTGGACATTTGTATTGGAAGTCCACTGTGGACAAAATACTAAGGGCTGGTTATTATTGGCCCACTGTTTTCTCTGATGTCAAGAAATTCACCACCTCATGTCATAAATGTCAAGTGTTTGAGGGAAAGAGAAAGTTACTGCCACTTCCTTTGAGGCCTATTGCAACAGAGAGACCTTTTCAACAATGGGGCTTGGATTTCATTGGGGAAATTCATCCCTCATCTTCAGGCCAACATAGATGGATTCTAACAGCTACAGACTACTTTACTAAATGGATTGAAGCTGTTCCATGCAGACAAGCAAATGATTCCACTATCATTCAGTTCCTTGAGACCAATATCCTTGCTAGATTTGGTTGTCCTGATAAGATAATAACAGACAATGCTGCTGCCTTCAGATCTAAGAAGATGGTTAACTTCTGCCACAAATTTCACATTACCTTGGGCCATTCTACTGCATACTATCCCCAAGGAAATGGCTTAGCAGAATCATCAAATAAAAGCCTTGTAAGCATCATAAAGAAAGTATTGGAAGAAAATAAGAAGAATTGGCATAAGAAGCTTGTGAATGCCTTATGGGCAGATAGACTAACAACCAAGAGATCAATTGGGATCAACCCATATGAGTTAGTTTATGGATTAGAAGCCAAATTTCCTTCATCACTAGGGGTCCCTGTTATGAAATTACTTCAAGAAAGTCAAGCTGAGCCCAATGATATGCAAAGAAGGATAAATCAAATAATATGTTTGCAGCAAACTAGAGACCAAGTTTTCAGCAGAGTTCAATTTTTACATGAAAAATTAAGGAAAGCTTTTGATAGAAGGACCAAGGCAGAAGATTTTAACGTTGGTGACAAAGTCCTCAAGTGGGATTCAAGAAGGGAAGATAAGGGAAAACATGGAAAATTTGATTCCCTTTGGAGAGGACCATTTGCTGTTCAAGCAGTACAAGGAAACAATACTTACTTCCTTAAAAGTCTTGATGAAGCTAATTTGGATGAAGGTCCTGTGAATGACAGGATGTTGAAGCACTATTTTGACTACTATCCATAAGTGCAGCCTGAGTTTCCCTTATACATATTCAGGTGTATATATCACTTTCCGTTAAAATGTAAAAATGCAGTTTCTCAAGTTTTATAAGTTATCAGCAAAAGGCAAATAAGTTCAGAGATTTACCAAGATGGGAAGAGCACAATTTTGGCATTTCAAAGCAGCATACTTCAAGTTTTGGTAAAAGAAGTCAACGGCCAAGGCATTCTGACCTGTTGTTCTTGGTCTTTCAAAAGGAAAAACCATCCCCATGTGGAGCCACTGTTAGCTACCTATACCAATAGGTTTCATATTTCATGATTGGCAAAGAAAGTTCCAAATATGCTCTGCTTTGGTGATACAAAGATCCCATATTTCCAAGAGAAGACAATGTGTG
Organism: Pinus tabuliformis; assembly: GCA_031772625.1. NCBI lineage: Eukaryota > Viridiplantae > Streptophyta > Pinopsida > Pinales > Pinaceae > Pinus > Pinus tabuliformis. The sequence goes on from CM062818.1 coordinate 1,706,172,696, forward strand.
TATATAGCTTGATGTTGTCCCAATTTTGATGGATGCTCCAACAGCCTAATCTGTATCATGCCATGTTTCAATTTTTTGTTGTAGAATAGAGAAAGGAGTCTGTCCAAACTGTTTAATCTTGGCGGACCAGTAGCTTAGGTAGAGAAGTAAGGTTCCCAACTGCTTAATCTGGGACCTTGGAAGCAATAAGGGTAGTTCTAGATAGAAAATCAAAAGAAAAAGCCAAAAGAAAAGAAAAGGCAAATAAGGGTGTGCAAGTCTAAGTGCACCCTCCATGAAGAAACAAAAAATGCTAGGCAAGTAGATGGGTAGGCAGATGGGGTTGCAGAAATGTCATTTCTTTCAAATGAATCTTGCTGGTCTAGCACAAAGCAAACATCAGTGCATAGAGAAGCTCCTCTTCTCCATCATGTTGCAGCAAAGCAAAGGAGCATGACTAACCTCCTTTTCCCCCCTTTCACATTCATTACTAACATCCCTTCATCAGTTGTGTTCATGGAAGAATTTAAGGTTTTATGTTGGTTCTTATTCCTTTAAAAGCCACATTTCTTGTCTAAAATTCTTTTCATTTTGATCTACTCCCTAAACTAAGTTGTTTTCACATAAACTTAGTGATATCACCCCTCATTCACTTCATCCATTCATATTAACCACTAACTTCTTATTATCTAAATCCCCTATGTTACCCTTTCCCTATTATTATAAACACTATGGTGTATAAACCCCAAGCATTCTATAAATATCCCTTCCCCTTGGCATTATAGCCATATGTTCACAATCAGGGATTAAATTGACATCTGGTCAGTTTAAGAACCCAAACCCAACCCCTCTTTCCCCTTCAGAAGTTATCCAAACCATTAACCCCTTCATTTGCTAAAGAACCTTGTAAAAAATCCCATTTTCACCCCTAACCCGCATTATTTGCAAAAACACATGAAAAACCCACTTTTTCATTTTACCCAAAGTTTGGGCGCTATGCGCGTTTTTATTAAAAAATACATTGAAAACCCATATAGTTCGCCGAAGTCCTAAGTCCCCGCCGGGCACACTTTTCAAAGAAAAATATTAAAATATTCTCTGCCCGCTGCCGTATTGTCCTGGCACTTCAACGACCCGTCGACCGTCAGATCTGGCCCTTTTCATCGGACGGCCTACATGCATATCGGAACGGGCCCGACGTCCATAAGTTAGCTTCCGATATTTGTCAGAGGGTGACGTCAGGCCTCTGCCACGCGTCACCCCCAAATCGTATCGGAGCGCCCTCTGACAATCCCGCTTCCGTATATAAGGCGGTGCGATATCAAACCGCTTACCGTCTCCGGTTTCCATTAACCCGCCTTGCCAACGTCACTACCACGTCATTACCGCGTCACTGCTACATCACCGCCGCGTCAGCGCCCCCGTCCGCCACTGCTCTGACCTGCCCGCCACCTCACCATCCCCGTGGACCACTCTTAAGCCGCCACGTCACTCGATGACATCATGCTGACGTCATCCGACCCTGACCCCACCTGATGACGTCATCCAAAAAGGCGCCAATGTTCCAAAAAATCCATATTTTGGCCAAAAAACCGTGTTTTTCGTTACTTTTGCAAAAGAGACTGTTACTTCCCCTGCATGCATTTTACGTCCAAACTGTCGCCAACCTGCAGAAATCGACCCGAGGACCATTGGCACGCCAAATCCACCTACATTTGTGACTATTGCCGACAGTTTACCAGGTATTTATCCCAGTCAAATCCTCCTGCGCCTGGTTTTGTCTATAAATCTCCAAGAATAGCTTAAAGAGGTAAAAAACACAGTTTACCGGCAAATCCCCTGTGGCTAGCCTCCATTTTCAATTGTAAAGTCGAAATTCACCTGCAGAGCCTTGTTTAGCCAAATTCTCATAAGACATACGGTTAGTTCGCGCATTCGTGAACTGAGAACCCAAGCTGCATCAATTTACCGTGAAGAGAGTCTTTTTTAGGCCGAGCATTTGCTCTAGTAGTCCTCTGTGCAGTATTTCAATTGCTGCTGTTACAATTTACCCTCTCTTCCTTGCAATTCACCTCTACATTGCAAAAATACTCCTCTGTGTTGCTCTGTTCATTAACACCAGTTCACATACAAACAGAGCCCTAAAGTAACCATGGATGCACCAGTAGCTCCTGTAGCCTTGAACATTGCCCCATTAAATGCCCCTCAGAGAGAATTGGAATGGCAACCATTAGCAGACCTGGATTATCAAATATCAGAAGAAATGCTGATGCACAGCAAGTACCACATTCACTTGCTGAATGAATTAAAGATTAAACATGAGAGTGGAACAGATGTATTGGGTATTTGGGATTCTTTCCTCCCTATCTTCAAGCTCCCTCAGGTCAACCAGTTTCCTGACCTAATCTACCTATGTGCTGACTGATACGATGCCACTCAGAGGGCTGTGATTGACCCTTCAGGCTCAGTTGTTTTCTATGTCACCCCTGAAGCCATCAGAGAGATGTTGCACTTCAAAACTGAGAAGAAATTAGTTCCTTTATCACTGATTGATCTGATAAAGCAAGGAGCTAAATTGACAGATGCTCAGATCACCAAACTAAATCAATTGTACATTGGCTCTGACACTGTGAAATACCCTCCCATTTCTCATGTTTACCTCAACCAATTGGGCAGGGACCTTGCAGACATGATCAGTCCCATTCTAGGCTATAATTCAATTGAGTTAGTTGATGAAACTGTGCTGGTAATGATGCTCATGTTTTCCCCTGGCAAGTCTCCAATCTGCTATGACTATGCCACCTACATATTTGACAAAATACATGAGCAACTAATGAACTTGTCAAGAGAAAGGGTGTTCAGATACACCTCCTACATCTACCACTTAATTTTGTATTATCAACATGAGAAATTTCACTTTGCTATGAAGAGAGTGGATGCACAAGGCAACCCAAGGTCAGTGGTTTATTGGTCCTCTGCCTTCCACTATAGATCTTGTTCTCCATACACTTATTGTGAGTTCATTGACCTCTTCATCCACCCAGCCATGTCTTTGCTTATGAGCTCACCTCCTCCAAGACTAACTGATGAGATGCAGAGAGTCCTTCAATTATCTAAGGTATACAGCATTGGGGATTGGTACTACTACCAAAACCACACAGTTATCAGGATATATGGGTGTGAGTTGCCCCCATACAGATTGCCCAAATATGTGCCCATGAGATTGTTTGCCCTTGAATACTTCAGGCAATTTGGGAATGCTGATGTGCTACATTTTTCAGGCAAAGGCAAGAAAGCACAGCTCAAAGTAAGAAACCAATTAGGCCACTTCATTTACAACAAAAGGGAGGAAGGTTGGAAAGAAGTAGACAGAATGCTAGAATCCCTTGGCCTACAGACCAGTTTCCTTTGGAAACCTTATGACCCCAATCACTTTATAACTTTAAGAAGGGTCAAATATAGGCTGTCCGGTTATGACCACGTAAGGTTGCCTCACATAGAAAAGTATGCAAATCAAATAAAGTGGAGGAGAGGAACCTTAGAGGAGGCTGCCACACAAGAAGAATTAAATCAAAGAGCAGTTAAAAATCTCCAAAAGATGGCTGACTTGGAGCTTTGTTCACAGGTATTTGCTCTTCCAAGCACTCAAGTGGGAGCAGCTGCCTCATCCTCCACAGCACATCAGCAAGCAGCCAAAGCTACTGATCAAACCTCTAGCAAAGGCAAAGAGAAAGAGATGGAGCCAGAGCAGCCACCTCATGAAGAGGCACAACAACAGGAAATGCAGCAACAGCAACAGGTACAACAGCAACAAGAGGGGCAGCAAGAAAAAGAGCAGCCAGTGCAACAAGAGCAAACAGTTGAAGCCCCAATTTCCACTGAGCAACAACCACAACAAATTGTGCCTTCTAGGCAGGAAACAACAGTGGAGGCCTCAGTCCTCCAAACCCCACAGAAAGAAGACATAAGTAGAAAGAGGGACAGAGAGACTCCCCTCACAACATCAACAACTCAAGGGGAGAAAAGACACAGGATGAATCCCCTCTCTGAGGAGGAAATGCCTATAGGGCAATCTTTGGGCATGGGCCCACCAAGTATGGAAGCCTCAGCAAGTTCCTTCCAGCAGGAACAAGAGAGGATGATCGGAGGAGAAGTCAGCTCCTCCAGCCAGCAAAGAGAAGCTGAAGCAGGCATCAAACAACAATTCATTGATATCAAAAGGAGGAATGAGCCACTCAAGATACAACTCTATAATCATTTGTTGAAAATGGCTCCTACTAACCAACAAAGGTTGATGTTTGCCTCCGATGTACATGAAGGCAAAATGATCATGAGCCACTTCATGCCAACCGTGTTGCAGCCACAGTCCCCTGCAGACTACTTGAGGACCAATCTTGAGGTCCTTGCCAAGGACATCCACCCGATGGATCAGATCGAATTACATAAGCAAACGGGTGAGATGGTGTATGCCTCCTTGGCAGATAAGACTTTGGTGAACTACAGGCTAGAAAATAGCCTAAACAACACAACTGCCCAACTAGAGTTGGAGAGAGCATCCTCCCAAGCAAAGGACAACAGAATCAAAGCCTTAGAAGAGATAATCATAGAAATTGGGCATGATCCCAAGGACATCAAGGCCATACAAGCATTATTGAAATTAAGAGATGTAGATATGGCAGCGTTGATGAAAATGATCAAAATCCCAGCAACTCTTCATCCTCAAACAGAAGAGATTGCCCAGCTGAGACATGACCAAGATGCAGCAGCTATGCTGGTCTCCTTATACAAACAGCTGATCCTAACACAGGAGAAATTGGGAGAATCAGAGGCTGCATAGGCTGCACTGCAGGCAGCATTGCAACAAAAGGAAGGAGGTCAAACATCTCAGCCTCCTCCAGAGATAATTAACCTGGAGGAACCTCCTCAGACTACTGCTCCTCCTACTGAATAGACAGCACCATCTACATCAGCACCAGCACCAACAACAGAGCAGGCTCCAAGCCTGGATATGCAGAAGCTAAGGAATGAAATCCAAGCCCTGGAAGCCCAAATGTCAGAACTTAATGAGGCCAGGGAGAATTTAGTCAAGGTGAATGAAAAATATGATAAATCGAAACAAAATGTAGCTGAGAAAGGAAGAGAGATAAAGGCTCTCAAAGAGAGGATAAAGGAGCTAGAGAAGGAGCTCACACTTGACAAAGTGACAGCTGAGCTCAAGACAGTCCTGTGGGCCAACATTGGCCAATATATCACTGATCAATGGCAATACATTGAGACCATTCATGAGCAAATAGAGCTCATAGGGAAAGCACATAGAGAAATCCAGAGAGCAAAGGCATCTCTAGGCAATATGCCTGAGGTTGCCAATAGAATGATTAATGTGCTTAATAACAGAACAAGTGCTTAGCTAGCGACAATGGGAATTACAAGCAGAACCGAGACCATCCAGCTGATAAAGAGGGTCCTGACATTAAAAAGCCTGGTACAGACATTGGAAAGAAGAAGCCAGGACATGCAGACAGAGGTTAATAAGTTTATGGACAAATTTGAGGTCTTCTTGGCTTACTGAACAGCGCAGGGAGGCTACTTTCACATGAGCATTATGCCAAAAGGGTCAATACATTTGCTACTAATCAGATCACTGAAAGACCCAGTACTTCAGAAGAACCAGGACCAGCAACAGGACAAAGTCTCTACAACAGGGTAGAGAACTTATTCTTTATAATGAATGAGATCAAACATTTGTTTGAAGTGCCTCCAAATTTCTATAAATACACAGAGGCAGATGAGACCTTAGAGGCAATTCTGAGACATCAATTGCCCACACAGGAATGGGCGACTAAGACCATACAGATGATATTATAGACAAGAAGCCATTCACCAAGTTTTCATCAAAAAATATAAGTTATCATGCACAGGAAAATTTTGATAAATTCAGCATGTATGGAGAAAAATGAACTGAGCCAACTCAGCAAAACTATTCGGCCATCAAAGCAGCGCTGACAGTCACAGGATGACAGGGCCGAAAAGCTACAGGAGGACAGAGCTACAAAGACATGTCATTCATCATTTATAACAGAACATTCAACTGACTCAGTGGCCTCCAAAGGTCAAAAAAGTCTTCTGACAGAATTGAAGAGCATTTATGTTGTATTCAAAGCTGTAATAACTTCTTATCTGTTGTTCTGTACAAGTTGGTGAACATATTTATTTCTCAGATGACTCAACGCTTCAGATATTTTTGTATCACCGTTTGTATATATTCCCCCCTCGCATAAGCTTGCAAGGGTTGTTGTTGATTTCTCTTCCAGAGTTCTTATACTGTAAACTTTCAGAGAACTAATACAAAGCTTATGGAATTTCCAAAGCTCTGCATTATTTGAGGCATTGTGGTGTTTTGCTGAATGTTACAGGATTCCTGCGTATTTCATGGTTCAATAAGTTTTCTTAAAACTCTTCGTTATGTGTTTTTGTCATCTTTTCATATCTCATTCATGTTCTGTGTTTCACAGTTAATGGCAAGGAAAAAGAATAGTTCTAGGATTTAATCACAGATTACCCTGAACTCAATCTAAGCTATTATAAATGTTTTTCTTCAGTTATAGTAATAAAGGTGTAATTCTTAATTGCTGCACCTCCACACTATATCTTTCACAGTGATTATTGTTTCAGGAATTCAAGTTTGCTCCTGTGCAGTATATCTCTTTCTCACACTCCCAGCTTAGTGGAAAATTCTTAATTGCTTTTCACTGGTTAAACACACTTCACCATCACAATTTCAAGTTTGTTTCATGAAGTATTTAAATGGCCCTGTAGTTTCAGCAACTCAACTCAATATTTTCAAACAACCTGTAGCCACAGACTCCATAGCCCAATGGATTAAAACTATCTGAAGATTTCCACCTTAGGTACAGAAAGATATCCCTCAACCAAAACATAAACCAAACCCTGAACTCATAACTAACTTAAAATCTTCACAAAACAGAGACAAACCTTAAAGAGAGAGCCCTCTCAGATTTCAGTTTGGCTAGAAGCTGTAATCCAAAGATTGGTTAGTGGTTACCCCGGCGGTATTCCCTTGGGAGTCAAAGGGAACAACCTGGGTGTTAACATCTAGCACTAATTGTTAGAACTATTAATAATTAGTTTGAGATTTCTAGAATCGACCTGGGTGCAATTTGAATATAAGGAAACCATGTAAGCAATGTTAGAGACAAAACCCATGTCTTAGAATTATCCTTAGAGTCATGTAGATATGCCAACCTTAGAGGTTGGTTATCGAACCTGAATAGGAGTTACAAGAACTAACTAGACAAAATTGTCATAAGTAATAGATAAAGCATTATCCTCTTTAATCCATTAAAAATAAAATAAAATGACAATAATTTAATACTTAGCATTCTTAGGTTTATTACGACACATTCATGGGAAAGCCAACTAATTAGTATTCTTAGGCTTATTATGACACATTCATTGGAAAACGAGGTAAGAAAGGCATTGAATGAATGATGACATGCGATAAAATGGCCAAGAAAATATGTTTTAAATGGAAAAAGTAATGACAAATCGAAAGCCATTAGAGAAAATTTTAGGTCTAAAATGGGCCTCAAAACACAAATGTACAACCAAAATCAACTTTATAAAAACTAATAGGATTCAAGATGACGATGTCAACCATGGGGGAGGATTCACCATTTTTGGAGTAAAAAAGCAAAAAGATAAAAAAAAAATCAACTCATTTTCAACTTGTCTCCCCATGGTTTTACTTAAATTTCAACCAGCAAAACTCATTGGATGCATAATTTAATTCCTCATCCAAGGAGTACCCATGCTGCATACTTTTGATGGACCCTGCTACATGAAAAATGTGATTGCAATTACATTTTTTCATGTATTACTCATTTTTCATGTAGCAAGGTCCATCGAAAGTATGCAACATGGGTACTCCTTGGATGAAGCATTAAATTCGGCATCCAATGAGTGCTCACACTCGAAATTTGCATAAAATTGTAGGGATATAAGTTGAAAATACAGGTTAAAAATAATATTTTTTCCCCTCTAAAATTTGATGATGTAATCTAATCTTATTCTATTATTTCCACTATTATTTTATATTATTTCTTAGGAGGCCCATTTTAGACCTCAAAATTTCTCTAATGCCAACACATTCCTCTACCTAATTGTGCTATCTACAAACCAAGGAAGAAATACATTTCTCTTAGCTTTGACATGTCAAACTCATCTTGCATTTCAACTCCAAATGTTTTTCTTAGCAAATCTGCATCACTTCCAAAAAAAAATCAACAACATAAACAATAAGGACATATTACACATTAAACATAAACAATATTCTCATTTTGTTGTCTCTCATTTGAAACCTTGTTTTCTTTTTCCCTTGGTCATTTGAAACCTTGTTGCTATAGACAATTGCCCAATATGGAATATCATGCTTTCGGTGCTTGCTTTAGCCCGTACAAGGATTTTTGAGTTTTCATACAACATCTAGATTATCTAACAAATGGACCCTTCATGTTTCTCTATATATTCTTCCTCTTGATTTCTCCATTTAGAAAAAGCTAATTTTACTTTCATTTGATAGAATTTGAACTTCTTGTGACATGAAAATGTTAAAAACATTACTATCACCTCCAATATAGAAACAAGAGAATTTTATTATCACCTTAAAAGTCTATTGCTTCAACTTGGGCATACACTTTGCACACTAATATGTCCCTTTTCTTTATAGGTTTCCATCCTCATTTAACTTGTTACTAAAGAAACTTTTTGTTCCAGTGACATTTTTATTTATTAGTCTTGGTACTTTTTCCCAAGTACAATTTTTCTCAATCTAATTTAATTCCTCATTCATGGCATTTACTCAGTGATTATCTTGACTTTCCTAAGAAAAGTATTTGGGTTGAATCAGAGATAGTATGGCAATATGTGGTTGACTAGAACTACCTATAAACTTTCTTCTAGTTTTAACTCCTACTTCCTTATCACCAACAATTTTATTTTAAGAGAGACTTTTTTATACATACCTTGAAGGATTTTTTGAATGAGAGCATGATGCCCTTCTTCTTCCTCATGTTGTTCATCATCATAATCGTTGTTGATTGGATTGATATATTTTGGTTGCTTCTCTTTAGGAGGTAAATTTTCATCCACCTTCACATCAATGATGTAAACAATCTTGCGCAATCTTTTGTTATGGAATCTATAACATTTTCTCTTAGTTGAATATCCTAGAAATATTCCTTCATTATATTTGGCGTCAAACTCACCCAAATTGTCATCATTAATATTGATGTAGCACTTGCTGCCAAAAACTTTGAAGTGCTTGATTGAGGTTGGTTTTCCATACCATAACTCATAGGGAACCTTGTCACTATTTGGCCCGAAGTATGCTTTGTTTAAAATATGAATTGTTGTATGAACAATTTATGCCCAAAAGACGTTTAAAATATTTCTCTCTTCCAACATTACTCTAGCCATTTGTTGCATTGATATGTTACCTTTCCACTACTCCAGTGGGGTGTTTGTAATTGAGAATTGTATTCTTATTCAATGTTCTTCACAAAATAATCAAACTCACTTGAGGTAAAATATCCACCTCGGTCAGACCTTAGGAATTTTATTTTACAATTAGTTTGGTTCTCAGTGAAGGATTTGAAAACTTTGAACTTATTAAGTGCTTTAGATTTCTCTTTTAAAAATGCAACCCAAGTAAGCCTGGTATAATAATTAATAATCACCATGAAATATTGTTCTCCACTTGGGGTTTTAGTTTTTGAGGGTCCACATAAGTCTATGTGAACCAAATGTAGAGGCATATTTGATCATTTTTCCTTGGCCTTGAAGGGTACTCAAACTTGCTTTCCAATTTGGCATGATTTGCAATTTGTGTTGCTTAGCTTTGAAATCTTTGGAAAGTCCCTTAAAGCTTTCTTTTTGTTCAGCTTCACCATATGATGAAATTTTAAGTCTCCCAACCTTCGATGCCATATCCATGTCCCAACAAGCTTCCCTAAATAACACTTCTCATTTTCTCAAGTATGTATATATTACTTGGAGTTGTCACCATTTTTGCTACTATTTTCCATGTGTTTGATGTTTTTAGTTCACATCCTTTGGAGTGAAAGGTAACAACATACCCCTATTCACACATCCGACTCACACTTAATTTTTTTTGTTTGAGTCCATCCACAAGGAAGACATTATGAACCTTTCCTCTTCCATTGTTCAAGCTAACTGTGCCTTTGCCCATGATTTTTCCTAGGGCATCATTACCAACGGTGATAGTGCATGTTTTATCTTATGTTAAAGACAAGAATTAATGCTTATCATCGGTCATATGTTTGGAGCATATGCTTTCCACATACTAATGGTTGTATTGATTTTGAGCATACAGGACAATGCACATTCCTCTTTCTTTTTAGCTCTTTTCTTTTTCCATGTTTTAGGTCCTTGAACTTTCTTTGTTTGAACTATTGTTTTGATTTTATTCAATCTACATTCAACTACCTTATGCCCATAATTTTGACACCTGTAACATTGAACATGATCTAATAAAGGAGAAAAAGGATTGTTTCTTCTTGAAATATTCCTATGAGGATTTGTAGATATGTTCTCCCTATTCTTTGAGGATTGATAAAGTTTGTTTCTAAGATAATTATCTTTGAGATAAGCTCTACAATGGACAACCTTATGACCATAATTTGTGCAAGCATAACAATAATCATAAAACATATTTTGATACCTAGAATTAAATTGCCTTAGAGGGAAGAATCTTCTAAATCTTTGTTGATTTTCTAGACAATTCCCTGATAATTTTTGAAGTCACTTTCATGGTTATTCAAATTGTTGTAGGTTGCCTTCCTTTGCTACCATTGATTTTTACCAATGTTTTCCTCAGTTGTCTTTCTACCATTTTCTCTTCTTTGATGTTGTTGTGGTTGATTTTTTTCATTTCCATGGCTATTACATCCTTTGAGCACTTCAAGATAGCTGTTAGATTCTTTGTCTTCAACTTTCTTGGTGCTTGTCTCTCCTTCATAATTGAGACCATTTTTAATGAGGAGAGATCTTTGAACACTCAGGATTTCATCTAATTTCTCAAACCCTTCAACAAATATTAGATTCCAATTGAGGTAAGCTTTGGTATTTTAAAATTCTTTTCTAATAGAGACAACTTCTTCCTCCAACTTCTCACATTCCTTCCCTTTCTCTTTCAGTTGTTCTAAAAGAGTGTCTTTAATATCCTTGGCTTCCTTCAGCTCCACTTTCAAAGGAAGAAATGATGAGTCTCCAATTTCATCCCTTTATTTTCCATATTTCATCAACGACTATTTATGCTTCTTGTTTTTTTTCTTGATCCTATGTATTTCTTCTAAGGAATTGATTAGTTCTCCTTCCAAATTTGCTACAGTTTCTTCTTCATTGAATTCATAATCATCTTTCCCTTCATCTTGTGTTTATATTGCAACGAGCATGAAAACATTTTTTCTCTTTTCTTGAGAAGGTTTCTCATCCTCATCCTTTGAAGAGTTGTTTTCCTCTTGAATATAAAAGATCTTATTTAAGTTTCTTTCCTTCTTGAATCTATTATAATTATCCTTTTCTTTATTGTCATATTCATTATTTTATTTCTTATGTGGGAATTTATATGCATAGTGACAAAATTTTCCACAATTGGAACATTTGAAAGGAAACTCACCTTTGTATTTGTTGGACCCTCTCTTCAATCTTCTAAAAAATTTGGCTTCTTCTTCATCAAATCCATAGCTTGAGTTTTCTTGATCTTCTTTGGTATTCTTAATTTGATTTAAAGGCTTCTTCCCTTGATGTAGATCTTCCTTTAGCGGTTCTCATTTCATAGGTAGTTAATGTTCCAGTTAGTTGATCCATTTTTAAAGTCATAATATCTTGCATCTCCTCAATAGATTATACTTTGGCATTGAATTTGGAAAGAAGAGATCTTGACATCATTTGAACTACTATGGAATCATTCAAAATTTCACCAAGACCTCTTATAATGTTAACTATTTCATCTACAAGACCTCTTATGTAAGCTATTTCAGATCTAGATTCAGATCGTGATGATCAAGAGTACCTTGGTCTGAATTCCATTAAGAAGAGCTTTGCTGTTGAGATCATCTGGAAAGAAGAAGATAGAGTTATTGACCCAAGTGTTCTCATTTCGTTAGAACAAAGCCTTCATGAGGAGGTAATCCAGTCAGTTCATGAAAAACAAGATGAGATCTTTGTTCAAGTAAGTGAAAAATCCTCTTTCGATAACTCAGTGATAAATGATAAGTTGATTGCCATGTCATATGAAGATGATCAACAATGTTTTCAAATTTTAGAAGATCAGGGAAATGAGGACTGCCAATCAGGTTTTTCATGTTATTTCAGGAAGACAATAATTTCTTGAGCAAAAGAAAACAAAAAGTATTATCTCCTTTGTCTGAAGATGAGATAGATCTACTCTTGAAAGGTCAGTTTCCAGCCCAAGCTAATGCAGATCTACAGTGTGCACATGGTCAAGAAGGTGATGGTGGAACTTCTTCCTCTTTTAAAAATGATGACAGTCTTGTAATTAGCTTTATAGAACAACAAACAGAAAATATTTTCTTTCATGAAGATGATAAGGCTGTCATGTTTGATAATCTTGAAGATTGTTTTCTATTTAAGAATGACCTAGACCATGAAGTTGAGGAATATGAGCTTGAGAGAGACAATATGCCAGAATTTCTCATGGTCAAGGAATTTACAGCTAACACTCAGATGGCAGAAGCTTATACCTCTCTATGCCTTCCTATCACTCAGCAACCAGTTGTTCTTTTAGATCAGAATGAAGGGAGTACTTGTATTTTTGTTGTTGGATCTCAAGACAAGCTAGTGCTTCAGGATTTTCAAGATCCCTTCGGCATTCTTTTGCAAGCATTAGAGAAGATAAATGTTGCCTGGTTCGTTATCATAAGCCTTGGTTTCAGTGGTTATTGTGAGTTGCCTACATGTACATCGTTTTGCATGCTCGGGAAAAGTGAGAGCAGAATTTCAGTATGTAGCCATCTGCTGGATTGGTTACATTGGAAGGCTCACTTCACATGATTGTACATATTTCATCAGTAGGCAGGTGGTTGTCATCATGATTTGAAGCCCTCAAATCTCGATGGTCTACTACCATTTGAAAGCTTTGTAAGTACTTGTTTCAGTTAAGTCAGTCTTGAGTCATTTTTTGTTTTCGTCAGTTTTGAGTGTCTAGTTTCAGCTGCTGAATGTCTAGTTGCAGCTGCTGAATGTCTAGTTTCAGCTTTTGAGTGTCTTGTTTCAGTTTGAGTTAGTCTTACTCATTTCAGTTATGAGTCTTGAGTCTTGTGTTTTGTTGTCAAGATATTAATTTTAGTTTGCTGAAGTTATTGACTCCATAGCCCAATGGACGAAGACATTGTTTGTTTTCCCAGAGATCTGTAGTTCTTGGCACCTCCAAGGAGCTACCATCCCCATTGGAGCCAATGTTAGTGTCGGTATCTTCATCCCTCCGTCAGAGATCAAATCCTCTTGTTGCATTACATATTAGATGTCTCGCTCAGTCAGATGCATTCCATTAGGAGCATGGATCATCTAACGGTAGTGGCTTGTTGTACATTTTCCCTCATGTCCTTTACCTGCTGGCCCATTTCCATTCATCAAAATCATCTGCAGTCACTTTTTGTCTTTAAATTTGCAAGAGTCATTTCTAGGGTTTCACTTTCATTAGGTCTAGGGTTTCATCAAAAAGGTCTCCAAAATGTCCAATAATAGTCATCAGGCACATGAGGAGGTTCTAGTACCAATAAATTTCATAATAAATTGCTCAGCAATGTATTTTTCCTCAAAACTTTGTTTTGAGGAAAAACAGAGTATTCTAGGTTTTTATTGTATTAATTCATGTATTTTCAGTTCTCTTGTATGTAAATAAGCTCAGATGCAACCCTGGTCTCATTACCAAGCCTCAGTAGCTCCATCCCCTGTAAAGCAATCAAAAATCAAGAAAAATCGAAGTCATTCGATTCATCAAAAGCACAAAAAAAGTGAAAATCTCAGAAAACAGAGTTGACAAGTAAAGTCACATTGCAAACATTATAAAAGTGGGTTTTATGAAGGAAAAATCAAAAGCTCTTGTATATAAATCGTCTTTACAATTCAAAAGCTCATTGGCACTCAAAGAAGAAAGATTGAGCAAAGTGAAGGTCATGTTGGAGAAAGGAAGCAAAATCGCAGCAAAGAGTTCCAGTTTTGGAGGTGCAGTGCATTGGGTGAGTGGCACGGCACATACAAGCGGCGCGACACATAGAGCTGCTCTCCTCAGTGTTAATTTGCACTGGCACGATGCACATAGGAGGGGCGACGCATTGGGTTTGAGGCGCAGCGCATAGAGCTGCCAAGCCCAATTTTATCCTAAACTCTCTCAAGTTGCCAAAATTGCTCAAATCTTCAAATGTGCAAGTAATTCAAGCTATTTTCCTTGCAAGTGAAAGAGTTTTCTTAAAACTTTATGGTGGTTTAGTGTGAAAAAATTCAAACCCTATTTCCTTGCCATTTCTTAAAAAACCATTTACCTAGGGTTTGTTGGTTTGCCATTTGTCATTTTGCTTCCAATTTCATTCTACCACTCCCTCACTTTTCACTCCATTTATTTTCTCACCTTATCCACCCATTCCCCAACTTCCATATTCAATCATCCCTATCCCCAATTCCCATTTTTCCCAAATCCTAACTATAAATCCCCAAACCCTAATTATTGTTTGAAGAGCTTCATATCACTATTCATCTGAGTGTACCATCATTCAGAGGGTTTTCATCATCATGATAGTTTCCAATGGGTCATTTTATACCTTGTTCATGCTTCAGTTGTGCCTAGGTAAGGTTCATTTCCCTCTCCTAGGGCATTGAAGGCAATTTCTCTTGGATAGTCAAATCATCAGCAAAAATTGTATCCTGATGTTCATACGTCTTCCCCTATCCTTAATGTACCTTATTAAATACTTCCCATCACTGATATCCCTCAAATTCTTCATTTTCGCACAAACCATAGTTTCTTGCTACAACTTGGCAATTTTCTAGGCTAGACCTGTGTTTTGCCCTTTTAGACCCCTTCCCCTCACTAAATCTTTGAAATTGCACTTTCCCCTACTTCCTAACATCCCCCCCCTACTTTCCAAAATTTTCTCAAGAATTTATAAGCCCCTTATCCCCTTCATTTCGCTTCATTTCGACAAATCCCTAGTTTCACACATTGGGGTAGGTTCTACTCAAATGTTGTTTTTGAGAAATAAAATATGAATTTGGGAAAAATGAGAGAGGTTTTTGTCCAAAATAGGACAAGGAAGAAAAAACTCCTTAAATTTTTATACAGGTGTCATGATTTTAGAGAAATGTCAAAAATACAGTTGCCTCGGGAGAATTGATGCACCTCTGAAGTGACCTTGGGAAAATCAAGTTTTCTCCCAGCTTGGTTGGCCAAATGAATTTTTAAGGGGTAAATGGAGGCCAAATTGAAAAATTATACTTGGGTTCGAAAGTAGACAGGCATACCTTTCCAACAAGCACACCTGGAGAAACTTTGGACACTGGGAAGACCTTCAAAAGTGGGTCCAAACAGGCGCTATGCATAGAGAATCAGGCGTGGCGCATAGAGGAAATTTTGCCAGTTTGACCAAGTATTACTCTGTTTTTCACCCAAATTTGGCCAGTTTGACTTTTTCACCTTATTAATGGAAAATTTGTGATGTAATTTAATGTACATTGATGGATCATGATGTAAATATGTTAAATTTTCACTTGAAGAGGTAGATTCATCAATTAAAAAGTTGTTTGACACTGAATGAATCAGTTCCCTTGTTTCTAGAGGCATGTTGTTCTGTTGCCTAATTTATAGTTCTCAGTTTAGAATTAGTTGAAACAGCTCCTAAACATGTGAGATCGACCCTTAGAGGCTAGGATGAGCTATGTTTTGTCTATATTATGTTGTTTTTCAGTCATTATCATGGTTGGACTCTTGAGAAAGCATTGAGCTTCATTGTACATTCATTTCAACATTTTGGCTAAGGAATTGAGACCAGGGTTTGCACCACTCTTTGGGATCCATGCGGAAATTTGTCTTGGTATAGTTCTTTTCTTTGTAATTGTGAATTTTCTTATATGTCATGTATGCCATTCTCTATCTTTTTTCTTCTGAACTAAACAAACAAGAGTGTAAGTAGAATCCATTGAAAGTGCAATGCTCTACTTGAAGTTTGCTTTAGTTATTTGATGTTTTCAGCTGTTTGGGGAGGATCCATGGTTTCTCTTGCCCTCTTCAACACCTCACCTATAGGCAACAGAACAATCTCTTGCACATATACCTATCCTAAGATCAATATTTCTACCAGTCATCTCAAGCCCTTAGCAATCATAATTTGCTGAGATTGACCCGGAGAGAGCCCTCTCCCGACCTGGTAGGGATAGCTACCAGGTTAAGCATGGTTTGATGTTGGCCCTAGATCCTACCTTCCTCAGCCTAAGGTAAAGCCAGGCTCTAACATAGTGGCGACCATAATGGGGAAGAAATTGTTTGTTTGTTAGTGTTCTTCATTTCATAAACTACAGATGGAGCCTGAAGTTATGCCAGGTAGCCTTCGAAATGCTCTTGCTTTGCATTAGCAAAAGTAGATAAATGTTGCTTCAGTCAATCTCCGGTCTAGTCTTATAAATGGAAACATCTAACTTGAAAATTTCCTCAGTAAAATGTAATCAAGTTCAGATCTGATTGTTGATGGTGGACAACGATCAGACACCGCAAGGCTGAAATCATTCACCTGGCCACTCCAGTGTCGAAGAATCCCAAGGTTCCAAATTTTTATGGTGACTCTACTCTTCAAGAATCAGTAGCCTGAAGAATTTCTTGGTCAATTCATTGTTATCAAAATGGATTTTCTTGCTCGAAGGTATGCTCCCATGAGCCGAGATAACATTCCAGGTTTCCAAATAAAATTCCAAAGGTAAATTGGCAAAGGAATTTGCCTATGTTTAAAGATGATAATAGGAATGACGCTGCTTTACAATTGGTTAGATTTCACATACATATTCGCAGGTTGAAGGTTGATTTTCCTGAAGATTGCTTGATGAAGATATTCATGGCCACTCTGGAAGGTGAAGCCTGATCTTGGTATGAAAGTTTGCCGCCTGCTTGTATTTACTATTTGAAAGATTTTCATACCATGTTCTTTGAAAGGTATAAAGAATCTTATCCATCATTAAATCTAGTTCAGAACTGTTGCAAACATGTTTATAGTTTTATTGAACATCTTGAGAAAGTTTATGAAGATGATGACTTCATGGATGATGAGATCATGGAAGCCCTGTATGAAAATCCATTTCAGCAGCATAAAGAGAGTGATACTTATCAAGATGATCAAGAAAATTTGCAGCAGGATCAAGATCTTAGTACAGTGGAAATTGTTGAAAGAGAAGGTTTTATTTCAGATCTGTCCATAGAAGAAGACAGTATGTAGGGAAGTCAAGTTTCAATTTCAGAATGTGATAAAGTCAAGTCAGCTATTTCAGATTGTGATGATCAAGAGTACCTTGGTCTGAATTCCATTAAGGAGAGCTCTGTTGTTGAGATCATCTGGAAAGAAGAAGATAGAGTTATTGACCCAAGTGTTCTCATTTCGTTAGAACAAAGCCTTCATGAGGAGGTAATCCAGTCAGTTCATGAAAAACAAGATGAGATCTTTGTTCAAGTAAGTGAAAAATCCTCTTTTGATAACTCAGTGGTAAATGATAAGTTGATTGCCATGTCATATGAAGATGATCAACAATGTTTTCAAATTTCAGAAGATCAGGGAAATGAGGACTGCCAATCAGGTTTTTCATGTTTTGAAATGTTATTTCAAGAAGACAATAATTGCTTGAGCAAAAGAAAACAAAAAGTATTATCTCCTTTGTCTGAAGATGAGATAGATCTACTCCTGAAAGGTCAGTTTCCAGCCCAAGCTAATGCAGATCTGCAGTGTGCACATGGTCAAGAAGGTGATGGTGGAACTTCTTCCTCTTTTGAAAATGATGACAGTCTTGTAATTAGCTTTATAGATCAACAAACATATAATATTTTCTTTCATGAAGATGATAAGGTTGTCATGTTTGATAATCTTGAAGATTATTTTTTGTTTAAGAATGACCTAGACCATGAAGTTGAGGAATATGAGCTTGAGAGAGACAATACGCCAGAATTTCTCATGGTCAAGGAAATTACAGCTAAAACTCAGATGGCAGAAGCTTATACCTCTCTGTGCCTTCCTATCACTCAACAACCAGTTTTTCTTTCAGATCAAAATGAAGGGAGTACTAGTATTTTTGCTGCTGGATCTCAAGACAAGCTAGTGCTTTAGGATTTTCAAGATCCCTTTGGTTTTGCAAGCATTAGAGAAGATAAATGTTGCCTGGTTCATTATCATAAGCCTTGGTTTCAGTGGTTATTGTGAGTTGCCTACATGTACATCGTTCTGCATGCTCGGGAAAAGTGAGCAGAATTTCAGTATGCAGCCATCTGTTGGATTGGTTACATTGGAAGGCTCACTTCACATGATTGTACATATTTCATCAATAGACAGGTGGTTGTCATCATGATTTGAAGCCCTCAAATCTCGATGGTCTACTACCATTTGAAAGCTTTGTAAGTACTTGTTTCAGTTAAGTTAGTCTTGAGTCATTTTTTGTTTTCGTCAGTTTTGAGTGTCTAGTTTCAGCTGCTGAATGTCTAGTTGCAGCTGCTGAATGTCTAGTTTCAGCTTTTGAGTGTCTTGTTTCAGTTTGAGTTAGTCTTACTCATTTCAGTTATGAGTCTTGAGTCTTGTGTTTTGTTGTCAAGATATTAATTTTAGTTTGCTGAAGTTATTGACTCCATAGCCCAATGGACGAAGACACTGCCTGCTTTCCCAGAGATCTGTAGTTCTTGGCACCTCCAAGGAGCTACCATCCCCATTGGAGCCAATGTTAGTGTCGGTATCTTCATCCCTCCATTAGAGATAAAATCCTCTTGTTGCATTTCATATTAGGTGTCTCGCTCAGTCAACTACATTCCATTAGGAGAATGGATCATCTGATGTTAGTGGCTTGTTGTACATTTTCCCTCATGTCCTTTACTTGCTGGCCCATTTCCATTCATCAAGATCATCTGCAGTCACTTTTTGTCTTTAAATTTGCAAGAGTCATTTCTAGGGTTTCACTTTCATTAGGTCTAGGGTTTCATAAAAAAGGTCTCCAAAATGTCCAATAATAGTCAACAGGCACATGAGGAGGTTCTAGTACCAATAAAGTTCATAATAAATTGCTCAACAATGTATTTTTCCTCACGTTATATATTTGATAATGCCGACGAGGGCTTCAAAATGATTCTCCATAGAGAGGAGGTAGGTGGCGCCCGGTATACCACTAAAGATGAAGAGAAAGGCCCAGCATTCCGGCCTCCCGCTTCTTCCAACCAATATGTGTTCTGCAACCCAGCCAATTTGATTTTCATTGTACCCATCTTTCCTTTATCTGGAGGAAAAACAGAGTATTCTAGGTTTTTATTGTATTAATTCATGTATTTTTAGTTCTCTTGTATGTAAATCAGCTCAGAGGCAACCCTGGTCTCCTTCCCAAGCCTCAGTAGCTCCATCCCCTGCAAAGCAATCAAAAATCAAGAAAAATCGAAGTCATTCAGTTCATCAAAAGCACAAAAAAAGTGAAAAGCTCAAAAAACAGAGTTGACAAGTAAAGTCACATTGCAAACATTATAAAAGTGGGTTTTATAAAGGAAAATCAAAAGATCTTGTATATAAATCGTCTTTACAATTCAAAAGCTCATTAGCACTCAAAGAAGAAAGATTGAGCAAAGTGAAGGTCATGTTGGAGAAAGGAAGCAAAATCGCAGCAAAGAGTTCCAATTTTGGAGGCGCGGTGCATTGGGTGAGTGGCGCAGCGTGGCGCATAGAGCCGCTCTCCTCAGTGTTAATTTGCACTGGCGCAGCGCACACAGGAGGTGTGGCACGTTGGGTTTGAGGCGCGGCGCATAGAGCTGCCAAGCCCAATTTTATCCTAAACTCTCTCAAGTTGCCAAAATTGCTCAAATCTTCAAATGTGCAAGTAAGTCAAGCTCTTTTCCTTGCAAGTGAAAGAGTTTTCTTAAAAATTTATGGTGGTTTAGTGTGAAAAAATTCAAACCCTATTTCCTTGCCATTTCTCAAAAAACCATTTACCTAGGGTTTGCCATTTGTCATTTTGCTTCCAAGTTCATTCTACCACTCCCTCACTTTTCACTCCTCCATTTATTTTCTCACCTTATCCACCCATTCCCCAACTTCCATATTCAATCATCCCTATCCCCAATTCCCATTTTTCCCAAATCCTAACTATAAATCCCCAAACCCTAATTATTGTCCCAAGAGCTTCATATCACTATTCATCTGAGTGTACCATCATTCAGAGGGTTTTCATCATCATGTTAGGTTCCAATGGGTCATTTTACACCTTGTTCATGCTTCAGTTGTGCCTAGGTAAGGTTTATTTTCCTCTCCTAGGGTTTTGAAGGCAATGTCTCTTGGATGGTCAAATCATCAGCAAAACTTGTATCCTGATGTTCATACGCCTTCCCTTATCCTTAATGTACCTTATTAAACACTTCCCATCACTGATATCCCTCAAATTCTTCATTTTCGCACAAACCCTAGTTTCTTGCTACAACTTGGCAATTTTCTAGGCTAGACCTGGGTTTTGCCCTTTTGGAACCCTTCCCCTCACTCAATATTTGAAATTCCACTTTCTCCTACTTCCTAACATCCCTATCTACTTCCCAAAATTTTCTCAAGAATTTAGAATCCCCTTATCCCCTTCATTTCGCTTCATTTCAAAAAATCCCCAGTTCCACACATCGGGGTAGGTTCTACTCAAATGATGTTTCTGAGCAAGAAAAGATGAATTTGGGAAAACTGAGAGAGGTTTTTGTCCCCAATAGCCAATGAAGAAACACCTCCTTCACGTTTTATACAGGTGTCATGGTTTCAGATAAATGTCAAAAATACATTTGCCTCGGGAGAATTGATGCACCTCTGAAGTGACCTTGGGAAAATCACGTTTTCTCCTAGATTGGTTGGCCAAATGACTTGCTTGATGAGTCCAATGATAAATAGACACAAATATAGTTTCAATGAGCTATCACGAGATCAATTTGGGGTTGAGGAAGATCTTCAAAAGTTGACTGCAACAGCACTCTGCCTTTAGGAAGCCTCATTTGACACATTTTGACCAGTATTTAGAGATTTGATTTTTAACAGTGCAAATAAACTCCAAATTGAAAAATTCTAGTTTGATTAGAAATTATACTCAATAATATTTCCAACGAGCTATCCCACGCTGAATTTGGACACCGGGAAGGCCCTCAAAACTGGTCTGCAAAAAGGCGCTATGCATAGAAATGTTTAACATAGAATTTTCTGCCCTATGCGCCGCGCCACCTGGCGCTTGCTTTTGATGGGGGCCTCCAAAGCACAAAAACTCAACATTTTTGTATTTTTCATGAAAAAATATGCCTGCCTACGAATGACCAAGAAATTTGGACAGGTTTTGAGCCCTCAAAAAGGTCAAAAACACTGAAACAATGACCTCACTGCCCCTATTTTGACACACAGGAAGTAGTGTTGAGAGAACTGACTTTTGGATGGGTAAATGGAGGCCAAATTGAAAAATTCCACTTGAGTTGGAAAGTAGACAGGCATACCTTTCCAAAACGCACACCTGGAGAAAATTTGGACACTGGGAAGGCCTTCAAAAGTGGGTCGAAACATGCACTATGCATAGAGAATCAGGCGCGGCACATAGAGGAAATTTTGCTAGCTTGACCAAGTATTACTCTGTTTTTCGCCCAGATTTGGCCAGTTTGACATTTTCACTTTATTAATGGCAAATTTGTGATGTAATTTAATGTACATTGATGGATCACGATGTAAATATGCTAAATTTTCACTTGTAGAGGTAGATTTATCAGTTAAAAAGTTGTTTGAAACTGAATGAATCAGTTCCCTTGTTTCTAGAGGCATGTTGTTATGTTGCCTAATTTATAGTTCTCAGTTTAGAATTAGTTGAAACAGCTCCTAAATATGTGAGCTCGACCCCTAGAGGCTAGGATGAGCTATTGTTTGTCTATATTATGTTGTTTTTCAGTCATTACCATAGTTGGACTCTTGAGAAAGCATTGAGCTTCATTGTACATTCATTTAAGCATTTTGGCTAAGGAATTGAGACCAAGGTTTGCACCACTCTTTGGGATCCATGTGGCAATTTGTCTTGGTATAGTGCTTTTCTTTGTAATTGTGAATTTTCTTAAATGTCATGTATGTCATTCTCTATCTTGTTTCTTCTTAACTAAACAAACAAGAGTGTAAGTAGAATCATTGAAAGTGCAATGCTCTACTTGAAGTTTGCTTTAGTTATTTGATGTTTTCAGTTGTTTGGGGAGGATCCATGGTTGCTCTTGCCCTCTTCAACACCTCACTTGTTTATTCCTTCCATCTCATTCAATTTTAAGTACCAAGAACGATTGCCTACCTTGCCCCATTGAGATCTCTGCAAGACTGAGCCTCAATCCCCGCACCTAAAATATACCTTTCCATCTGAGCCAACAAATCATCTTTTTATTCAATCAAACTCTCTTGCACATATACCTAGCATAAGATCAGTGTTTTTATCAGTCATCTCAAGCCCTCATTGATCATAATTTTCTGAAATTGACCCATAGAGAGCCCTCTACCGACTTGGTAGGGCTAGCTACCAGGTTAAGCGTGGTTTGATGTTGGCCCTGGATCCTACCTTCCTTAGCCTAAGGTAAATCTAGGCTCTAACAGAGACAATCCTTATCACAATTCCATGTTGGACCATGGTTGACATCTTAATAAACCATGGTTGATCGGGGAATAATAAACCAAAGAGATTGATATTATAAACCGAAAGGAACAATAAACCCAAGGGATTAATATTAAAAACCCAAGGGACTATGAACCTAAGGGAATAATATTAAACCCAAGGGACTAATATTATAAAAGCAAGGTATATAAATCCTAAGGGAGACAATTTTTGTCATAACACGAGATTAGACCATTATTGACCATAGTTGACCATGGTTGGTTATGGTTGACTATGGTTGACCACGATTGATATTATTAACCCAAGTTAATAATAAACCCAAGGGATTGATATTATGAATGCAAGGAAAACATTAGCCCAAGGGATTAATACTAAAACCCAAAGGGACTATGAACCCAACGAAATAATATTAAACTCAAGGGACTTATAATATTTTAAACTGAACATTGGTAAACCTAAATATAAATATTACAAACGCTAAAATAAATATAGTTTATTTTCATATTGAGACAATCCTTATCACAATGCCATGTTGGATCATTGTTAATTTTTATATCGAGACAAATTTTATTACAAATAAACTTTCGACCATAATTAATTTTCGCCAAAATTAATATTCTAATATCATTTCCAGCATTAGTTTTTAAAGTTTCTTTCAATACCAGCTTTATTTCTTTGATATTATAAGCGTGCAACATTCATAATTTTCCATTCATTTTCCATTAAGAGTACAACATATCCACTGTGATCATTGCAACATTATTGCTTTGATGTTTGTTATTACATTTTCCTTCTATGCCTTATTGCAAACCTCATTTGGTGTCATTTGCTTATGGAATACATTAATTCGCTGCATTTGGCGCGTTCAAATGGAATACTTTAATCAGCATCATTTGAAGCGATTATTATATGTGCGTTAGTTTTGGCATGTATTTTCATTAGTTATTATATGTGCGTTGTCAACAATAATATTTTTTCCAGTGTAAACATTCAATTCATTAATATTTCACTGGTATATATATTACAGTGGCCAATGTTAATAACTAAGCATTAACATTGGAGCGTATTTAATACATTTGAATATTAATGTAGAGAGTGTATTATTTATCCAGCCATGGAGCGTTAACATTGGACCATGTTTAATACATTTGCATATTAATGTAGAGTGTATTAATTATCCAGCGATGGAGCAACTAGCATCTTAATATGGAGCTTCACATTTACATATTAATATAGAAAGCATGGGTAGCGTATTATGGAGAGCATCGGGATTGTATTATGGAAAGTATTTTCTTTAATATGGAGAACCTTTGCAGTGCTTTGATAAAATGAGTTGATATGGTTTGGCTATAGTGGATACTATGCGAAGATATGGTTTTATGCAATGTCCTTTAATTACAACATTTGGTATTAAATATGGGGCGCTCTTAACATTATCGTCCTTTAATATCAAGCATTACGTTCTTTTCATTATGGAGCATCATTCATTCATGAAGAGTTTTCATTATGGTGCAAACCTTCATTCCTAGAGATTTATATCATGGAGAGCATATTAATATAGAGAATGTTTATATTCAAATCATGAAGACAACTTTCTTCTCGATTGGAATATGTGGATGGAACATGGGTTGTTGGTATTTTCATGGAAATCTTATTTATAATACTAGTAGTGAAATATTTATGTATCTTGTATAGCCAAAAAATATGGAAATTTTTCATTTGAAGTTTGTACTCTTACTGAACATCTAAAATCATGGGTGATAGCACCCTGATTACTAGACCTAAAAACTACTCAATAATCACCAAATCACCAACTCACAATATCAAATTCAAGCAATTTGCCCAACTCCCTACACCTCAGGGACATGGAAAGAGCGCACCACTAGTATAAAAATTCTAAACCACAGGGAACAAGGATAAAAGCATTATGACCATGCACAGTGACATCAACATAATCAAGGAAGTCCTAAACTAAAGAATAATTGTCTAAATTAGATTGGCTTCTTTTCTTTGCTAAATGATCAGATATGAAAAAAAAAGGGCTTGAGGTCCTCCTTTAAAATGCTGAAAAATTATGGCACTTCCTTATTCGTCTCTCTAGTTCCTAGTGATATGCAACCAACTCACAAAATAGAAGAAAAAATAGATCAACGACTTCAAAATCAACCTCTTCGAGGGGGCAACCTCCTTTACATTAGACAAATGAACAATTCTTGGATGCTACTAATGACAAGACCTAATTTCTATATATAGGAGTCTAAGGGGTCACAATATAATCAGAGCCAACATAATAATAATAATAATAATGTAAGGGCACAACAATAACAATAGTGGCCTTCTATGGAGCACAAGAATAACAATATGGGGACAACATGGGCACAACAATAACAATAAGTGGCTACAATGACAATAATAATAAGGGAATACACTAGTATTATAGGGACCTAACATGACCCTCTCCTTCAAAAAAGTGTTGTCCTCAATGCTTGATTAGTTTTAGATGCTTCTGTATAAAATTCTCATCCTCCCATGTGGAACTTTCAGTAGGTAAGTTCTTCCACTTGATGAGATACTCTAAAATTGATCGATTTCATGGCTATCGGGTTTTTGTTTCAGTGACTGCTTCAGGTTCCAATATTATTTTTCCTTCCTCGTCAAGTTCTGGCAATATTATTTGAACTGGGAGCTTGTCACCTATAACCTTCTTTAAGCATGAAACATGGAAAACTAGATGCACTCGGGAAGCTACAGGAAGATCCAATTTGCATGCCATAGTACTAATCTTTTGCAACACCTTGTATGAACCATAATACTTCGGTGGTAATTTATTATCCTTTTGTTGTGCTTCTTTTGAAGCCTCGAAATTCGTTGCAACAACATTAGGGGATGACCACTCGGTCCAGACCTTAAAGAAACTCCTTTTCTGTTTGGAATGGTGGTTCCAACTGGTTCAACTAGGTCCAGTTACTCTTTCTCAATCTCCAAAATGGCTTACAATATGACTTTCATCCACCAATGCACAAGAGACATCAGATCAACCCTCTTGCTAACCAGGAAAGAAAGTGATCCTTAAGCTGATATGGGGCTTAGCAAAGCCACAACTAAAGTTTGCCTCTTTGGGAAGAGGACTTATAAGAATGTAAAATTAAATCTAAATGCAAACTTATTCTATAATGAAAACAAAAGGAAATAAATCCTAATCCTGTCTCAATTAAGCAGATATAGATCTAACTCAACTGAAAGAAAGATATTTAAACGATTGGGATTTAAGTATGTATGGCTTATAATGAATATCAAGCTAATGAAGTAGTTCAATTAACTAACATTATGTATACCAAAACATATTCTATTCAGAGACCTCTTAACTGAAATAATAAACCAACAACATTTAGGAAGAAGTTCACAAAATGATATTGATTGTTTAATCAGTAATTCAAATAATTAAACAATAATATGAGGAAGTAGTTCACACCATATCACTATTTGTTAAACCAGTATTAAAAGACAAATTTTTGAGTAAATAGTTACTCAGAAATCAGAATTCAACCCATAAGAGTAGAGATAAATAATAACATATGATTGAGACAAATTACTCATACCGACAATAGTGCACAAATATGAATAAAATGACACATTCCTGCCATCATAAAATGAAACTAGTATTTAAAATAGTAGTATTAGAAATACCAATTTATTGAATCCATTTCTTTGGCTCTGGTCTCCAACAATCCTTTATATTGCTTGAACTTTTGTTGTTACCACTACAAGAAAAAAGGTCATTGGTGAGGGTCATGCCTGTGACGGACCTTTAAGGTCCATCACCAATGTCGCATATGGTGACATTCATTAAAAAGGCGTTGTTGTAAGTGTATATAGTGATGGTCCTTTAAGGTTTGTCACTAAATCGATTTTTGATGACACTTTTGGTGAGGGTCAATAAAGAGTCATCACTAATTCTCTCTTTGGTGACACTTTTGGTGAGGGTCATTAAAGTCCCATCACTAATTCTCTCTTTGGTGACACTTCTAGTGATGATCTTTTATTGACCCTCACCAACGCCCTTTTTGGTTACTTTTGGTGACGGTAAAAAAATGTTCGTCATCATTGATCATTCAAATGAGTTTTTGATGACGCTATGTACATGTTACTATATTTTTTTGTCAAAAGATAACGATTTAAGGCCATTGTTCTATAGTCCATTTCATTATGATTCCAAGGCCATAGTGGTTAGAGTTAGTCAATTTGTTAAGAAGTAATTAGTGTGTATCATTTCCCTCAAGTCATAAGAATATAGTTTTCCTCTCTATTAGGTTTATTATCTAGAAAATTCCCTTTAGATAAAGTTCCACTAGTGTGTGTAGGAACTATATTATTTAATACATAATCAAGTGTTTCCAATTATATTAATGAGAGATACCTAGCACTCCTCAACACTCATGGCACTCTTAACATGCTTTCGAACACACTAACATTCCTTGGCACCTCGCATGTCTTGGAACATCTTTGTACCTTGAACATATTGCCATGAGTAGGATGCCCAAGCACATGTTTCCATGCCCTACCCTAGCATAGCACTCCCCTAGCATTTGTTGCCATGCCTTGTAGTCCCTAGCATGCCTTGGAACACCTTGGCATAATATTGCATTGACATACATTAGCACTTGGCACACATTGGAACTAGGCATGTATTGGAACATATTATTAGTGTGCCTAGCATTCCCCTTTTGAAGAAAGATAAAGTCCTAACTTATTAACCCTATTATGTGTTCATTTCCTTTCATTTTAGCTTGGTTATTCCTTTTGTTGCCTTGAAACTCCTTGACGCATATTGGCATACTCTAGCACCCTGCACATCCTAGCATGTCTTAGCACTTGACATGTATTGGCATGCCTTGGCACTATTTGGCACATGTTAGCACACCCCATAACTACCTAGCACACTCTAGCACTTCTTGACATGCCCTGCTATTCCCTGACATGCCTTACTTGTGCTTAGCATACCTTGTCACTCCCTCCTTAGCATGAAAACTAGCACTCATTAACACTCCCTGACACACCCTCATATACATTCACTTCCATGCATTTTGACCTAGTTCTCCCTTGTGTTTTCCTAGTACTCCCTAACACTCCTCAACATGCATTGGCACTCTCTAACACACCTTAGCATTCTTCGACATGCTTTTCCACTTCATAGCATGCATCACACTCCCTAACACACATTGGCACATGGCATTTGGTAAGTCTTAACATGTTTGACATGCGTTGAGATGACTTGGGATGATTTGGCATGATTTAATATTAAAGTTAATTGAGATCAATTATTGGAAAGTAGATGAGAAGCAACAGAGGAAGATTTGCAACTTAGAATGCATTGACACTTTGCACTTAGAACCTTTTGGCACCTACTGTTGGTGTGCCTAGCATACCCCTCATGGAAAAGGTAAATTGATGACTTATTAACCCTATTATGTGTTCATTCTTTGTAGTTTAAATTTTTCCTCCCTTTTGTTGCCTTGACGTTCCCTGGCATGCATTGGCACACCCTTGCACATCTCGGCATGCCTTAACACTTAGCACATATTAGCTTGTTTGACATGCCTTCGTACTATATAACACATGTTAGCATGCCCTAACATTCCCTAACACACCTTGGAAGTCATGCCCTCACAACTAACATTACATTTTTCTACAACTTGGGAACCTTACATTCCCTAGAACACCTTGGCACTCCCTATTTGTCATGCCCTCATAGATAACCTTACTTTTTTTGTGACTTGGGAACACAACCAATTCATTAGAAAAACAATATTGTGCCCAACCCAAAGTCTTCCTTTATCTGAAATTTCTTTGTCCATGCCTTATCACAACCATATGCTTGCCTCTTGCAAGTCCTATTCTAAATTTCTCCTAAAAAACTTCATCCTTGGGACACTTGGAATTCACTGACACTCCTTGGCACACACTCTTATTCGTTCATTTCCAAGCATTTTTACCTAGTTCTCCCTTTTGTTCCCCTGACACTCCCTAACACTCCTCAACATCCATTGACATTGTCTATCATGTGTTAGCACACCTTTTCATTCCTTGGCATGCTTTAGTACTCCTTAGATATCATGCCCGCACAACTACCCTTACTTTTTTTTAGACTTGGGAACCCAACCACGTCCTGCGTCGACTACAACAACTTAACCAAGTTATAGTTACTATAACTATATTATGCCTTGTTCACCTAAGAACTAACTATAACACATCTTAGGCTACTCATGTCCAATCTCAACTCGTTCCACTTAACAAGTTACCAAGTCAAGGCTCACGTCCAATCATGGCCATAAAACAACTAAGCAACATAGTTTACATCTTGACATACCATAGAGCCTGGCACCTCTAACAATCCCTTAGCCCTATGTGGCACGTGTTAGCATCCCCTACATTTATTGGCATGCTTTGCACTCCCTAGCACACCCTAACACTCCCTGACATGCCTTGACACTCTAGCATTCCTTGGCACTACCTAACATATAACCTTGTCACTCCTTCCTTAGAGCACTTGGAACTCGTTGACAGTCCCTATCACACACTCTTATCTCTTCATTTCCATGCATTTTGAACTAGTTCTCCCTTGTGTTTCTGTGGCACTCCCTAACATTCATTCACACACATTGCACACTGTGGAACTTGGCACATATTGGCATGTTGCCCTGGCACTCTAGCATTCCTTGGAGCTACCTAACATATCTTGTCACTCCCTCGTTACCGTACCTAGAACTCACTAACACTCCTTGTCACACACTTATTCATTCATTTCCATGTATTCGAAACTAGTGATCCCTTTTGTTTCTTTGGCACTCCATAACACTCCCTGGCATGCATTGGCACACCCTAGCACTGGACACATCTTAGCATGTTGCCTTGGCCTCTAACATGCCTTAGCACTGCCTACCATACCTTATTAATCCCTCAGCACACTTGTATCTCACTGACACTTCCTGTCACAAACTCTTATTTGTTCATTTGCATGCATTAATTTTACCTAGTGCTCCCTTGTGTTTCCCTAGCACTCCCTAACACTTCCTGGCACATGTTTACATAGCTTGGCACCTTGAACATCTTGGCTGCATGTCGCCCTAGCAATCTAACATGACTTAGCGCAACCTAGCATACCATGTCACTCTCTCCTTAACACACTTGGAACTCGCTGACACTCTCTGTCACACACTCTTACTCATTCATTTCCATGCATTTTTACCTAGTTCTCCCTTACATTTCCCTAGCACTCCCTAACACTCATTAGCACTCATTGGCACACCTTGGCACTTGGCACATATTGGTATGCTTCCCTAACACTCTTATAGCATGCCTTGGCACTGCATAGCATACATTATCACTCCCTCCTTAGCACACCTGGAACTTGTCAACACTTCATTTCCATGCATTTAAAACTAGTGTTCCCTTGTGTTTCCTTGGCACTTGGCCCTAACACTTCCTAACATGCATTCACGCCACACCCTGGCACCTAGCACTTCTTGGCATGCCTTATCAGCTGGCTTGTCTTAGCATGCCCAACATGCCTTGGAATTGTCTATCATGTGTTAGTACTTCCTAGCATTCCCTAACACACCTTGGCATTCCCTAATTATCATGCCCTCATAGATAGCTTTACTATTTTTGTGACTTGGCAACCCAACGAAGTCCTTGGTAAAACAATGTTGTGCGCAACCCAAAGTCTCCCTTTATCTGAAAATGCTTTGACCAACCCCTTATAATTGTAACCATGGGCTTGCCTCCTACAATTCCTATTCTGACCTTCTCCTAAAACATTTTGTCCTTGAGACACCTGGGATTCATTGACACTCCTCGGCACACACACTTATTTGTTCATTTCCATGTAATTTTACCTAGTTCTCCCTTGCGATGCCCTAACACTCCCTAACATTCCTCAACCTGCATTGGAATGCTTGACATGTGTTAGCATGCCTTTTCATTCCTTGGCATGCCTTGGCACTCCTTAGCTATAATACCCTCACAACTACCCTTAATTTTTTTGGGACTTGGGAACCCAAACAAGTCTTTCCTAGACTACAACAACTTGACCAAGTTATAGTTACTACAACTAGAGTATGCCTTGTTCACCTAAGAACTGAATATAACTCATCTTAGGCTACTCATGTATAATTTTAACTTATCCAACTTAACAAGTTACAAGTTACCATGTCAAGGCTCATGTCCAACTGTGGCCATAAAACAACTAAGAAACATAGTTTACATCTTGACATGCCATAGCACCTGGCACATCTAACAATCCCTTGGCACTATGTGGCATGTGTTAGCACCCCCTACATTCCTTGGCATGCTTTGGCACTCCCTAGCACTCCCTGACATGCCCTCGCAATCTAGCATGCCTTGTAACTTCCCTTGCATATAACCTTGTCACTCCCTCCTTAATACACCTGAAACTCACTAAAACTTCCTATAAAACTCCCTATCACACACTCTTATTCATTCATTTCCATGCATTTTGAGCCGGGAACAGCCATAACTACTAGGAACAGCTACGATTGCTGGAACAACTGAGAAAGCTGACATAGAGGGCAGAAGTTGGAACTGTTGGGAACTGCCGAACTAGCATGCAACAACAAGCATTCAAAGGACGACAAGCATGATAGGGACACCAAGCAAGCTAGGGACAACAAGCAAGCAAAATGTAGCCAACACATAGGTCAGTATGGCAACATGGTGTAGCAATGGCACATAATGAAATATAGTGATGGGTATAGTCATGATTAATGAAGCGTGATGAGATGCAGCATAGTGACGATGGGTGTAGCATGGTGCAGTGCGGTGAGGTGCATCATAATGAAGAAATGCAACACAACGATAGGTGAAGGAGTCACCGTGGAGAATCAATTGAAGCAACATGTCTTCAACTAATCTCATGTATCATCTTCTTAGAGATGATCTATGCTCTTATCTAGATAAGTCAAAGTGTTGACTTATGTTGTAAACGTACTATCTCTCTCTATTTGCTGAACTATTGAAGAACATATAAGAAGAATTAAACAAGGGTTTCCCCACAAAGGGATTTGTCCCTAGCTAGCGCCACATCTTGTGTCCTCTTGTCTTGGCTTTTCTTCTGCGATTTATGTTTATGTTCTATCTGCAGTTTACCTCATCTCTAGATGCCCCCATTTATTATGAGATTAAGGGGATGTTCTATTGTATTTATCAACATTTGGATGGGTCATTATCTGCATGCTTAAATATAGGTCTAGAACTTTTTATGAGCGAGGTCCTTTGATTTATATCTTTATATAAGGCCTCATGTGGCCTTCCCCTATAAAACTCTTTCAAGGGGGTCACCTCCTTCCATGTTGCCTTTCCTACTTAGGGCCAAATTGACAAACCAAGATTCAAACTTCTTCAACTACCAAATTAGTGAGGCATCATACCTCTTCCTTACCTCGGCCTCAATGAGACATATTTCTTCAGAGATACTTTAGGGATTTCCCACCATAAATCGCAAGTTGGATGTCATGGGATCTGTTACACCATTTTCTATTTGGGATTTTAGAGGATATTTTAAAATTTTGATTGTGTTAAAATTGGAAACTAGGGCCAAATTCCACCTTGGGATAACTTATTTTATGTTAGTCATTTTAGTTGTGTGCAATAAGTAACATTTCAATGAAAGTAAATCCACTAGGAAACACGATGAGAAAAATATCCCATCCCACAGGAAGAGATCACCACCATCAACATATAGCTCAATGTAACGTCAATAAAAGACTTAAGGTCACTACCATCAACACAATACAGATGGATGTTTCCATCAACATAATACATGTACCTGTTACCTCAATATGATACAAGTCTATCGTCATCATTAGAAAACATGTGGACACCATCATAATCAAAATACAAATGCCCATTGCCATCATTGGAAGGTTGTTAAGTTTTGTAGGATAATGCGCCTTTGAAGTAAGTCAACGAGGTTGACTTACTATGAAAAGCACATAGAACATGAGAGAAAGCCTTTGATCTTGGTCATAGAAAACACATAACATGAATCCAAGTGATATTTAGAGGCATTGTGGCTTTGCTTCTCCCTTTAACTCAATGAATTCGTTGCTTTGTTTCACAATCAATCAACCTTGTATAATCTAGACCCTACAAAGGTTTAAGGTAGGTGCCATTTAGTTTAGAGGAAGATGAGTGCCTCTTGTCATCTTCATTATCAATCATGTAACTATTTGTATCACTCTCTGTTATTAATATTCATTATCAATCTTCATAATCTACATGTAACTATTTGTATCACCATCCATTATTAATCTTCATTATCAATCTTCATAATCTACATGTAAGTATTTATATCACCTTCCAATCCGAATGTCAGAATGAGATCATTGGTACCTTTTCAACCTCAATCAATAGTTGATTCACAAAAAATTGTAATCAACAATAAATTCATGAACTAATATATTATAAGGGAGAATTTAATATGAGTGAGGAGAAGAACATATTCCTTTTTAAATCTCCCAAAATAAACTTAATATTATAAATATAACATTTCTTTTCTTTTTTCCGAGAGAAAAGATCGAACTTTCTATTAAGGCAATAAAAAGTTACATAGTATATGCATTTAAGCATTGCATAGACTGTATGTTTATTAAATAAACATAGAGTATTAAGCTGAGTTGGTAAGAAAAAGATACTTTCCCATCCCAATGTTTGCAAAATAAGCAGTGATTCGAATTCTCAGGCCTCCTCCTATGAGGAAAACAACCCAAACGGGAAGAGGAATCGAAAACCATTATGTTATATTGTTTTCACAATTTCAAAAAACAAGCAGTAAAAATAAGCACACAGGTATCAATGTTTATCGTTGTCATTTTATGAGTAAAACCAAGAAATTGTGGTCAGGTTGATGCCTCTAAATTCCTAGCACCATCATTGGGGATAACCACCCAGTTTGGACCTTAGTACAACTCATTTTCCATTTGGTGTGGTGGCTCCGACTGGATATTATGGGACCAAATTCCCATATAATAAATGGTTTGACGGATGATTTTTTATAATGTATAATAAGGATGATAAGTGCTTTAACCTATAACTCAAAAATATACAAATATACTTATATAACCCAGGTATTCTATAAACAATGCAATTTCTGAGTATTTCTAATAGACAAATAATCATATAGATGAATTACTGATCGATAGAAAGATGCATTCATAGATAACGATTACTTTGTTTAAGAAATTAAACAAAATAATTATTAATAAAACATATCACATTCGTAAAAATGTTTATCGCTAACATATATCTTTAAATTAAAACAATTTTAAATCTTCAGAAATGACATGATAAAGAATTATTTGAATAACATACATATATCAACAATAGCAACTTTTAAAAGGAATACTTCATCACATAAGGAAACAAGACAAAAGAATAGTGATAAAAATACGCATGCATTTGAATCTTTCCGATGTAAATAACACTTCGATTCCACTTTCTTATTTGAGAAAACCTTCTAGGAGATACAAAAGTGCAAGTATTGAAAATGTTTCTGCACAAAAATGTAGAACCTTGATCCACTACTGACAAAAAATATTTAGAATTGCAAAAGTGCAACTTCTCAAGTCAAATCTTATACAAGGTGAGGACCCTTTCTTCAAAGACATGGAAGGGTTTAAATAATAAAATAAAAACTAACTATCAATAAAAATCACTTTAAGTTGTTGAAACTGCAAACATGAAAATCTAGGAATTGATTTATGAAAATAATAGTGCAATGGCCTTTTAACTGATTCATTGTATCTACTTCTTCTTTTGTCCTTGCAGCTGACAAATTGAGAGCATTTGCTGAATTTATAGAGGATGATTCAACCTAGAATGTAGTTGAGTTGTGTATGTAGCATCTGAAAGTTTGGGAACCATGAGATTGATAGTGTCGGTAAGGCATTTGGTGGCCATCTGCTAGATGTGCGGCTTGACTAGGAAAAAACAAAATGCATCCCAAGTCAAGTTTTGCACTTTGTCGATTTGTTCTTCTCTATTGGTCAGATACTTTCTCCATTGATCTTCTAGCATTTTTGCTTTCGGGACCTTTATTGGAGAGCAATTAGAGATCAAGTTAGTTCCATATAAACTGTCATTTACCAACTTGATCACACTGTTAATTGTAGTCCTGGCTCTAGAAGTAGCTCTTTCGGCCTTTATTAACTATGATTCACACTCCAAAAACAAGATTCCTTTGTGCGATTCTTGGATTTTTGGTAGATTAGCAGCTATGCCTTCTTTTGAACTTTGCCAAGAGAGAAATTGTGCTACCTTATCATCTGGGTTTTCAAATTCTAGCCTGGTGTCAACTGCTTGTTCAATGAGTGATGCAGTGATAGTGCACAATGGGTCAACCAATGATATTTTATGGCAAAGGATATTTAGTTGCCATAATAAGGCTTTGGTCACTTCTAGGGTTTCTTTCTTGAATTCATCAATCTTTGGATAACCTTTGAATTTCTCTATGTGTAATTGCAGTTGTGCAACTTGTTCTTATTTAGCCTTCTTTTCGTATTGAATTTTTGTTTGAAGCTTGTTGAGTTCTTGAGACAAATTTTGTTGTTTCTGGAGAGCCTGCTGATCGATCTTTTGTTTCTCCAGATTTAACTATTCTTTTAGTTGCTCATTTTGTTGTTTCTGCTCTGCTAGCTATTGCTCAAGTTGTCCGATCTTCTGCTGTTCCACTGCCATTTGCTCTTCAATTTGGGTGATCCTT
Organism: Pinus tabuliformis; assembly: GCA_031772625.1. Classification (NCBI taxonomy): domain Eukaryota; kingdom Viridiplantae; phylum Streptophyta; class Pinopsida; order Pinales; family Pinaceae; genus Pinus; species Pinus tabuliformis. The sequence goes on from CM062818.1 coordinate 1,706,208,379, forward strand.
AGATCCTTTTCCTTGATCAGTTGGCTAACTTCGGAGGCCTTGTCCATTGTAGCGGCTGTATAGGCACCTGCATATTGAGATAATTTGGTTAAATCCTCTGAAGGATTGACTTCTGAGTCTTTCCATACCATATTCATTAGTTTTGCTTGAGGAGTTGAAAATGGTCCTTGGTCAATTTTTCTCCTCTTCCTCTATCTTTTGACCACAACCCTATGCTTTGGACTGTAAAATACATCCAGGGGTGGTATTTCCTCTACCTTCAATACAATCTCTTCGAAAGGGTTTTCTGGAATTATTTCAATATCATGCTGAGTGTTAACTGTACTGATCGCCCCTTCAATTGGAATATTGGTAGTGGTAGGCTCTTGTGTCGCGAGCACTTTTGGCATAATGATGTTTTGGGAGTCATTCTGGTTCTTGATCATTTGATCAAACTGCTCCCATTCCTTGATTAAGCTGGAATCAATATGCACATCAGTATCTAGGAGCTCGCTGCTCTTTTCATTTGTCTGCTCCTTTTCAGGACTCTTCTCCTTTTCAGGACTCTTCTCTTTTTCAGGACTCTTCTCAGTGGTTTGTTCTTGACTGTGGCCTTCTTGTTGCACCATAGGGGTAGTGTTCAATAAATCCAGAGGCAGTGTTTGTAACCTCTGTGTCCTGAACTGCATAAACTTATCTACCCCCCCTCCTAATTTGATCTTTGCTAGATGTTTTACCCGTGAAAATGACTTCCTAATTTGATCTTTGCTAGATGTTTTACCCGTGAAAATGACTTAGCTGAAGAGAACAAGTCATCATAGTCATCTTTCTCATGTTCAAATTTGGAAAGTTTCACCTGAGTGGTAAAGTTGTAAGCCATTGCTTTTGGATCATACTGTCTCTTAGGAATGACTGCTAACTTTAGAATTTTTATCTTCCTTGCTTCTTTCTCTGCATGTTTGAAATCATGTAGTGAATAAGTACCACACCGGAGGGGAAATGAATGCCACATTTGTTTCTTGGACTCTTAGAGGTTCCTAGACATTCCCGTTTCTGTTATCTGCTAAGCTATTTCTCTGGCCAATAGATTATTAGGAATGTACAAGGGGAGAACATGTGGATCTGTGGTGATGCCAAAAAGTCTAACATAGGTGAACTTTTCTTCATCGAACCAACTGTCGATTGATGGTAGGTTGATGTTGGCCTCATCGGATAACTGAGGAGCAAGTCTGTTGAGTATGGCCTGATGGACGGGTAAAACAAAACCATGACAAATTCTATATATATGATCTTTATAATGGGCCTTCCACAAATACTTATGATAAATGTGAATAGGAGTTGGGTCTTGAGGAGTCCATTTACAACCTAGAATGGGGTAGTAAGAATTGAAACAAATGGTATCCATGATGTAGGCGCTCATATAGAATGGGGGTATTGTCCGAGTAGTTACAAACATATTTCTTCTATAATCAAGGATTTGGTTGGATATTTTATCTGATAAAATGGTTGCCCAATCCATGATATAAGAGTGGATTGCTGCTTCCATTAAAGGCACCATTTCTATGGTAAACCTAGTTGAATCAGAGACTCGAAAGAGTCTACATATCATAGTGCCACCATAGAAATAAGGAGATGCTAAGGATTCTGTGGAGTACATACTAGAAGATTCATGTTTATGCTTGTTCCAGAAATGTCTCCATTGCCTAATAGGGTCCGACTCTATATCATTCTCCTTGGCAAAAGCTTCTAAATTTTTTTGTTGTAATGTTTCTAGGGGTCTGGCAAATGATACATCTTTTTGATATCTTCTGCCCTGAATGTCCTAAACATCCTTCTGTCGGCTGTATAGAATGCTCTATCAGTTATATTGATACTCTCTATTACCCATCTCACCAGGTCATTATATGGTAATACTTTCGCACGGGCTGCTGTTCTGTGGAGAAAGGAGCTCACTAAATCGTTAAGAGTATTTTCTGATTTATCAGTTGAACCAGCTGTTTCTCCTTCTTCTTCAATTTCAGACAGATCCTCGGCTTCTAGTAGATTATATATGCCCTCCCATGAAGTCTTTCCAAGGCCTGAATAGGTGGTATCAACTATCAGTACCAACTTTTCTAGTTCATCTTTCCCTATGATGGGGACTTTTGCTTTCTGAGATTTCTTAGACATTTTTGCTGGACTGATGACTTCAGACTCACGCTGCAAAATGAAACAAAAGGATGTAATAGTGGAAAAACTTGTTCAAAGCTAATACACAACGCACAGGACTAACAACAATTAAGCGTAATAGATGCTAAATATCTATGATATGTTAACCCACCATGGATGAATTTCTTGAAGGATTCAACCATGACTGCTTATCAATGATTTCCCCATAACTTCCAACGTGAAACTTTAATGCCATGATGATATGTCATATCTCAAATTTATAATGGTCCTTTTTAGAATGGGTATCATGACTTCTCGATCGGCGATTAGCGATAATCACATATCACCGATCGGGAGTTACAAGTACTATGCGAAAATGTTTCCTTTGCAGGGTTGTGATTGCGATTGGTGGTGAGCTGGCATGGAGAGGCGACATGCTTTAAAATTGATAAATCATTTAATTTTTTTTTATAATTTGACTTATAACTTTAAACCACACATGTTCGTAATACTTCATGTTTTTCCTTTATTGAAAGCACGCTACACGATAATGAAATCGCATCAGAAGATTTCAAAGGGGCTTTTGGGAAGTGTTTTATGATTTTAGCAATGTGCAATTGCGATCGGCTTATCGCATCAGAAGTTTTCTATGGAACACTTGGGACAACTTCTTGATGAGTAGCGATATGCAATTTCCGATAGAGTTATCGCATCGACAGATCTCAATGGAACACTTTAAGTTCACTATTGAAATAAAGGATGTGTGTGATGAGACATATTCCTTTTATAATTTTTTTTCCTCAATTTATGAAAAGGTTTTATTATAATTCAAATCAGATCAGTCCTTATCAACAGGACTTTCATGGGTTCAATAGATTTGCAAATTGCGATTGCGATTTAACCTATCTTAAACGCAAATTTTATATAACCTATTATAAAAAATTATTTTCAAACGTTTTATTGATTTTATTTATATTCTAAAAGGGGACCCATTTCTTATTAAAGTTTTACATGAAAAAATTGAAATGGGGAGGGGTTTTGTACAGCACAACAGTTGGCAATTCACTGGGAGAAACAATTATCTCTGAAAAATAATGCAATATCTACAACTTTCTTAAGTTGGAAACAATTGAGGATAAAGAAAACAATCTAAGAATAGCTAAATAAAAATTAACTCTGAGTAAAATAACAATCTTTTGCAATTTCTTTTACAATCCCTTAAAAATAAAAACATTTTGGTTTTTTCAAGCTTTAATTGCTTGATAAAGATAAAGTAGGGGGCTCCTCCAACTCAACTTTTAAATTTACTCTTTTTTCACAAGTAGTGCTTCTGCTGCCAGCAAACATCTATAGTCTTGACATGGTTACCTTTTGACCATAAATCATTCATTGTCTCATCCATCTAAGAGCAAAACTTTTGAAAGATAAATTCAAAAAGATATGTTTACATACATTTTTTGATTTTATACTCTTTTATTTTTTTTAAGATAAAAAGCCATTGTCCTGGTTTGATAGCCAGCTTATAACAATGCCATTCACTAGTTGTAGTTGAACTGAACAAGCTGGTTCATGATGAGACCCCTTGTCTTATGATTATAAGCCATTACCCTGTTTTGATATGTAGTATTGGTAATGTCAGTTTAATTAGTTCCCTATGATCATGGTAAGCAAGCTCATGATGAGACCTCTTATCTTTTATATTAGACATATTTTAGAATTACACTCTGAAAAATCATAAACTTAGTGGATGGGGTGAATGATTTTCTCCTTAAGAGTTTATGGATGACAATTTTTTAGAGTTGTAGATGCCAAGTTTGGAAAAGTCTTTACTTTTTACAAATAACCTCTCTTAACTTTATAAAAATTAAAATGATTTACAGTATTTTCAAGGTTTTGGAAGATTTTACAAATTTTAAAGAGGTTCTCAGAGTTTCATGTTTTATTTAACTTTCCAAAACTGTAATCATTTCCTTAAAAGTTTCCACCTATTGAAAGCAAGTATTCACAATATTCTCTTAAAGAACTTTTCAATAGTAAAAGGGAAATGGAAGACTATTTACAACATTATTTTCTAAAAATAAACAAACTTGCATAAAGAATATTTACAAGTAAGAAGGGGTTACCTCCTTAAGAAAATAATTTCTTTAAGATAAGCCCATTCATAGGAAGATAATCTGTCTTTCCTGATAAATCTTGCAGTATGAACGTTGATGAGCCTATTTTCAATGATTTGTAATGGTCCAAGCCACATCTTTTGAAATTTGGTATGTTTACCTTTGTCTTCATGTGCTTTGTCCCATTTCAACATGAGATCACCAATTTATAATGTTTTTGAGCCGGTAGAACTTGCATCAAAAGAAGATTCAATGACTTGTTGATGTTTAGCATGAGTGATTTGGCCTTCTCTCTTTCTTCCTCCAATTTGAGGATTTGACAAATCTTAATTGAATAGAGGAAGAATGATTTTCTTCAATAAATTGTAGTAGGGCTAGAGATGGGAGTGCTAGGTTTGAAGGCATTACAACTTCTTTCCCATACACTAGGTTAAAAGGAGAAGTACCGATTGAGGCTTTCTGAGTTATGTGATATGCCCATAATGAAAATATTAAAGATTTATGCCAATTCTTTTGATTTTGATCAATGGTTCTTTTAATAATCTTAATGAGATTCTTATTAGTTGACTTTGCCAAACCAATACCTTGAGGATAGTAATTTGCATAATATTTTAATTTAAAACCTCTCTTAAGAGAAAATTCAACTATACTACTCCCGGAAAAATAAGATGCATTATCAAAAATAAGGGCATTAGGTACACCAAACCTGGTAATGATAAATTAATCAATGAATTCAATGATTGCATCAAAATTGGCGACCTTTAATGGAATTGCTTCTACCCACTTTGTGAAGTAATCCATGGCTGTAAGGATGTATCTGTGTTTCTTGGAAGAATTTGGAACAATCTTTCCTATGATATCAAGCCCTCACTATTCAAATGGCTGCTCAATGTTTACTGGTTGTAAAGAAAAGGTTGGTTTCTTTTGTCTCCCACTAGAAGTTTGGCATATCTTTCATTTTCTGACATAATCATGGGCATCTTTAAACGAAGTGGGCCAATAATATCCAGCATGTATTATCTTGTGAGTTGTAGTATCTCCTCCAAAATGTCCACTTGCTGGACCATCATGTAATTCCTGCAAAACCTTTTGCGCTTCAGTTTTTTCAAGGCATCTTAATAAAATTGAATCATAATTTCTTCTAAATAACACATCATCAATGATTTCGAAGTGTTTTTCTTTTAATATTAAGGCACGTTTCTTTTTGTAACTAAAATCAGGAGGAGCATATCCATTTTTTAAGTAAAATATCAGATCAACATATTAAGATTCAGAATTTATGATACTTATCTCGTTCACTTGAAGAGTATTATCTGAATCTTCATATTTTGGAATATTAGAAGCTCCTGCTAATAACCTGCAAAAAACTTTTCCTCTCACAATTTTCGCTGGTTTAATATCAATATCATACTCTTGTAAGGTTGTTACCCAATTAGCTCTCTTCTCTCCTACTTCCCTTTGAACTAGCAATTGCCTCACTGCAGAGAATGGGACTATTACTTTTGTGTGTGTTTTTAGGAGGAATGGTCTAAAGTGTTTGATAGATTTAAACACAACAAAAGCTTGTTTTTCAACTTCAGAATAGTTGAGTTCAACACCTTGTAAATTAGAACTGAAGAAGGATATAGGTGCTTCTACTTGTTGGTCATTGATCTGTGTTAAGACAACAACATAAGATGTTTCAGTGGCCAAAGTATACAAAATAAAATGACTAGAAAAATTCGGAGTATTCAATGCAGGAGCATTAATGATTGCTTGTTTGATTGATTCAAAAGCCTCTTTTTCATTATGTCCCCATTTGAAAACTGAATTTTTCTTAATCATGGTTTGCAAAGGCAAGACTATATGAGAAAAATTAGGAACAAATATTTTTACAAAATTTATCTGTCCCAAAAATGATTGCATTGATTTCTTATTATGTGGCAAAGGAATATTAGAAATCTCTTTTATCATGTCAGGATCAATATATATGCCATCTTTGGATATAATAAACCCTAAGAGTTTTCCTTCATTAAGAGCGAAGAATTATTTCTTGGGATTTAGAGAAACCCCATACCTTTTACATCATTCAAAGATCATTTTTAAATCATGGAGATGATTTGCCATTTTCTTGGAAAAGATAGTTATGTCATCTAAGTAGACAACAATAGACCTATTGATCAAACCTTTGAAGGCTATATCCATGGCTCGTTGGAAGGTAGCTCCATCATTTATCAAACCAAAAGGCATTTTCTGATAAGCATATGTTCCCCATTTAGTTCTGAATGTAGTTTTTAGTCTATCATCTAGATGCACCAGTGTTTGATTGTATCCTGAAAAACCATCAAGAAAGGACATTAACTCTGAACCAACTACTGATTGAAGTATCTGCTTCATTGTTGGTAACAAGAAATTATCTTTTTGACATGCCTTATTGAGATTTCTAAAATCAATGCAAATCCTAATATCACCATTCTTTTTTCTTACAGGTACCAAGTTTGAAACCCATTTAGAATGTCTGACCGGGAAAATTATTTTAGCTTTTAGAAGTTTATTCAATTTTGCTTTGATTTGACTTTCCAGATTTGGGTGAATTTTCCTTAACTTTTGTTGTATAGGTTTCTCATCAGAAATCATTGGAATTGTGTGTTGAATGATAGAAGTATCATAAGTTTTCAGATCTTCATAATTCCAAGCAAAAACATTTTTGTATTTGTTTAATAATATGATGAAAGCAAATCTTTCTTTTGATGTGAGTTCAAGTCCTAGATTGACATTTTGTGGTTTTGCCTCAGTGCCAAGGTTTACTAATTCAAACCTTAAAGTAGAACTTTGAAGTTTTGCATTAGTGACCTTTTTGAATCTATCTTTGATATCATAGAGATCTTCTAGCTTGACCACAGATTTAGGAATAGAATTCTCATTTATTCTTTGTTTTAGTTGAAGATCATGATCGCTTTCATCAATAATTTGATCATCATAAGATTTTTCAGAAGTCAAGAAATTTAAGATGTCTTCATCATGATTAAATACCTGCCAATTGGTGACATTGTCTGGGATAGATGGCCAAAAAAATAATTCAATTGAAAACATATATGGACTATAATCCTTAGATGGAAGGAGCTTAGAAGCAACATTATCCAATAAATCAGTTGCTGTATTTTGAGATCTAGGAATAGGAGAAATGTTGAATGCCAAAAAATGAGTTATGAGATCTTGAACAAGGGACTGATAATGTTTGAGATGTCCTGAAAGACAATGAATAATGTTCCTTACTTGTTTGATGATAATTTTGGAATCGCCAAATACTTTCAGATATTGAATATTCAGGCCTATTGCTTTATGAAGTCCTTGAATCAATGCCTCATATTCTGCAGTATTATTGGTACACTCAAATTCTAGTCTGCATGATAGCATACTTTTTCCCCTTCTAGAATAACTAAAATACACCCTGCTCCTACACCGTGATTGGATTTTGATCCATCAAAATATAAAGACCAAAATAAAGGCTTATCTACAGATTTATTTACAAGTTCATTAGCAATACTAACACATCTTGAGGTATCAGTATCAGAGAAATTTTCAATTTGTCATGTGAAACAATTAATAGGAAAATGTGATTGTCGAGCATTAAAATTTCCAAAGAATGACTCAGCTAAGTAATTTTCGAGAATGTTGTTATTGAAAGCTATAGGTTGGTTTTCTTGTTCAAACTCTGTTACTGTATGGGTCATGTGTTTTTCCCGATCTATTTTGATTTGATTTGGTTTCCATTTATAGGGAAGTCACATGTGAGAACAATCAGTGGAAATTTAACCATGGAGTTTCTCAGATCAATCCCTGCTTAGAATTAAACCATAAAACTCAGGGATGTCAGCAATCAATATACCAATTCTTTGAACTACTCTGGGATCAACCGATAACCTAATGGTAACTGAATTAATCTCTCCTAAAACTTGCACTTTAGTCTGATCTAATTGAACAATATGGACTGTAGATTTCTGGGGCTCAATGTTTAATTTAGAACAAACTGAGGCTGGCATTATGTTTGATGAAGCCCTTGAATCTATCAGGCAATTATGCAGATTTCTATTATAGATCTCATAAGTCAAGAGAAAAGGAGGAGTATGAGAATTAGACCTATCTCCAATCAAAACAACATCAGTAGCATCTACTTTATCTGATGGTGGTTTACCTGATCCTTTGGCCGCTTTGGATAATACACTAGTTGGAAGAGGAGAAGAAGGTACTGCATTTAACTCTTTAAGTAACAACTTCTGTTGATGTTTGAGCTTGCTAAGTTCATATAAATAAATATTTGCTCGAGTCTTCTTCATGTCTTCCACAATGTTGTAATCCATAGATTCAAAGACTACTAATGTTTTAGATGATGAGGGTGGATTGGAGGATGATGGTTGATTTTGGGTAGGCACAACTGGAGTTTTCTTCATGGGAGCTTTGTCTTTAGTAATAGGGCTTCAATTTTTCTTCTTTGAATTTGTTTGAACAGGCTTTGCTGCATTTTTACTTCTAGTATTTATTGGGAGAGCTTCTTGTTCACTTTCAGTATCAGAGTTAGGTAAGATAAAGTCCCACATTCCATGACATTCAACTTTTTCATATTTTTCCATTTCTTCCAATGACAAAACTGTGTCTTCATCTTCATTGTCATCTACATCTAATTCTACATTGGATATAGCATTGGGTGGTTTAGGGTCAGTTGACTGATTTCTTCTAAAATTTCTAAATGGTTTTTTAGTAGAAGTTTTAGCTACCTTCTTTTTTATTTCCACAATTTCATTGGACATATTTTTTAGATACTTTTGTAAACCTTCCATGTCATATGGGTCTTTAACTGCTTTCTTTTTTGAATCATCTTTGAAAGTAACCTTTTTGGATTTTCTTTCTTCAAGAGCATTTTTCTTTTCCAAAGCAATGATATGTTTTTCAACAGAGATCGCTTCCTTCATATTTTCTGCTAATGTGGGTTTGGTAGCCCTATCAACGAAGATGACTATGTTTGAAGGTAAAGCATACATATACCATTCACTTCGGACTTCTTCACTAGGCTTGGATGTTGCAGGAATTTTATTCAACAATTTATTAAATTGGGAGTTGAAGTCTTTGATGGGTTCCTTTGATTCAAATTTCAGATTGGAGAGATCATTAATCAAAGTCGCTATGGACCTATCATCTCAAAACTTAGTCAAGAATTGCTCTTGAAAAGCATCCCAGCTATTGATGGATCTTGGTGGTAATGAAAAATACCACGATCCAGCTGCTCCTTGTAGAGTGTATGGAAATAGCCTAACAACAACATCTTCTTCTGTTACCCCATTCAAGTTTATTGACAACATGAAATTGTTTATATGTTCTTTTGCTAATATGCCAATGTCTGGATTAAATTTTGGTAACCATTTTTCAGGATGGGTTGGTAATTGACTCAAAGGTGCAGGCATTGCGATTGCTCCTAGATTTTTCCATGGCCTTGGTTGAGGTTGATTATGTGCCATTGTCGAACTAACAGCAGAAGAGGGTGAGGAGGTAGTTGAAAGTGATTGGGTAGAGGATGTTGGAGTACATGTACCCTTTTGGACTATGATCTTGAGTTGGGGAATGGATGGATGACTTTGCAATGGTTTAGATGGAATGAATGATGATGAAGAAAAAGTCTCACTGTCATACTCTAAAGGTGTCTTCCTAGCTCTTTTTCTACTTGGAAGAGGAAATTCAATTGGTGGAATACCAAGCTTTTCGCTCTGGGATCTTGTAAGAGGCTGGGATGGAATATATTGTGAAGTCACACTACCTTGGGATAACTCAGATTGTTCTTGGGTATTGAAAACCCTTGGAGTTTATGAATTAAGGTCTGTACGACAGGGTTTCAAGAGAAGAATTGTCAGGTGTGTTTGAATTTTCAATAGTGGGTGTTGTATTTTCCTTTTCAACTTCTCGCTTAAAAATAGGAGATTTAGAATGCGAAGGATAAGTTGGAGGACATGGTGAGGGAGTTCTACTCTTAGAATGGCCTATGGATTTGGATTCGCTCGCCATTCACAATTAATCCCCTCCTTCTAGCACCAAAAATGTTGATGCCTCTAAAATCCTAGCACCAACATTGGGGATAACCACCCGGTCCGAACCTTAGTACAACTCCTTTTTCGTTTGGTGTGGTGGCTCTGACTGGAAATTATGGGACCAGTTACCCATATAATAAATGTTTTGATGGATAATTGTTTTATAATGTATAATAAGGATGATAATTTCTTTAACCTATAACTCAAAAATATACAAATATACTTATATAACCGAGGTATTCTGTAAACAATGTGATTTCTGAGTATTTCTAATAGACAAATAATCATATAGATGAATTACTGATCGATAGAAAGATGCATTCATAGATAATGATTACTTTGTTTAAGAAATTAAACAAAGTAATTATTAATAAAACATATCGCATTCATAACAATGTATATCGCTGACATATATCTTTAAAGTAAAACAATTCTAAATCTTCAGAAATGACATGATAAAGAATTATTTGAACAACATACATATATCAACAATAGCAACTTTTAAAAGGAATGCTTCATCACATAAGGAAACAAGACAAAAGAACAATGATAAAAATACCACATGCATTTGAGTCTTTTCGATGTAAATAACACTCCGATTCCACTTTCTTATTTGAGAAAACCTTCCAGGAGATACAAAAGTGCAGGTCTTGAAAAAGTTTCTTCACAAAAATGTAGAACCTTGATCCACTACTGATAAAAATATATTTAGAAGTACAAAAGTGCAACTTCTCAAGTCAAATCTTATACAAGTTGAGGACCCTTTCTTCAAAGACATGAAAGGGTTTAAATAATAAAATAAAAACTAACTGTCAACAAAAATCGCTTTAAGATGTTCAAACTGCAAACATGAAAATCTAGGATTTGATTTCTATGGTAAACCTAGCCGAATCAGAGACTCTAAAGAGTCTACATATCATAGCGCCATCATAATAATAAGGAGATGCTAAAGAGTCTACAGAGTACATACCAGAAGATTCATGCTTATGCTTGTTTGGGAAATGTCTCCATTGCCTGATAGGGTCTGACTCTATATCGTTCTCCTTGGCGAAAGCTTCTAAAAATGCTTTGTTGTAATGTTTCTAGGGGTCTGGAAAATGATACATCTTCTTGATATCTTCTGCCCTGAATGTCCCGAACATCCTTCCATCGACTGTATAGAATGATTTGTCGGTTATATTGATACTCTCTATTACCCATCTCACCAGGTCATTATATGGTAATACTTTTGCATGGGCTGCTATTCTGTGGAGAAATGCGCTGGCTAAATTGTTAAGAGTATTTTCTGATTTATCAGTTGAACCCTTCGTTGCTCCTTCTTCTTCAATTTCAGATGGATCCTCGACTTTGGGTAGATTATATATGCCCTCCCATGAAGTCTTGCCAAGGCCTGAACAGGTAGTATCAGCTATCAGTACCAACTTTGCTGGTTCATCTTTCACTATGACGAGGACTTTTGCTTTCCAAGATTTCTTAAACATTTTTGCTGGACTAATGACTTCAAACTCGCTCTGCAAAATGAAACAGAAGGACGTAACAGGGAAAAACTTGTTCAAAGCTAATACACAGCACACAGGAATAACAACAATTAAGCATAATAGATGCTACGGATCTATGATATGTTAATCCACCACGGACGAATTTCTCGAAGGATTCATCCATAACTGCTTATTAATGATTTCCCCGTAACTTCCAACGTGAAAATTTAATGCCATGATGATATGTCACATCGCAAATTTATAACGGTCCTTTTTAGAATGGGTATCGTGACTTCTCGATCAGCAATTAGCAATAATCGCATATCGCAGATCGGGAGTTACAAGTGCCATGCTAAAATGTTTCCTTTGCATGGTTAAAATTGCGATCGTGGTGAGCTGGAATTAAACCGCACATGTTCGTAATACTTCATGTTTTTCTTTTATTGAAAGCGCGCTACACGATAATGAAATCGCATCGGAAGATTTCAAAGGGGCTTTTAGGAAGTCTTTTATGATTTTAGCGATGCGTGATTGTGATCAGATTATCGCATCGGAAGTTTTCTACGGAACACTTGGGACAACTTCTTGATGAGTAGCGATATGCGATTTCCGATAGAGTTATCGCATTGGCGGATCTCAATGGAACACTTTAAGCTCACTATTGAAATAAAGGATACGTGCGATGAGACATATTCCTTTTATAATTGTTTTTCCTCAATCTATGATAAGGTTTTATTATAATTCAAATCAGATCGGTCCTTATCAAGAGGACTTTCATGGGTTCTATAGATTTGTAAATTGCGATTGCAATTTAACCTATCTTAAACACAAATTTTATATAATCTATTATAAAAATTTATTTTCAAATGTTTTATTGATTTTATTTATATTCTAAAAGGGGACCCATTTCTTATTAAAGTTTTACATGAAAAATTTGGAATGGGGAGGGTTGTTGTATAGCACAACATGTCCAAAAGCAAGAAAGCAGAGCTAAAACTAATATGCACTTCAAGGCACAAAAGGAGGATGATCTGATACATAGATCATGTCATGTTCTATTTCTCTTATGCACCAGTTGTCCATAACCTATTGTAAACCCTCCTTAGCTAGGAGGTTTGCAGTTGTGTTATGTTCTCTGTTAATATGGCACACAGTAATAGAATTAAAATGTTGTTTTAGATTTAAGGCTTCTTCTAACAAAATAATTAATGTATAGTGTTGACATATGTACTCTCCATTGAACCATTTTATGACATTCTAAGAGTCACCGAATATCTGAACCAATCTTAGTCCCAGTTGTATAAGCCAACAAAGAAGTAGTTTTGAGGTTTGTAGTTCAACATAATTTGTTTGTTCCTCCTCCTAGCCCCACTGAGGCTTTTAAGCATATATGAACATTTAAGTGGATTACATTTCCTACTCCACAGATGTTCCTCTGATCAGAGGCCCCATCAAATAAATCTCAAGGGATATTACCCCTAATCTGTTCCTCCCTATTCCCCCTCACATTCGATTTAGGAATTGGTATTGGTATGCTTTCATAGATAGTTGCAATTCAACCACAATGTGTTCATGAGATGGGTTCTAATCCTTGAAAATTCTCTTGTTCTGGGCCAACCATGTGGCCCATGCTATTATTAGAGGTAAATTTCTCATGTTTTCCTCTGGGGTGTCCATCCACCAGTTTTGCCACACCTCCCTAATTATTTCTCCATCCCACCTCTGGTTTTTCTTTGTCAACCTCAAAGCCAAACACCTTTGTTGAAAGGACACTTTAGGAATAAATTTTGAATTGATTCTTCTTCTTTCCTTCACAAAGAACACCAGCCTAGTCCCATCTTGGATCTCTTTTGGATATTGTCCCATGTTGGAACCTTGTTCCTTAGTATACACCAGAGAAACATTCTTGCTTTGGATGGACATTTTAGTTTCCAGATAGGTTTTTCCCACCACTCCGGATTTTCCCATCCCTTCTTAGACATAAGATAGTTATAACCATACTTTGGGGAGTAACTGCCTGTGGGGGCATGAACCCATTGCAAGGTGTTTGGTCTATTTCTGAGATAGAAATTAAACCTCTGAAGTTCCATAGTGAAATGTTGCCATTCCTCCTCCCATTGGGGTTCAAGGTTTAACTCCCCTCTAGATAACTAGGCTTGATGTTAGATTGTTGAGTGTCCAACCTTTTCTATATGACTCAAATTATATACCCCTCTTGCTTTCAAATGGTCAATGATTCCTGAAGAGAGGGGAAAACCCTTGTTACATCACACCCATGGGTCCTGCTCCACCCTTACATGCTCTTTGCTACCTACCTACCAGGAAATCCCTTGTTCAATTATCTTGATTGAGTCCAGAGTTTCTTTCCACACCACACACGCTTTCCTTTTTAGGAATTTTCTTTATTGGTCTTATCTAATTTAGACAATTATTCTCTAGTTTAGGAATTTCATGATTATGTTGAGGTCATTGTGCACGGTCATAATGATTTTATCCTTGTTCTCTGTGGTTTAGAGTTTTTATTCTAGTGGTGCGCTCTTTCCATGTCCCTCAGGTGTAGGGAGTTGGAAAAGTTGCTTGAATTTGATATTGTGAGTTGGTGCTTTGGTGATTATTGAGTAGTTTTTAGGTCTAGTAGTCAGGGTGCTATCACCCACCCATTTCACCTCTTTGAAAGTATAGTTTCTTGTCAATTTTGTGCCTAGTGTTATTTGTTTTCCAACTCTATGGCCTCTAGACAAAGGATGGCTAGAAAAAGAGGAGGAGGAAGCGTTAGAACCAAAAGGGGTCAACATTTCACCCTTGATTCTATAGCCACCTTATTTGATTTTCTTTCTTTGGATGTAAGAAGGGAGATATTATTACAAGAAAGCAAGGAGGTAGGCGATAAGACCTATCACTCAGATTCATAATTGAGTGATGATGATGTGCAATTGGTTCAAGATAATTGCATATTCTGGAAGAGAAGGCACCATTTCTTGAATTTTCTTGCCTTACACTAACAAATAGCCACTTTCCTATGTTTGACATTCAAGAACAAGCAAGTGGAGACCTACAATACTTTGTCCTCTTTGGAAGACATAAAATGGATGATTCGTCACATTAATCTCTATTTGGATAATGTGGATTCTCTCTTAGCTTGTGTTGAAGGTTTCCTAGTGAGTGATTCTCCACTACAAGGAAAATACCTTATAGTGGAGGTTTTTGCAGAAGCCCCCAATAAAAATCACCCAAATATCCCTTTATTATGGAGGTCACTAGCAGATTTGGGTGCGCAGATTTTTTAGTGGACAATTTTTAACAATGTGTCTATAATACACTAATGCACCGATGCATTACCATATGGTGCACCCTGGTAGAGTTATTTTTTTATGGAAATAAAAAATAGCAGTGTGCTAAGTAAATAAGGAACACCTATGCATACACTACTCAATACCACTGGAAAGGGTTAAATTTAAAAAAAAACTATGGTTGTAAATTTCATTTTTCCTAGTACGACACTATAATCGCAAGGTGCCCTAGTGCTAAACCAGTATATGAATGCCCCGGTGCAAAAATAATATGGTGAACCATTATGGGGTTTTAAATATAAAAATAATGGTGCACATATTATATTATAGCATTGACGCCATTACACTACAAGGTAAATACCCTCCAGCGGAGGTTATAATGGAGGTTTTCAGTGTTATAAAATTGGAAAAAATTGTCAAAAAAACATCTACTAGAACATTTGTTTGTGATAGTGGATGTTTTAGTGGAGATTATAATGAGACTTCATCACAAATGAAAAAACTAGGTGGTCGAAGGTTTTAGTATATGTTTTTTTTGTTGTGCGCTTCATGGAACAATTAGCATCGGTGTGCTACATATATAAATGCACCAGACTACATACATAACTAAAATCATAGAGGCGTTGAATGTAAAGAACACCACTACGTGAAATTTATACCGCACCAATGTTAATATATAAAAAAATACCTTGGGCATTCTTGTAAGGAACGACGCTCGGGCACACAAAAAATAATTGTAGTCCCGATGCTTTTGTTTAAAATCGCAACACTGATGCATATTGTTTGTATGAAGGCACCAGTGCGTTAGTTATATAAAAGGATTAGTGTTGTTAATTTTCATAATGCACTAGGGCTGGAAATAACATTTTGTAGGATCAAGGTGTTAGTTATATGAAAGCACTAATGCGTTAAGAATTACAATGCATTGGGGCATTAATTGCAAACAATAACGGTGCTTGAAGAACTAAACACCCTGGTGTTGTTGTTTTCCGAAAAGGCACTGATCAAGCAAAAATATGTTGTCACAATGCTTTTATATAACATAACACATCAGTGCGTTTTTATGTTATGGACGCACCGATTTTTTGTATGAGATTTTCTCTTTTTTGGAAACATCGACCTGTGACAATGCAATTATTGTAATTTTTAAAATCTGTTATTCATCAAAAAATCGACATATATCTTATAAAAATATTCATATAAATTAAAATTTGATTAGTGCATTTGTATATGATGATTGAATTAATTTGTTATATTATTAGATTTTACATCTCTTCATTATAATATTTAATCATCCATATATTTAATCAGTGGTGTGTTGGCATTATGGCTCAAGTATTGTCCTTGATGGCAACTCATACAGGTGATAGATCCCAGTACAACAGGTCAGTAGCAGAGATTGATGATCAGCTCACAAAGAATGAAGAAAATAAAAAGTACGCAGGTGCGCCGTTCAATAGGTGTGGTCATAGGCTGGGTCCACAAGTTCTGCGTTCAGAAGGAGCGGACATGTTCGCGGGATCACAGAACAAAAGGTGTGGTCCTAAAGTGCACACACTTTCATGCAGAGAAAAGCACACGTGGGGTTTCTTATGTTTAACCCTTGGTATTTAGCCCGTCGGGTCCGTGGTATTGTGTTATTATGGTTTTGGACCGTGGTATTGTGAAAGGCCTAAGGCTATAAAAGAGGAAGGAGATCATTTGGCTAGAGCATGCTTATGGGTTGAATATCTTAAGGAGAGCAAGATCTGAAATTCTGGTTGGTGAGTGATATCTAGATCTAAATCAAGGAGAAACCTGAGCTTTATAGGGAAAATTCGCTAATGGGTCGATATCTCCATTGCGCATGATCAGATCTGTAGATCTGATAATTCTGTGGCATATTTGAAGTCTGGACCCAGGTGCGACACGTTTCAGGCGCAGAGATCCGTAGGTAGATTGAGGAAAAGGTGCGAAGGTTCGTAGGCCAGAGATTGGTGCAAGTGTGGAGGATTGCTGGAAGATCGTAGGCTAGAGGCGGGTACAGTGCTGGGGTTCCCAGGCAACCCGAGCCGCAGGTGCGGATGCCCACAGAGAAGCAAATTGAAAACTGTGGATACTCGCAGGACAACAGACTATTCAGGTGCGGATACCCGCAGATAAATAGATGGTGCAGGAGCGGATACCCGCAGGTTTCCATTGAAGAAGCTGCGTACTTTTCTTAAAATATGTTTTAGCTACTTCTGTTGTTTACTGAACTGTTCTGGGTTTTGAAGTGATGTCTAGTTACTAGTATTATGTTCTGATAATAGCATTATGAGAAGTGATTAATTGAATGATTATGATTAGCTTCAGTATTGATGGATGAATGGATCAGGTTCATAATGACTTATCCTTATATGATCTGATGGACTAGATCTGATTGCATACATGCATACTATCCTTGTATATGTATTGATCTAGTGATTGGGTGATTCAGAATATTGATTGGTTATGTGCTTCAATGATATTTATGGGTCCAGTATGAAAATTGGATGAAACATGGCCTTTCAGAATATGTGTTGTGCTTCAGGTGTATCCAGTCTGAAAATGTATGAAAAGTGGTACCCGGAGGAGAGATGATTGTAGGCTGGCGCCTACGTACTAGCATCTAAGCTAGTACAAGAGCTAAGGGAAAACTTTGGAGCATTGTAGCAGGTAGCAGCTTGCGTACTAGTAAATGGATCGGCTAGTACAAGAACTATGGGGGTTTGTAGCTCTCTGCAGGCAGAAGCCTACGTACTGGTATAAGATTGCACCAGTACAAAAAATATTGTAAAAGGATTTTCTTATTAATAAGAAGATTGAGATGACTTGCAGCAGGTGGTTTTCTCCCACATTGGGTTTCCACCTTATATCATGGTGTTCATGTGTGTGGCTTATGTGTGATGATCTGTTCTATTTTACTGCACCTGTTTACTGTTAATATGGTTGATAATGTTCTAATGCACTCATTAAGGATCAACTAATTGAATCATAAGAAGTTGTGGAAGTAGCATATATGAATCTGAATATGGAAATAAAAAAGTTTTATTGATGTGATAATACTGATTCACCCCCCTCTCAGTATTGTTTCCAACAATTGGTATCAGAGCAGGTCCTTTGGTAGAAGCTTGATCGCTTGAAGGAGATCCATGGAACAATGGGAAAGAAGCTTAAGAAGAAAGCACCTAAGAAGAAGAATACATCTCAGAAGAATTATGACAGTGGGAGAATCGATTGGGGATTAGGTGTAAGAAGCTCTTCAGATTCAGAATCAGATTCAGAATCACTTCAGAATGAAGATGAACAAGATCTATCAGGTATGAATTTGTTGTCCTTTGGTGATACATGTATCTATCCATTTGGAAAAGATGAAAGTAATAATGAAACAACTGAATTTTCCCTTATGGGTGAACAAGAAAGATATCAAATAGAGGCAGAATTTAAAATGCTGACAAACAAAATTGGAGCTCAAGAAAAACTTTTGAACATAAAGGATGGTGCCTTCAAAGAAGCTGCTACTAGACTAAAGGCTCAACGAGAGTTATTCAAGGACAAATATCAAAAGTTGCAGGATGAATTAACATCTCTAAGAAATGAAGTTATTGAGAAGAACACAACAATCAAGAAGCTTAGAGATCGATAAAGTTATTATGAAAATCTTGAAGCTACGACCCTCTCGCTAAAGGAAGAACTTGAAGAAACAAAGAAGCAGAATAAAGATCTACTCCAAGCTATTGAAAAACAGGAAAACGAAGTTATCAACTTAAAATCTCAGCTAGAATGTGCCTTCAGAATTCGTCAAATGCAGTAGGATGTGAATGAAGAACAAGAAAAAGAGATTCTTAAACTAAGGCAACAAATGGAAGAGGAAAGAAAGTCTAAATAAATGTTGAAGAAGCAATGTTTGGAAAAGGAATATCAACTTCAGGTTGAGGTAAATATCTTGAAAGGTAAATTAGAAGAAAAAGATAAGCTCTTATTTTTTCAAGATAGTACTAAAGTGTTGGATGATATTCTTAATAGTCAAAGGTCTCTTGCTATCAAAACTGGTCTTGGTTTTCATGAAACTGTTGAAGGTGAATCTAGTAAGACAAGGGACTCTAATGCAAAATCTGAAATCCTCAAAAAGGAGATGGAAAGTCAATCTCATCATCAAGCAAGGAAAGAAATTCTTCAAAGAAAATCCTTTACTCCTCCTATGAATAACGTTGAATGTTATGTATGTCATAATCTTGGACATGTTGCAGCTAGATGTAGAAGAAGAAGGGTTCAAGACCATCCTGCAGAAAGATCATCACATTCAAGGTATTTTAATGGATATTGCTTTGCTTACAATATGTTTGGTCACAAAGCTGCTGATTGCTACAGGAGAAATATGAAACATGTAAGATGTTATGCATGTAACAAGCTTGGACATATAGCAAAGGAATGCAGGAACAAAGGACGGACATCACACCAAAAGGAGAAAACTTCATCACACTTGAATATATGGAAGAAGAAGGAAGTTCACTCAGAAAAATGTACTAAGACACAGCACGGCACAGACATAGCAGACTCAAGGGGAGCTGAAAGTGTAAAACTTCAGTGTCCTTAATCTCATACGCAAGCTTCTTAAAGGGAAGTCGCATATATACGCGAGTTAGACACTGCAAAGTCGCGTATATGTCAGTCTGAGGAAAAGCAGTGGGGACAGGCTCAGAAAAAGGATCTGATATGATTGTTACAGTCTGCTGAGGATGTTTAGAAGTGTTTTGATCCTAACTTGATGATGATGATGTCTTGATGCTTATTGCTGATATATGCATGATCAGATCTAACAGATGGCACATGTTTAGGGGGAGCATATGCTTTTAATGCATTGTTGGCATTATGGTTAATAATCCTTGGTGATGATGCTTATATGGATAAATGATTCATCTTGCTATGATATGGTTATGAGTTGTTCAGATGATTCTTGGGGTTACATAGTGGATATTTAGATCAGATTTGTGGATGATTCCCTAATGGTGCTTACATGGTGATCTTGATAAGGATAAGGAGAAGTAAATAGCTTGAATTCACATCTTCTTTTCTTGATGATGAGTCATTCATATACTGTTGTCGTCATATGCATATTACAGTTATGATGCAAGATTCCTATTGTTCTTGGCACATCTATGGATGAGGATTGTTGGCTGGATACATGGATGATTATTCAAAGTTGCATTGTTGGAGACATGATGATGATGAGTTCTTACCTATATGATGATAGGTTGTTTCGTACATGTTTTGATTGATGCAGATATTCCCAATTGATGATACTTGGTCCATGCAGATCTAGATGGCTATGGTGTTTCTCACATATGATAGAATGTGAATGATTCGATGCTATGATCATACAGTGTCGTTGCTGATGTTTATCATGATCTTATTTAGGTGATTGGTCTCTGTAAAGGTCATATCAAGACTCATGATGTAATAGTGTGTCTCTATCTATTGTAGTCATTTGATGAGATCTCTTCAGGTCATGTAACGGCCTATGTTGGTTTCCCCACTATGCCTGGGATGAATGATGTTATTCTCTTATATGTAAACTCTTGGTATATCTCCATTGTGATGGGAGATAGATGTATGTACAAATCTTTGGTGATAGGAAGGTCATTTATGATGTATAGAGTCATGTTCTTCTTGTAGAACACCTTTTTGCAGACCTTGCTTTAGTCCGGGGGAGCATGAACACACACGTCAGCAAAGCACATATTTCAGCATGTTCTCAGAAAGAGCATGGATAGATTGGTGCACCATGGCATATTCAAAGGGGGAGCTCATTCAAAGATTTCAGCAGATACTCAGAGGGAGTATGGACAACAAAGGAAGAGAATATCTTGGTTCGCCCTTTTCCCTTAATGTCAAAGGGGGAGAGTGACTTGGTGTTGTTGCCATCAAGTCCAAAGGGGGAGATTGTTGGCATTATGATGCAGGTGTTGTACTTGATGGCAATCCACTCATAGAATAACATCTCACTTATATATATCTAGATGAATCTACAGAAGAGATATCAGGTGTGACATAATACATGGGATGCAGGACAGCTCAAAGGAATCAAAAGACAAGTCCTCAGTATGACAAGTTAGCTTTGCCATCAAGTCCAAAGGGGGAGATTGTTGGCATTATGGCTCAAGTATTGTCCTTGATGGCAACTCATACAGGTGATAAATCCCAGTACAACAGGTCAGTAGCAGAGATTGATGATCAGCTCACAAAGAATGAAGAAAATAAGAAGTACGCAGGTGCGCCATTCAGTAGGTGCGGTCATAGGTTGGGTTCACAGGTTCTACGTTCAGAAGGAGCGGACATGTTCGCGGGATCACAGAACAAAAGGTGCGGTCCTAAAGTGCACACACTTTCATGCAGAGAAAAGCTCACATGGGGTTTCTTATGTTTAACCCTTGGTATTTAGCCTGTCAGGTCTGTGGTATTGTGTTATTATGGTTTTGGACCATGGTATTGTGAAAGGCTGAATGCTATAAAAGAGGAAGGAGATCATTTGGATAGAGCATGCTTATGGGTTGAATATCTTAAGGAGAGCAAGATCTGAAATTCTGGTGGGTGAGTGATATCTAGATCTACATCAAGGAGAAACCTGAGCTTTATAGGGCAAATTCGCTAATGGGTCAAGATCTCCTTTGCGCATGATCAGATCTATAGATCTGATAAGTCTGTGGCATATTTGAAGTCTAGACTGCAGGTGCAACACGTTTCAGGCGCGGAGATCCACAGGTAGATTGAGGAAAAGGTGCGAAGGTTCGCAGGCCAGAGATCGGTGCAGGTGCGGAGGATTGCTGGAGGATCGCAGGCTAGAGGCGGGTACAGTGCGGGGGTTCGTAGGTAACCCGAGCTGCAGGTGCGGATGCCTGCAGAGAAGCAAACTACGAACTGTGGATACTCGCAGGATAGCAGACTATTCAGGTGCGGATACCCGTAGATCAATAGATGGTGCAGGAGCAGATACCCGTAGGTTTCCATTGAAGAAGCTGCGTACTTTTCTTAAAATATGTTTTAGCTACTTCTGTTGTTTACTGAACTGTTCTGGGTTTTGAAGTGATGTCTGGTTACTAGTATTATGTAGTGATAACAACATTCTGAGAAGTGATTAATTGAATGATTATGATTAGATTCAGTATTGATGGATGAATGGATCAGGTTCATAATGACTTATCCTTATATGATCTGATGGACTAGATCTGATTGCAGACATGCATACTATCCTTGTATATGTATTGATCTAGTGATTGGGTGATTCAGAAGATTGATTGATTATGTGCTTCAATGATATTTATGGTTCCAGTATGAAAATTGGATGAAACGTGGCCTTTCATAATATGTGTTGTGCTTCAGGTGTATCCAGTCTGAAAATATATGAAAAGTGGTACCCGGAGGAGAGATGATTGTAGGCCGGCACCTACGTACTAGCATCTAAGCTAGTACAAGAGCTAAGGGAAAACTTTGGAGCATTGTAGCAGGTAGCAGCCTGTGTACTAGTAAATGGATCGGCTAGTACAAGAACTATGGGGGTTGTAGCTCTCTGCAGGTAGAAGCCTGCATACTGGTATAAGACTGCACCAGTACAAAAAATATTGTAAAAGGATTTTCTTATTAAGAAGAAAATTGAGATGACTTGCAGCAGGTGGTTTTCTCCCACATTGGGTTTCCACCTTATATCATGGTGTTCATGTGTGTGGCTTATGTGTGATGATCTGTTCTATTTTACTGCACCTATTTACTGTTAATATGGTTGATAATGTTCTAATGCACTCATTAAGGATCAACTAACTGAATCATAAGAAGTTGTGGAAGTAGCATATATGAATCTGAATATGGAAATAAAAAAGTTTTATTGATGTGATAATACTGATTCACCCCCCCTCTCAGTATTATTTCCAACATGGTGTAACATTTCACAGCGACATTGGATAACAAAATAGAATAAATTGAATTGTATTTTATTATATATCAATAAGAGGCTTTTTGTCATACAAAATGGGATTGTTATTGGTAAACCCTTGTCTTTCAATTTGAACACTATGTCCACTACATTAAATAAAATGTCTAATTTTCATAGATAATTATTTCAAAAAATACAATAGGTTGCATTGATATCCAAATAGATCATCATTATTCACTGGAACTTTTGTCAGTGCTTGAGATATTTCCATGAATTGGGTTATTAGGATGAATGTTTTGTTGATTGCATCGATTGTTTTCGTATTCTTGATCTTGTTCCATTTTCAAACATAAAAATAAAGTGTAATGAGTGCATCTACATTAGTGAGAATAATGAGAATTGAAATAAATAATATACATCAATGTAAATCAAATAACAATGTAACATAACAGGAAGTGACTCATAAACTGTGCATATGGTTTCAAAACCAAGTCTCATGCATTGTTGCAACAAGTCTTTTGATGGCATAGTTCCATACTTTGTTTTTTGCATGTTTTAAACCCCATTATAAATAATATTAATATAAAGGATTTTTTTGTTCTATTAATTATAAACTTAGAGAAATAAAGCAACATAGATACCTACAAATTCCACAATTAATTTTTGGTATGCCAACATATGCTCACAACCCATATTTAACCCAATGTCAATCAATTCTTTTGATGACTCTTCTTTATATGTTAGCCCCTATTTGAAGACATTCAAGGATGGTTGTTTTAAAACAGCTTAAAGTATAAAAAAAATGAAACCTTGACTTGTTATAAGGAAATATTAACAATTACTCACAAACTTTGATATCAACCATTTTCTTCCTTGTCCTCCTATTTTATGTGTTGAATTAGTTTCATTTTATTTTATTTTCTG
Organism: Pinus tabuliformis; assembly: GCA_031772625.1. Classification (NCBI taxonomy): domain Eukaryota; kingdom Viridiplantae; phylum Streptophyta; class Pinopsida; order Pinales; family Pinaceae; genus Pinus; species Pinus tabuliformis. The sequence goes on from CM062818.1 coordinate 1,706,232,295, forward strand.
CAAGAAAATATTTGAAAATTAATATTTAATTCTAAATTATTTTTTTATATGTACAAAGTCAATCGTGATTACATGCATTTGAAGCACTTTGTTGTTGAGATGTATCCTCATGTGATTCAATTATGTACATTTCTTTGACCTTGTCCTTATACACTTATATACACTTTTTTTGACATTCCTTTTGGTAGGTTTCACATATCAGCTCATTGATCATTTGATATTTTCATAATCTTCCTGAAAAAGATAATAAACTATTTTTATATTGATATATAAAAATTAAATATAACAAAATTGATATTAATAAATGAATGGTTTGTAGTAATATATAGATATAATTCTAGAAAATCATTTTAAATAGGAATATTACCTTTTTTGTTGTTTTATATTTTTGCTATTTCAAGTCTAACATGTCTCATTGGCCATTTCTCAGGAAACACTTCCTGTAGTTTATATATAATTTGGTTCTTAGAATCAGTGGATTGATTTTTGTATTGTAGGTGGAAAGTACGTGTATACTTTCATTCCACTAGATCCCTCGTAGCTTTGTAAAGCTTTCCCCCCTTTTATTAACCTCTAGCACCGCTCGAGATGAGTTAAGGACCAATTCATCGTCCTTTACATGTTCTATAATTTTTCTTTTCGTAGAATGACATTGATATTTTCCTTCATTGTTGCTCTCTGTAGAACGTTAAACATATATGAATTAGTATATTGTTTGAAACATGTTATCTAATATTCTTAAGTATATTATTAATGAAAATTGAAAAAAGGAAAAACCCATATTGAATAGTATTTTTTCATTCACCTGATTCATCCTTCTACAATTTTTCTATCATGCTTTTATGTTGTTTTGCACTTAGATCATAAATAATCTTAATGACCTTCTTCATTTTGTGGCTCTGCATGACACACACTAACCAATACATATTATTTAAACTTACATATAGTTCAAACTTATCAAATTTGTAAAGAATTTACAAAGAACTTTCCTTCTCTACTTTTTTGGATGTGCTATCATTGTGTTGATCAATATTTTGTTATTTGACAACTTGTCATACATTTTTAATCAATATACTACTTGTACCATTCAATACATAAGCCATTAAATATATTTTATAAATAAATCAAATAATTTTCAACCAAAAATAACTCTAGTAACCAGTGTGTTTATCTTAATAAACACACCGGTGCATTTATCCCATTAAATGCATTGAGCATTTAAGTTTTCGACATCGTCAGGGAAAATTCTTTTTTTAAATAATTTTAAATTATGACAGTGCAATTTGTAATGATAAACACACTACAATGATTTAACAGTGTTATTTGGCAGAGGCACGTTAGTGCGTTATATTACACTGGGAGCAACGATGAACAGACTGAAGGAAACTAACAATGTTATAATATACCAGTTTAGTTGTATTAAATTGGGAGAATGGATGCGTTATATTACACAGGGGGCACCGCAGAACATATACTCGTTTAAAAAAAATGGACAAGGCCGACAGGGTTTAGATTTAATTCAATAAGTGATTCCCCTACTTTACATGTTAAATGCCCTATATATAGTAAATACACAAACCCATTAAAACTAGAATGCCTAGAATGAAAAACCCTAATTGTGAAGTGGTAGAAGATGTTAAACCCTAAGGTGAAATTTTGCAAGAAAAAGAGGGGGTTTAAGGTAAGTATTGTTTATTTATTATTTATTATTTATTTTTTTCTTCTGAAATTTAGTGTAGCTAACTTTGAACCTGGGTCCAAGCTCCTCAACCCAACAAATGTTTATGTTGTCGAGACCGGGGTCTATCTAAGGGATGTGTGATGTGGCATAAGTGGATACCAACTAAGAAGGAAATCGAGAAGTGGATAAATCGAAAGTTGCATGAGTTTGTAGCTCAAGAGAATAGGAATCTGCGCTTGTCAAAAGAAAGGTGGTTACAAAGGTATCTCTATGCAGAAGTACATGAAGTTTCCTTTTCAACTTTCCCTTGTGAATTACACGAGTGGCTGTCCAAATTAGAGGATAGAAAACCTACTTGGAAGCATGATGATCACATTGTGTGGAATCCAGATTAATCAAACATCTTGAAGGATTTGATTATAAGGTTGAAAGGGTTGTTGATTACTGGATTGATAGTATCTTTGGCAATTTCATCACTGAATTTGCAATAGATACATCTGTGTCTTATAAAAAAGTTGAATGATGATTATTCAAATGTTTGAGAGAATTTAGGAAGTCAAAGTCACAAGTTCAGTGTGTGATCGAAATCAAGGAGATCAAGTAAGGGTTAATGAGTCTGTGTGGGATATAGATCAATGACTGAAGTGCTTACTGAGTCAAGCTAACCTTCAAATTTCAAATGAACAATATAGGGACTGGTATATAGCTTCACTATTACCTCACTTAAGATTTCCGTTATCTCAGTAGAATATTGGGTCTCAGGCCGAAGTGTTGGAAATTGTGATGAAGCTAAAACCTTCACCGATCCAGGATACAGAAATAGGAGTAGAGCAGATCCAGTCGCAGCTAGCAAGCATGCACATGGAGTTGCAGGATCTAAAGAAGGGAAGGGAGGTTAAGTCAGAGACTCATTCTGAATTTTGGTGCAAAAAATGTAGGCTGAAGGTCATCAGAAGGATCAGTGCCCTATATTTTGGGCAAGGATAATTTTAGGGGCGAATGTTCGCCCTTTGGCGAAATTAAGGGGTTTTAGATTTTTAGTGGGAGAGGGTAAAAAAGGTAAATTTAGCCCTTGAAATTAGGAGTTACAACCTTCCATTCGCCCATTTTCAAGAATAGGTTTTATTTAAGTGAATCCTATGGGCCAAATACCATATTTATAAAAGAGGTATGGTAAATTAATAAAAATATAAATAAATGAGAGGTATGGTAAATAAATAAAACATTTTTTATATTTACTCCATAAGTCACTTGGTGTAAACAAATAAAAATATAAGTAAAGTGGAGGTATGGTAAATAAATAAAACTTCTTTTTATACTTACTCAAAAGGTATGGTAAATAAATAAAAATATAAATAAACTAGACGTATGGTAAATAAATAAAACCTCTTTTTATATTTAGTCCATAACCCTCGTTCTATTTATGAAGGCTCAAGAAAGAGGTTTTATTTAAGTGAATCCTATGGGCCAAATACCATATTTGTAATAGAGGTATAGTAAATTAATAAAAATATAAATAAACAAGAGGTATGGTAAACAAATAAAACATTTTTTTATATTTACTCTATAACACCTTATATTTACGAACACTCAAAAAATGGGTTATATTTAGGTGAAACCTATGGGAAAAATACTATGGGACACTAGATTGTTTTTAATACCATGCAAAAAACGATTATTAACCCTAATATTAGAATTAATAAAATAAAAATGGCACATGGTATTGACCCATGGTATTCACCAAAATGGCACATGGTATTGACCCATGGTATTCACCTGGAATGTAGCCTATTTAAATGGGGGAATTAATTAAACCAGCATAGATCCATCTCTCGATCTACTAACCCCCGAGAGGTATCAAATATCGTGATATGCAAACTAGCATAGAGTGAAAAAATATTTGATCCTCTTGGGGCTTGGTCAAGAGTAAAAATGGATGTTGTAATTTAATGTAGGTTAAACATTTTAGCTTGGTTAAAATAAAAAATAAAATAAAAATCAACTATTAATTTTATTAATTTTATAAATTACTAATAGTAATTTTTAAGCTCCAGGTTTATGATAACCCATGGTATTGACCCATGGTAATACCATGGTATTCATGTGAGCATAGACTATTTAAAGGGGAAATTCTATCATCTTAGATCCATACAAAGTTTTATTATTTAGTGAAAGACTTGCCAAGATCTTACAAGATTTTATAATTGAGTAAAATATTCGCCATGCCTGGTGAGAGATTCGCCAAAAAATTATATATACATATTATATTATTGATAAAATCGCCTTCCATTTTTCCTATATACCATGGAGATTTGCCCATTTATTATATTTATAAATTTAGGGGGGCTTCTTAAAATTTTCCCTGATTTTGGGATTATACAGCTGTGGGAGGTCCTAATCCGCTAAAGCCAGAATCTTCCGCTGGACCAAGTACTTGGTGTAACATCTGCCAAGTATCATGACAACATTCAATAGATAATTTTTCCCTATTACAAAAGTTTATACAGTCTCCAAAGAAACTCTTTTGTAAATTTTGTAAATTGGTTGGTCATGATGAGAGGAATTGTCGAAGCTATGAACTAATGATGGATAGGACTGCGCTGTATAGAATGAAGGCTGAAAACTGTGCGTAGAATAATCAAAATTCACATACAACTCATGGAGGATTCCAAGGACGAGGAAGAGGATGAGGAGGAGGAGCTGGAAGAGGTTGGGGCCATATTATTTGTTACAACTACGGAGAACTACGACACTTTGCCTACAACTATCAGAATCCAACGCACCCTTCTTGTCAGTACAGTCGTCAATTTGATCATGTCATAGAATAAATCACAATCTTAATAGTGAAGATGCATGAGAAGAAGAACTAACAACCAACACAGAATATTTAGATGATGAGATCTAAGTTGCGTGAAGATGATCCCAATATCAACATAGTCACCCAAAGCAGTGTAGCCACTGGTGATAACAAGGTCGAAGGAAAACAGCCAGAATCATATTCACGGTTCCAAAAATCCGGTGAGAAGAATGTTAGGTTTGATTTACATAGAGAAAAAGAGAAGTTCATGGAGGCAAGAAAGAGTTTTATGGATCTGGGTGCTTCTACGTCTCAGAACGAGATATTGATAGTCTCACGAAAGGAGAAACCCGAAGACACTACTGTGACACAAGATTCAAATCCCACGGTGTTAAAATCGTTTTTTCAGACCCGGATGAAGTTATTATGGTATCAGAAGGTAGTATAAGGACTACAAGAGCTAATAGATAACTGCGCCAACAAGGATAAGATGTTACCAGAACAACACGTAGTTAATAAGGTGAACCGAAGAAAGAAGAGAACTGGTAGGGAGATGCGGTTGACTGTGCAGATTAGTGATTTTGAAATGGATCAGATAATCCTAGACATGGGCTCTGATGCTAACATATTATCGAAGCAAACTTGCGAATGTATGGTAAATCCTATGTTATAGTGGTCGCAAATTCATTTTCACATGGTGAATCAATAAAAGATAATTCCAAAGGGGTGCCTGCATGGAGTAACTGTAGATATTGAAGGTGCAAGAGTAGTGACTGATTTCAAAGTTATTGAGATTGTCGATGATAGTAATCCATACCTAGCATTGCTTGGGATTGATTGGGCCTTTTACATGAACACAATCATTACTTAAAGAAGCAAAGCATGGTATTTGAAAAGAATGAGCTTCGAGCAATTGTCGCGTTGGATCCAGCTAAGGGTGCTTGGTACACAGAACTGAAACGTGACTATTATGAACATGAATACATTGAGCACATATATAAGTTAGCTACACGAAATGAATATTGGATCAATCCCACTGCAGATGTAAGGATCAACTGGGAGAAGGACAATTCTTGCCAATCATATTCAGACGAAGAGTTAGAAAACTGGCATAATCAGTAGCATGAGATGTCTATGCTACAATGTAATAAGATTAAAAAGTCTCTACGTTGTATATCGACTGAGGTATGTAAGTTACCCTATTATGGTGGCTTGGATGATGTCAATATATTTCTTGACTATTTTGAAAGGGATGTACCAGAGGAACATCTGTTACAGGCCTTAGATCTAGTATTGAGAGCTATGCCTGCAAGATGGTGGGGTACGCACAAGGATAATTTTGCTGACTGGAAGGAATATTATAGAATGTTGCGATTAACATTTGGCTACGCAAACACCCGACTCATTGAAAAATACACCAGGAAGGATGATCTGTGTGAACATTTGGCACGATGGACTAAGGCATGGGGTGAGATACCTCAACCTGAGTGGGTGCATATCTTTATTCATACCCTCAATGTTATCCCAAAGAATTGGTATTTGGAGACAGAGCTACGACACGAGACCGCTAATTGGGACACAATTAAGGAAAGTTTCTTTCCGACATTTAGTTTTGAAGATGGGTTCAAATGCATTAATGAAGCACTTTAGGAAATTAAAGTATCAATCTTTCGAACACCCATATAACCTATCACATGGGTATAGCTAGACTGGAGTACGCATCTACAACATGCTTTAGAATGTTACAATGTCACGATGGAGGGAGGTGATCAAGATCTGTGGAATATTAATATCCCCGAATTAGAGGGACAACGTGAAGTTGCTGGACCTAATGTGGAGATACCTGATATTTTGCAACCAGTATGAACAAAGCAAGTAAACATTGGTTCAGAAGCAGAACCAATATTTGTGAATATTGGCAACTATTGGGATGAAGATACAGTCGATAAGGTAGCTAAATTATTACATGAATATCAGGATTTATTTCCAACTAAGTTCTCTGACTTGAAAGGGATAGTAGAAGATTTGGGTATGATGAATATCAGTCTGAAACGTGATGTGAAGCCAATTAAGCAGCGCCCATATCACTTGAATCCCAAATACAAGGAAAATGTAAGAGAGGAAATCGATAAGATGCTCGCGTCTGGAATAATTGAGCCCGTAGTAGAATATGAATGGGTCAATCCTATGGTGGTCCAAGAGAAGAAAACAAAGGGTGATATTAGGATCTGCGTAGATCTGCAGAAGTTAAATGATGCATGTGTACATGATCCATTCCCTACATCGTTTACAGATGAAGTTCTCAAGAATGTTGATGAACATGAAGCTTATTCATTTACAGACGGATTGTTGGGATAACACCAAATTAAGATTGCATCAGAGGATAGAAATAAGACTACCTTCACTACAGAATGGGGGTTGTTCCAATATACAGTCATGCCTTTCAGACTAAAAAATGCTCATGCGATCTTTTCAAGGGTCGTTGTTGCAGCATTCAAGGAATTTATTCACAAGTTCTTGGAAGTTTACTTCAATGATTAGACAGTGCTTGGGTTGGTCAAGAAACATGTCTCTAGTCCTCGCCTGATGCTGGATACATGTAGGAAGTATCCGATCTCCTTGAACTTGAAGAAACACAATTTTTGTGTACCTTATGGAATATTGTTCAGCCATGTTTTTTGTAAGCAGGGATTGATGGTAGACCCTGCTAATATCATCATAATTATTAATCTATACCCCCCTAGGAATGTAAAGCAGCTACGTGCGACATTGGGTCATACTGGGTACTAAATGAAGTTTATTAAGGCATATGCGCAGATCACTGCGCCCATGGAGAAGCTATTAAAGAAGGATTCTACATTTTGCTGGGAAGATGATTGTCAGAAGAGCTTGGATACTCTGAAGGATAAGATGGTTACAATGCCAATCCTAGTATTCTCGGATTGGAAGAAGGAATTTCATGTGCATGTCGATGTGTCTTGCATAGCGTTGGGAGTCGTCTTTACTCAACTAGGGGTAGGAGATCTCGATCACTCGATTGCCTTGGTTAGTCGAAAACTATCTAAGGCTGAAAATAAATACTCAACTATAGAGTGCGAAGGATTGGCCATGGTTTATGCACTACAAAAGTTCATGCATTATCTGCTAGGTGCGCAATTTAAGATGTAGAAGAATCATTTTTCTTTTAAGTACATGCTCAATAAGCCCGTGTGGGGGGGGATTTGTAGATGGTTTCCCATTTTCCAATAATATGATTTTGAAGTGATAGTAGAGCCTGGGAGATTGAATGTTGGACTGGATCACCTTTCGTGGATTGAAAATGGCAAAGAACCTACAAATATTGATGAAGGATTACCTGACACGTAGCTCTTTACTATCAGTGTTGCGGATGGGCATTGAGAAAACATTATTCATTTTTTATCTACTAGCGTAGCTCCTGAATTTTATACGACACATCAAAAGAAGGAATTAGTTATTGACTTGAGGATCCTACTATCTATATTTTATGTGGTTATATCTTCCGGATTCATCACATTCATGTTTTTGGAATTGGCGTTTCGAACCATCCTCTGTGGTTCATCATCAAAATAGATCCATGATGATGAACCACATAGGATCGTTCAAAACTTCGATTCCCAAAACATGAATGTGATAACTGCAGAAGATAACACCACACAAAGGAATTAGTTTTCAGGGCTACATATTTTTTTGTGATTGCAGGGCAATTATATAATATGGGGTCAAACGAAGTTCTACGCTGATATGTCCTGAATATGAAAGACACAGTATTCTAGCTCAAGCGCATGGTGGTGTCACTCGAGGACACTATGCAAGCAAGGCAACTACATAAAATATCCTACGAGTAGGATTATGGTGGTCGGCAGTACATAAATATTCCAAGGAATACTTGAGTGCATGCAATGTATGTCAAAGGACTGGGAGACCATCACAAAGGGATGAACTTCCATTAAATCCACAAGTCACACTACAAGCATTTGATAAATGGGAAATTGACTTTGTTGGACCTATCCATCCACTAGGGAAGAAGACGGGAGCATGCTATATTATCACCATGATGGAGTGCTTAACCTGGTGGTATGAGGCATAACCTGTGAAGGATTGCAGCGTGGAAAATGCTGCAAGGTTCATATTCAAGTTTATTCTATCAAGGTTTGGATGACTAAATATTCTGATTAGTGACAGAGGTTCACATTTCTTGAACGAGACAATTTCATCTTTAACAGAGGAATTCTAGATGTACCATCAGAAGAGTACGCCATACCATCCCCAGGTGAATGGCAATGTCGAAGATTTCAACAAGATTTTGGAGAATGTCGTCACAAAGGTTTGCAATGTTAATAGGAATTATTGGGATGTGCGCATTGTTGGTGTCCAGGTATGAACAATTTTGTCAACCCTTTTCCTACATTAATTCATCAATCTGGGTGTGTACTCTTTTCAAGGTAACGCACAAGGTATTTGCAGGGGAAATATTACATTCTACATCAACCAAGGGTTCATGGTTAAGAAATCAAAACATCGTTGTAATAGTAACAGAATTGATTGCAGAACTTAGAAAGGCATTCACAATAATCTATGTAATATGAAACAACAATAAAGAAATAAATGTAGCAAGTAAAACAACACATAGAAAGAAAACACGCAACACCTGATCAAAAGAGAGGGCCCAGCTCTCTGATCAGGGTTGTGTTTACTCACACCGAAGATTGAATAACAAAGCACTATATTTTATTAATCTAAAGAAAATTATTACAATGCATCCCCTGGTATGGCTAAACCCCACATGGGAATGATCCATCTTTTATACAATACAAGGGGTGATAACATCTTCCCCTGAAACCCGGCAACTACATGCCTAGAAATATACATCAGTTCAAAACATACCTAGTGTCGAGAGAGCAAGAATAGAAATGATCCAAAATGGATTGGAAACAATTGCAAGTTGGTTATGCTATTTTAGCACTGCTGAATGGCTGTTGTGAATCACAGAACTACCGCTATATGCTGGAAGATCAACACTTGTTCTCCAGAATCTATGGACATAACACATTTTAGTGGCTTGCATAGGTAAAACCCTCGTGACTTTACTTCATTAATTAAATATTCCAAGAGATAGAGAAAGGAGGGTCACCTCATAGATTTAGCACAATAGATACATGTTAATGGGTGTAAAAAGGATGAAAAGATGAGTGGAAATGCAAGGAAAAGGTAGGCAGATTTAGCGCCCAACATCTCCCCCCAACTAGCCTTCTGCATGCCCTCATGCAGCTCGCCACCTCTGTAGGTCTAGATTGGATCGACTATGGGCCTCGTGAAGCCGAGCGATATCATATTCCTCTGCCATGTCTGTTCTCGAAACCTTATACCCTTCTGAAAGAAGAACTTCCTTCCACCAATCGTTTGGTACATTATATGCTGGGGTGTAGTGTTCTGCTGACAACCAAATGACAGGGAACTGGAACTGGATTCCCATCCACCGGACCCCACATGTTTGGATACATGCCACGTATCTTGGCACCCTGCTTAGTGCTTGTGCAAAATTTGGTGCTCCAAACGGTTCCCTATTTCGGACAGACGTGGGTGACATCATCCACCTTTTCTGGCAACTGTCAAGGGCCTCATCTTGAAACATGACTATTTGTTTGACACAAAGATCAATGCACCCCTTTTGTTACCTCAACATTTGTTCTCTGTTTCCCCCAATTTCTAAAAAGGTGTTGTGCTTATTGTACATAGTCACTGACCGCTCGTGCTCCCCTCTCATCATAAAAGGCTTCATGGTTTGATTTGACTCAAACATATTAGAAGCCTTCTGCCAGCTTATCTGATTGAGAGTATAAGAGGTGAGAGCCCTTAAATGAATCTATCCCACATATGGTACCAGATTAAACTCTTTGTCTGCACGCAGAAGGTATCCATGCATATAAAGCTCACACATCAAATTTTGAATTGCCAAATCATGACGATTTCGGCAAACTCCTCAGGAAACGATAGAAGGGATCTTATCACATGGGTTTGAGTTGCCTTAACAACACTCCCTCTATCCTTTGGTGATAGAAATGTCTCTACAATTTCTTCCCTTCTATCACAGTGGCTTGACCCTTCAAACCTCCTCTCTGCAACCTCTTCTTCCCTACTAGAATGGGCTGGTTCCTCAGATGTTCTACTTGCAACTTCTTCTTCCTCTACTATGAGAAATGGTACCCCTTTTTCAAGTGTACTATTGCTTATCTCTCCGGCTGCTAGAAGGGTCTGTTGTATCAAATCAGTAGGGGGTGTTGTGGACAGCACTGGTTGATCTACAGATTGTCCTTCTAATCTCGTCCATATACCCGGCCTTATAGCAGCATGAGAAGATGCCTCTGATTCAACTTTCACGATGATTTGTTGGATATAAGTGTTCCTTCCCAAATCTTGTCCTCCCTTCTTTAGGGTTCTTCCTCTACCCCTTTTATTCAAATCTCTGTTCATACAAGTTGATGTGATGAAAATTTCGATATCATCACAATGCTTAGGACCTGGAGCAAGGCATCAAAAGACCATTCCCTCCCCAGGACGAGAGATCAGCGGAAAGGAAAACAGCTTAAAGAAAAAGAAACCTAGGGTTCAGGGCCTGGAGTAGGGTGTCAAAGGATCACTCCCTCCCTAGGACAAGAGATTGGGTTTTCCCAAAATCGAAACAAATAAGAATGCAAAAATAAATTAAACTCAGTGCCTAGAGCAGGGCATCAAAAGACCATTCCCTCCCCAAGACGAGAGATTGGGCCTAAAAATGGATACAGGGAAAAATAAAAACAACAACAACAAAAACAACAACAACAACAACAAAAAACAACAACAAAGCAAAACAAAACAAAACAAAACAAACAAACAAACAAACAAAAAACAAAAAAACAAAGCAAAAAACAAAAACAAAAAACAAAAAAAGAAAACAAAACAAAAACAAAAAACAAAAAAAAAACACAAAACACAAAAAAAACGAAACACAAAAGAAAAACAAAACAAAACAAAAACAAAAACAAAAACAAAACAAAAAAAACAAAAAAACAAAAAAAACAAAAACAAAAACAAAACAAAAAAAACAAAAAAAACAAAAACAAAAACAAAACAAAAAACAAAAAAACTACACTCAAGACCTAGAGCAGAGCGAGAGAACTCGCTTTTTCCCTAGGATGAGAGATTGACCCTTTGGTCGATACAAATCGTCTTGCACCTTGTTAGCCTTCCCTGACAACGGCACCAAATTGTTGGTGTCTAGGTATGAACAATTTTGTCAACCCTTTTCCTACATTAATTCATTAATCCTGGTGCGTACTCTTTTCAAGGTAACGTGCAAGGTATATGCAGGGGAAAGATTACATTCTACATCAACCAAGGGTTCGTGGTTAAGAAATCAAAACATCGTTGTAATCGTAACAGAATTGATTGCAGAACTTAAAAATGCATTGACAACAATCTATGTAATATGCAACCGTAGCAAAGAAATAAATGCAGCAAGTAAAACAACACATTGAAAGAAAACATGCAGAACATGATCAGAAGAGCGGGCCCAACACTCTGATCAGGGTTGCGTTTACTCACAACCGAAGATCGAACAACAAAGCACTATATTTTATTAATCTGAAGAAAATTGTTACAATGCATCCCTTGGTATGGCTAACCCCCCACACAGGAATGATCCATCTTTTATACAATACAGGGGGTGATAACATCTTCCCCCAAAACCTGGCAACTACATGCCCAGAAATATACATCAATTCAAAATAGCACTAGTGCCAAGAGAGCAAGAACAGAAATGATCCAAACTGGATTGGAAATAGCTGCAGGTTGGTTATGTTATTTTAGTGTTGTTGAACAACTATTGTGAATCGCAGAACTGCCACTATATGCTGGAAGATCAACACTCGTTCTCTGAAATCTGTGGACATAACACATTTTAGTGGCTCGCATAAGTAATACCGTCGTTACTTTACTTCATTAATTAAATATTCCAAGAGATAGAGAAAGGAGGGTCACCTCATAGATTTAACACAATAGATACATGTTAATGGGTGTAAAAAGGATGAAAAGATGAGTGGAAATGCAAGGAAAAGGTAGGCAGATTTAGCGCCCAACACGCATACTAGTGGTTCTATGGGCATATAAGACTACCTATAAGAAATTGACTGGGAAAACACACCTTTGACTAGTTTATGGACAATAAGTAGTAATGTTGATGGAATAAATAGTGCCTAACCTAAGGATCGCAGTAGTATTGAGATGGTAGATCATGACGTAATGGAGGAACGCCTAGCGTAGCTGCTCACGTTAGAGTAAGACCTCTTTTTGGTTGGCTTTCATTAGTAGGTACAAAAAGCTAGAGAAAAGGTGTGGCACGATCGTCACATCAAGCAACACAATTTCAAGAATGGTTATTTGGTCCTAATATATGATAGCAATTTTACCAAATTTCCGGGGAAGTTTTAGATGCATTGGCTAGGACCATATGTCATTAAGGATATTTCGGATGGTGGAACAATTCAGCTCATGAAGCTAAATGGGGAATTATTTCCTGGCAGGATTAATGGGAGAAGGTTGAAGATTTACATGGACGATCCCACCCCTACGTAATGACTACATGGCCTAGAAAAGTCTTAGTGTTTCTGGTAGTTGAAACAAAGAACATGACTATAAGCTATTATGTCAGGGAAAAATGTTATCAAAGAAGGAAGGTTGCATGATGTTTTGGAATATGGCGTGGGGGAAGCTGCGATAAGGCAGCTGCGCCACAAGGAGGATTGTTGCACAGCCTACCCAGAAAGTGACCGTTGGAACAACTAAAGTTGACTTGACAATGAATTTTCTATTAAAAGGAGCAAGGGAAAAGCATTTAAGGCATAAATCTTGGAAAATATACCGCCAAATCTACATTTATGAGGAATATCTAAGGGGCAATGAATAGATTGAATTTGAATTGGGTTATAAATATCGTACCCTACTCCACATTTTGAAACTTTTCTTCCTAAGAAATTGTTATGTGTTTTTGCGCTTAAAGAGCCGAGGGTGTTGTTGCATGTCTGGTTACTTGATTTGGGAAGAAGTTAAGAGTTCTTGAGGAGAGGATTAGGGAACATCATGACTGCAACACTGCCATTCCCTGCTAGAGTACCCAAGTCGCCAAGGCCAAATCCTACTGCCTCCATGACAGGAGAGAAAAGGTAGAAAAAGCCGCAACAACCCCTGATTCAACAATCTCCACGGAGGATCCCAACTGAGCAAAGGAAGAAGGGAAGAATGTATAAAAAGAAGCAGCCTATAGAGCCTCAAGACTTGGACAAAGAAGAGCTAAATGAGGGGTATGAGGATATCAGCGCAAAAGGTGCGAAGCTAATTTCTTAGTTACTGTCATATATGCCACCGCAGAAGCTTACCTCCAAAGTAACAAAGGATCCAGACACTATAAAATTCAAGGTATTCACACTGTTGACGCTAGAGGAAGTACCTATTGAGGGCAAATTGTTGGCCCGGATACCATACCTGAAGATGGAAGGTTGGGATTTGGGTGACCATAAGAAATTTTCACAGTTGGTACCGAGCAAGTATATGAAGACAATATACTATGAGGAGGAGGGCCTTACAAGACTTGAACCAATGAAATGGGTGGCTAATATTGAGCATGCAGGGTTGCTCAATATGATGTATGTCCCGCATTTTAGCCGAAGCATTATTAACACTATTTGTGTGCGCCAGTTGTTGGCGCGGGTCCACGATGGGTGTCTCTGGCTTGGAGGGCCCATCCCAATTGATGAAATGTTGATCCGAAGAATCACAACACTGTCATATTAGGGTATGAAACCCAAAGATGATTTTGTGGGGAAGTCACAAGAGAAAATGATCGCAAATCAAATGAAAATTGACTTCAAGTTGGTCAAGAAGTCGTAGGGATATGCCATTAGTTCCATCTCAGATGAAGTTGTGCAGTTTGCTGCACATATTTTGGCAGGACAAATTATGAGAAAGTGTTGTGCTGATGAAGTGTTGACACTAGTGGTATCCTTGGCTGCATAGTGCAGAAAGGGGGTTCAATTAAATTGGGTGAAGTACCTGTGCCAAGAATTCTTGGATGATTGCCAAGAAGCATAGGAGGATGAAAAATCATTCCACTATGCATGGTTGTTATTGTTGATCACACTGATAGCTTGGATGACATCAAAGGATTCACAGTTCCCCACGATGGATTCGTAGTTGTGCAAGGCAGCCAAATTTTCCTCATTGTGGGTAACAAAGGACCCTACCCCGTAATAGAAAATAAGATGTTCTGGGTACTATTTGAAATGGAGTTGTGAATGGTGATTAACCAGAATCCAAGGTTGTCACCAAGTCTATTCACGGAATATTGGTGCATCACTGATTTTAAGGCCGAATTCCACCATGTCTACATCTGTACGAGGCATTATTTGACAAAGAAATGGACGACGTTTCCATTTCTGGTCACCGAGGATGATATCAGTCAGCTAGTCCTTTAGTGGTCGACTGACTAGCTCCTTCTGATAGATATTGTAGAAGGTATAATAGGGACTAGTAAAGAAGGCACAATAGGGACCAGTAAAGAGGTGCAGAAGGAAAAGAAGATAGTGACCATCGACCTAGAAAAGAATACCGTGCAAGAACCAAAGCACGAGAAAGAAGAAGAGCAACATATAGAAGAACCTGATTAGGGTAGTGAAGACCCCTATGTGGACCCGGAGGATGTTGATTCTACCTTTATTATCAAATGACGACCTAAGTCAAGTGATTGAGGCACACATAAGAAGCACAAATATGATAAGTCCACCGACATGGAGGCCATGGTCCTCACTGAGGAGGACCTTGATGGAATTGGAGATATTGTCATGTTTGCGACGGAAGATATCTGAGGCCACATTAAAGAATAGTACCAGTCCATTTTGATGAAGGTACAGGAGGGCCTCAAAGAATTGCAAGGTTAGGCAAGCTAGGTTCAAGTGATCATGGTTCAAGCGAGCCAGTCTCAATCGAATGAGAAACCAACGACATTGGGAAGTGTGCAGTCGGTACTCACTTTAGAGTTCTATATTGTTCCCCTACCTGATGGATCCTTACACCTAAATGATGTCACAGAGCGGGAGAGCGCCCAACTACCTAAGAATGTGAGTATTAACCTTATGGTGCTCCCCCTATACACATTGCATGAGCTACACAAGGGTGTAGCAGATGAGCATAAGTTGCACAAACAACAAGCTCTCATGGTGATCAATGATGCATAGATCACCAGTCAATAGATGTACGATGAAAAAAAGAAACCTCTCCAGGATCGCAATGAGGTAGCTGTGAGAAGGGCACAACTGGATTAGGCCATTTTCCAGGTATGCAGTGAGCTTCCTAAGCTCCAAATTCAGTATGAGACCGCTTCTGAAGAAAAAGTGCAACAGATAGCAGATGCATTTAGAGAATCAAAGGCATAGGTAGATAAAGTTCACTTTGGTCAGTAGATGCAAATCACTAAGCTTCAATTGAAACTGCAGCCCACCACACCACCGGAGATCCGAGAGCATTGCAAGGCTACCATCGGAATGGATAGGTAAAAGCTTGACGCTACAGTCAAGGTTGTAGCCAGTTGTTTGAAGAGACTCTAGAACTGTGGGCCTCACTACAGGAGGACCCATAGGTGAAAAATATAGAAGTAGCCATTCGAGATAAAAAACTATAGTATGAAGAAATAAAGGCAACGACACACACCTTAGTCCCTATGCAACAGTTCGCCCAGTTGAAAGATGGGACATTCCTGCAAGGATAGATCGAGGAGCTGCAGAAGAAGATGTAGATTATCACTACATGGATGCAACTATGGGAAGAAGAGGTCAGGAAGGTCTCACAGACTGTGGAAGGCACACTTAAGAGTATGCAATAGACACAGCGAACCATCAACCTAGCAGCGAAAGGACTGACTACAAAAAAGTTGGTTGAAGAAGTTTGACAGGAAACAATACAATGCATAGACGTGCTTCACCCAGTGAAGTCTTTGTTCACCACCAAGAAAGAATAGATCTAGAGCATACCAATGGAGTGAATTAAGGATGAGTCACATATTTTTGTTGGGGGAATGTTGGGACGGGGTCCCCTGGGTCACGTTTTCATAAAATATTGTAAAGTCTCGGCATTTTGAGGAGTGGAGCGTGACGTAGGTCACTAGGAGTCAAGGGGATTTCGAAGGTCAAAGCCCCTTAGTTTTTTTATTGTTTGAGATCTGCCCAAGGTATTGTAATGGGAAAAAGAATATAAAACAGTGTCTTAGTGAGTCTAAGGAATCAATAATGAATAGAATGGGATTTTGATATGTTTTAAGTCTGTATGATATTTTTGTATTTTTGGTGAAGGGGAAGGATCCTATAGCTGAATGTGCGAAGGCCTTGGTAAGTCCGCAGCTCAGTACACGGGCCCCTGCACCTATGTGCGCAGGACCTTGGAAGTTTGTATAAGGAATATATGGAGTAATAACAAATATTTGAAGCAATTAGGTGTCTTATTTGTATACTTAAGTGTTTTCTGTAGTTATGCATACTTGAATGTTAGTTATCTATATCTTTGCATTTATTTTTGTGCAAAGATCTGGGTCTACTATTATATGTGATTTTACGCATGATTAGATGTTTATGCGAAGTTAATAATGTTGGTTAACTGAAGATCATTTAAGTTTGGGGATTTCATGGATAATGGTTCGCGAATGTTAGATCAGGCCTAGAACTTTAGAAATGCCCTAACCCCACGTCACATAGCCTTTCAGATGCTGAAATATGGTTCTAGCATCCTCCAATATTGCCTCGAGTGAGATTGCAACTTACGTTAAGCTGGTTGTTGCCGAAAGGGCCAGTAATGTAGGGTTTTTTTGGTTAGCACAACTAACTCTGAACCTGGGTCCAAGTCCCTCAAGCTAACAAGAATGATTAATTTTCTTACCATGGATGATGACTTGGATTAGAAAATCTGATTGTGTAGGAAGCACAGGGGTATAGTTTTCACGAGAGAAAACAACAAGGTTGGAATCTGATGGATCCACACATCCAATAGCTAACAGTAAAGCCCTCTTTTGGGAAGGGAAGTTCTACAACACCTCAATATTTGACATAGATGATGGAGGTTGAGCCAAGTCTTCAACTACATTATAATTTTGAGCAACACTTGCATGAGGGTTGAAAGCTGACTTATGAGTAATTCCCTTTGGAGGTTTAATAGTCAATTCGGTAGGAATTGAGGGTAGAGTGGGATCTAATGAGGATGGTGCCTAACTGAGAGGTTGATTAGTAGCCTGACCATTCGATAGATTTGTTTTGGAAACAAATGATAATATTGAGAGGGGGGGTGAATCAGTATTAAGGTTAATTTTAACTTTTTCTGCCAATTTTCTTTTCTGATTCAAACTTGGCAACTATTCATATAATGAGCAACCATATGAAATCAACAAGCAAGCACACACCATGAGCATCATACATATGATACACAAGGTTTTACGTGGAAACCCTTTTGGGAAAAAACCAACAAAGCTTGTTGTTGTTATTGATGTAAATAAGATCACCTACTCTATTACATCAACTTTTTTTGTGAGCACCCACTCATAGGAAGCACCAACTCCCTTTGATTGTTTGCTAGCACCGACTAGTATAAAGCACAAAATCCCTCTTTTTGTATATATCTATCTAGCTTACCAGAAGCACCATGTGAGGCACTGACCTCACAAAGTTTTTGTAAGCACCAAATTGCAGCTCCTTGGATTTTTGCAAGCTAACTTGCAAGAGGCACCAACCCCCAAGCGTTCTTAGGCACCCACTAGAGATGGAAGCACCAACTTCTTGTATGTAGGCACAAAACCACACTCAAATAGGAACTGAATGTTCTTTGTAAATGGAAACCACTCTACCCGATCTCAGCTTTGTTCACTTTTCACTCTTCTCACTCTACAACAGCCCATTGATATGCTCAACAATAGTCACTCATCATTGTCCATGCAACTCTCTGATCTCTTCTCTTCATCAACAGTCACTCAGATATTGGCTCTTACTCTCCACAACACTGGCTGAAATCTTGACCTTCTTTCTCTGCATAAGAACCTTCGGCCTTCCTCGCAACACAAGCACTTGTGAACTTTCTCACATAGCACAGACAACTTAATCCTTTCTCAAAACACACAGAAAAGTTCTTCCTTGCTTACACAATGCACGGGAAACTTTCTACCTTACACACAATTGTGCAACTCTCAGGGTCTCTTACCTCTGCATATGCACTCTCAGCCTTTCTCTGCAAAACTGGCTCTCACTTAGCCTTACATAGTAGTGCACAGACACAAAGCTTTTCCACTTAAATCTATTGCAACTATGTTGCTTGCCCCAGTTTTCTAATCTGAGCTCTTGGGTTGTGTTCCTCTGCTGCCCCTCGATCGATCCTGCCACTCTATCCTGCATTCACATTGCGTGAGTGTACCTCGCAATGGCCCTTCCATTTTGATGCTATGTATGACTTGGTCTTTGCCACTACATTAACCATGATAATGGACACCTGAGAGTTTCTCCATAATGAGAATGAATTCTCAGTCCACCTACTCACACCAACCAAGCACAGTCCTCTTTGTGTGCAACTATCCCATCACTCAGGCTCTCCATGCTTATTCATGGTTTCGCATAGCTTGGATGTTCTTTGGCATGGCTTTTGAACTGTACTCAAACATGGCCTTCCTTTTCGTTATTGCATATCTTGTTTATTTCTTGTCACTGTGAATAAATGGTGATCGACCTTGCAGTCCTTTAGCGCCTGACTGCATGGAGCTACATGTTGAGAAATTAATTCTCAAATGACCTCAAGGCAAACCCAACACTCTTTCCTGGAGATCATGGTCCTTGCAGCCTTGACCCAACAATCTTGGATAGTCGACATTACCCATGAGACCAGCTCCTCTACCTTTGCATTCAATCTCGCAGCTGCCGACCCATACGCCTTTACCTCTTTGTTCTATGCTACTGGAGAAATTCCACATCGCAACTTCACACTAATGCAATGTTCCTGCCGGGGCCAATCTTCATTTTCTATGGATTTACATGACCAAGAGCCTATGTAATATTAGAAGCTCCCTCTTTCAGAACCTTTTCAATAACCAACTATTCTGAAGTTATGGTATCCTAATCCTCTTATTGCCAAGCTCCTTCTGCTTAGCCCTCACATTGCACTTTTCACCATAGGACCGTTGCCTATGACTTGTCGATTAGAACTATGGTGCTTAAGCCTTCAAAATCCTGTCAGGGTCCATTCTTCCTTTGTTAACTGGTTTGTGCCCTTGGTTCTTTGACCTCTCATGACCATGCGCTAGCCCAATATCAGAAGGCCTTCTATACTGGAACTTTTCTGAACTCTAGTTGTTCTAAAGTTTCGATGTCTTCAATATCCAATTGCCAACTTCTAATATGACATCATCACTCCACATGACGACTCCTTAGTGTCGACATGTGTCACCCAGCTCTAGCCAATTAGCCTACCCAAATAGGTTGAATATTCCTACCACATGTCGTGTTGTATTGCCACATCATGTTGATGTCAGCTGCCACTATACCTTATTGGAGCCAACCAGATGCTGCCATGTGTCCTTATCGAAGCCAATAACATGCTTCCATGTGTCCTTATCAAATCCAATCATATCTTGCCATGTGTTCTGCTAGAGGAGAGAGAGAAGGACCCCTCAACCTTGTTTTTGCACCGAAATACTTTGTTAATCTTCCTTTGGTATTCCTCAGTGCTTTTAGAAGCTTATCAACACTTAATGATATCATAATATTTTCAAGGTTCCTCACTTGACAAAGGTACGATATTGTGATCTCCGATATTTTGATGTTCCGATATGTTGATCTTCAGGATTTTGATATCCTCCAACCTCCAATACAACTTTCTTTGATGTATTGCACTTTTGATATTCTGATATCGCCGATATGCCGACCTCCGACATTCCAATGTGCCGATATGGTAACCTCTGTGGTTGTGATCTCCTGCTACGCTGATATGCTGACCTCCAATCAATGATGTGTTGATATTTTGACCTTTGATCGCTGATGTTTTGATGTGTCGATTTTCGATATCTTGGACCTTCGATATTCCAGTCTTCTTTAGGACTTCAAGTCCCTGATCATCGACAAGCCATAACTTTTGATCCAGGAGTCCATTTTTGGACTTTCGCATATCATTGGAAAGATCTTCTAGAGAACTTTCCAATGGAGAGGGTATGATGTAGTCTTTGATCCCATATTTTACCTCTAATATGGCTCCAATCTCTCTGACATTATTCTTCTCCTTGACTCTCTAGAAAGTTGGAATCACAACCACCAATGTGATCATACGCATGAATCCTACATCTACCATGGACTTCCTCCTAGTCCATCACTGTAATCATTAGTTTATGGCTTCTCCAATAAGCTTTCTACTGTGATGATTCCTTACATGAATCTTTCATCTACAATGAGATTCCTCCTGGGCCATCATTGCCAACATCTCATGTGACAAGCATCCAAGCTAGTCTTGTTGACATCAATGCCAACTATCCTGCCAATAGTTAGGCAATTCAAACTACCCAACACATCTCCCAAGCATGACTGTTGTCATTAATGCCAACACACTTGCAGATGCCTTCACTAGGCCACTGGCCATCCAGAAAATGTCAACTGTCCAACAATCTCCCCCTTTGGCATTGATGGCAACACTCCATCCTAATCTTAATGTGATGGCCAAACCTCATGTTGTTTCCACACATCTCATTGCATGAGATACCAATGGCCTGCTTTCTTCTGCATAGGCCATCACACCTTCTCCACAATTCTCCCCACGTTTGACATCAATGGCAAGGGGCTACAAGCTACCTTTCTCTCCCCATGCAACCAATTGGTTGTGAAGACCAAAGTCTAGCTAATGAGATGTGCATTCTGCTTCGTGGACATCTCCTCCAAGACTGTCGCTACTAGTGCTCCATAAACTGGGCTTGTGTGATATTCTCCCCCTGAACATATAGTTCCTCTGATATGAATGCCTCCAATTTTGGACACCTTATGGCTGTTGGTTGAGTAATCTCTCCACTAATGCATCATTTGTATTAAAAATATTGATGCTAATTAAACTGCTCATGGTATTGCTTCTTCTGCAAATACCAATTAATGATGATGCATTTTGGATTGCACTTCTTCGTTGTTGTTGTTGCTTTCGACACTATGCTCAGATTGTTTGAGCATCTCGACTTCTCCCCTTGAGATAATAGTCATACAATAGGGAATTATTTCAAATAATATCAATTTCTCCAAAGGAAATGATTCAATTGGAACAATGTACCAAGAAAACTCTAATATTTATTTCTAAAAAAATTGTTCATTTGCATGCAAGATTACTCAACATGAGCCCATCACAACCAATTGACATAGCGATACCAATTGAGGGTTAAGGGACATGAAAATCTTACACCAATTGTGTTTCATGAAAACAATACTGTTATGCATAATGAAACTCACAACTTAAATGAAATAAGGGTATTTCACCAAAGATGCAAACCTTTAATTTTCTCAGCAATCTCCCTTTCTGAGGCTACCCATTTTTGCCTACTATTTCTTATCAAAGAAGCTCCCCTTGAGCCAATGCTCCTTGATCTCCTGCAACAGATTTCTTGCTTCTTGCATGGGGACTGATCCTATGGACCTGACTTGACTGTGAGCTTCCTGTCATTCCACTGCACCCCATCTTCTTCCCACAACATAAGATATTGTTTTGTACTCCTCATGTTGGATGCACTCCTCCTTTTCAATGTTGATACATTCAAAATAAACCAATTTATTCTAGTAATCAACAAGAAAACACGACCATACATTTATCAATTGATGCACTTTTCTTTTTAGTCTTTTTGGCTTCCCGCATCTGACTTATTTGGCCTCCCTTGAGGCCATTCTCTACCTTCACTGAAGAGAAACAAAGGATATACTCCCCCTGAGAAGATCATCCCCCTTCTTCCTCCAATCTTCAATGGTGGGGTCCTGACAGAAGAATTGTTCTCCAGCTTCTTCTTTGCCCATGTTTGGGCTTCTTCTCGGTTGTGCATGGGTAGAGGAAACTTTTCTTTCAACTCCTCTTTCTTTACCCAAATCCACTTGGATCATTTCTGCCTTACAGAGGGGTCCATCACACGGGTAAGAGGATCATTCTTCTGATTTCTTCCTCCTCTTCTCATCTTGCTCTTTTGACACAAAGCACTAAAGACATTCTTGGCTTCATTTCATCACATCACCTGGAATGTATGATTCGACTTCCCATGCCTGCAACAAGTTTCCTTGTGCCCAAATTTGCCACAATTGTAGCATTTTATTTGGCCTACGAATGGGGCAGAGGAGTTACTCTTTTTCACAATTCTTTTGTAAAAACTCCTATTGCAACCAGCATGCCTTCTTCTAGGCTTTTTGTGCATCCTTGGGTTGCTACTACCCAACACATTTTTTTTCCTTGCATTCCATCTACAGTCTATGGATTTATGTCCAAACTTATTTCAAGAATAACAATATACATGAAAAGGATTTTGATGAAAGAGGTTAACTTTTATCTGTATGCTTTGTCCTTGAGTAGGAAAGGACCTCTGCTAGCTCTTCATGTGCCTTCTATGAGAACTTGCATTGCTATCATGCACTCTTCCTTGTAGTTGTGTTTCCCTCTTCTACTTCACTACCAAATATTGCTTCTTAGCCTTCTATTGTTGCCTTTACTTCTTTTGTTGTTGTTATCCAACAAAATTTCTTTCTTTGTTGTTGTTGGGACCTTGGAATCCCTTTAGCTTCTGATATTGAGACAATTCTTTATTTGAATTTTGTAAGTGATGTCTCAATGAGACTACTTCATTTTGTAGTTTCTCATAATAAGCTTGCTTCTCACTCAGTTGATTGGTTAACATCCCAATCATTCTACTAGCCTCTTCTTGTTGAGCATTTAGTTCAACTATTGTTTTTCTCAACTTCTCATTCTCAATCTCATAGTTTTTCAGTTCTCCTTTTTCTTGATATTTTCCTCTGATAGGTCCTTGACCTCCTTTAGAGCCAAGGTCAACCTATTTCTACAAAATATCCTTTCATCTAGATCCTTTTCTTCACTACCAAAGGTGCTAGCTTCTGAGCAACATGGTCTCTCTTTTAAGACTTCTTCCTCATCAATAGGAGTGTGATGAGCAACAACTTATCCACGTTTTGGTTTGTTGCTAGAGCAACATGGCTCCTCATCCTCTTCTTGAGACATATGGCTATCTCCACCATATAGACATTGAACTCTGTCCAACACTTCCATTGCTGACACACAATGCCTCACTTTATTAGCATCTGACTTAGATAGCCCCTTCATGATGATCTTCTTGGCTTCATTTTGCTCACTCTTTTCTCCATTCAATAAGGAGAGCGACATATCAGCATCCAAGGCCATTAAGTAGGTTACCATTCTAATTTCTAGAGTTCATTCCAGAGATCATGGCATGATCTATATAAAATTGGAAACCCTTTTGTTGTTAGGCAAGGTCGATTATCCATTGTTTCTCTTTGATATACCTTCTAGCGATTAAGCTATTTCTAAAGGAACGTGGCTCCGACACCAATTGTTGGAAACAAATGATAATACTGAGATGGGGGTGAATCAATATTAAGGAAAATTTTAACTTTTTCTACCAATTTAATTTTCTGATTCAAACTTGGAAACCATTCATATAATGAGAAGCAATATGAAATCAATAATCAAGCACACACCATGAGCATCATACACATGAGACACAAGGTTTTACGTGGAAACCCTTTTGGGAAAAAACCACCAAATCTTGTTTTTGTTATAGATGTAAATAATATCACCTACTCTATTACATCAATATGTTTTGTGAGCACCCACTCATAGGAAGCACCAACTCCCTTTGATTGTTTGCTAGAACTGACAAGTAGAAAGCACCAACTCCCTCTTTTGTAGACACCTATCTAGCTCACCAGAAGTACCATGTGAGGCATCGACCTCACAAAGTTTTTGCAAGCACCAAATTGCAGCTCCTTGGATTTTTACATGCTAGCTTGTAGGAGGCACCAACCCCCAAGCCTTCTCAAGCACCCGCTAGAGATGGAAGCACCAACTTCCTATATGCAGGAACCAACCCACACTCAAATAAGAACTAAATGTTCTTTGTAAATGGCAGCCACTCTACCTGATCTTAGTTTTTTTTGCTGCTCACTCTGCAGCAGCCCACTTTTCTACTCAACAGTAGTCACTCATGACTGTCCATGAAAATCTCTGATCTCTACTCTTCATTAGCAGTCACTGAGCTCTTGGCCTCTTGCTCTCCATAGCACAAGCTCAACCCTTGGCCTTCTTTGTCTGCATAGGAACCTTTGACCATCCTCGTAGCATATGCACTTTCGACCTTTCTCACATAAAACAAGTGACTTCGTTCTTGCTCACGGCGTAGAGAAAACTTATGCCTTTCTTACACAGTGCGCAGGAAAATTTTGGCCTTACACATAGTTGCGCAACTCTTGGGGTCTCTTACCTCTTCATAGACACTCTCAGCCTTTCTCTTAAAAATTGGCTCTCACTTAGCCTTACACAATAGTGCACAGACACAGATATTTTCCACTTAGCTATCTTGCAATTATGTTGCTTCCCCCACTTTTCACATCTGAGCTCCTAGGTTTTGTTCCACTTCTGCCCCCTTATCGATGCTTCCACTCTGTCCTGAATTGACATTGCGCGAGTGTACCTCGACATGTCCCTTCCATTATGATGTTGTGTCTAACTTGGTCTCTGCCACTGCATTAACCATGAGAATGGAAACTTGATAGTTTCTCTATACTAAGAATGAATTCTCAATCCACCTACTCACACCAATCAAGCACAGTCCTCTCCATGTGAAACTCTCCCATCATTGAGGCCCTCCATGCTTCTTCATGATTTCACACGGACTGGTTGTACTTCGACATGACTTCGCAGCTATACTCAAGCATGGCCTTCCTTTCCATTGTTGCATCTCCTGTCTGTTTCTTGTCACAATGTAGAAATAATGTTTGGCCTTGAAATCCTTCATCACCTAACTGCATGGAGCTCCATGCTGAGAAATTAATTCTCACATGACCTCAAGGCAAACCCAACACTATTTCTTGAAGATCGTGGTCCTTGCTACCTTGACCCAGTGATCTCTAATAGTCACCATTACTCCTGAGACCAACTCATCTACCTCTACATTCAATCTCGCAGCTGCTACCCGGTTTTCTTTTATCTCTATGTACTACGCTATCGGATAAATTCCACATCACAACTTCATAGTAGTGCAATGTCCCTGTTAGGTCCAAACTTCCTTTGCTACACTCTGCAAACTTGGATCTATGGATTTACATGACCAAGAGCCTACCCAATATCAAAATCTCCCTCTATCAGAACTTCTTCAATAACCAACTCTTTTGAAGTTCTGATATCCTAATCCTTTGATTTCTGAGCTCCTTTTAATTATCCCTCATAGTGCACTTTCCACCATAGGACTATTGTCTATGACATTCCACTTTACATTATGGTGGTTAAGCCTTCAGACTCCTGCTGAGGGCCATTATCCCTTTGTTAACTACTTTGTTCCCTTGGTTCTTTGACCTCTCATGACCATGCGCTAGCCCAATATTAGAAGGTCTTCTATATCGAAACTTTTCCAAACTCCAACCGTTCTAAAGTTTTGATGTCTTCAACCTCCGATTGCTGGCTTCTGATATGAAATCACTCCATGTTGCGACTCCTTAGTGGTAACTCGTGTCACCCACTTCTGGCCTATTATCTTACCCGATCAAGTTGAATATGCTTGCAATGTGTCTTTCTGTACTGCCACGTCATGCTGACATCAATTGCAACTGTACCTTATCGGAGCCGACCATACACTTGTTACACAGTAACTCTTCACTGACCTCATCTCAATCCCCAAGCGACATCTCCACTATGTCATACATCAAATAAATATGTCTATATCTTCCCACTCATTCAAGAAGATTAAACAAGTACTCTCTAATACTGAAGATTGACCCTTTTACCTATGTTTCTGCATCATCGCAAGTGAACCTCTTTATGTCTATGATGATTCTCACTGCTAAACTATATTGTCATGACGTCATCGCAGGGGTACATGTGTTTCCTACAACGGTCAAATTTTAGGGCTCGACACAAGACCACAAGATATTTCCTGTGACAATTTTTCTGAATGCACTGCTTCCTTGCGATGGCGTCGCTAAGCCCTAGTGTATGACTTGCGACGATCCAAATATGGAAAATTAGTTCAAATAGTTGGCCTTTTGGGTTATTCTAGAACTGGTTTTTGGGTCCAACTGGTTCACCTTTCCTTCTCTGGGATGGTGGTTCCACATTTTTAGAAACCTCCCCTAAAGATAAGCTCCCTCTCCCTCATTTTATGGAGGCTCCTCCTCTTATAAAAGCACTCCCCATTGCTATGATCAGCTAGTTCTTGGTTTTTGGATTGAAGTAAATTAGCTAGCTTTGGTGTGAGTTTGATAAGTTTGCAGTGTGAATTGCTGATAGTTTAGCAATTTGGTTGTGGATTGCCTTAGCCTTGTATTAGAGCTTGTGAGTGAGAGAGAGTCATCATCCATTTGAGAGATCCATTATTGAGAGTGAATGCTTGAAGAAACATACTCATTGGACCCTCCGAGAGAGCTTGCGACGTCAAGGCTTGGTTGTAAGCTTTGCTTTTGATTTATTTTAATACAATCAATGATGATTTCCTATGTCTTGTGTAAAATATACTTGATAGCTCATGGTTCCTTGACTCTGTAAGTAGATAGATCATTGTTGTTCTCGGTTACATGTTCTGTTGTTCTCTTGTGTTGTTTCATTTTGATTGCTCATTGAGGAGAAGGAAACGATAGCTGGAGTGGCGCAACGAAAGGTTCATCGAACACTGGTTTGAGGTAGGCTTTTAATGATGACTGTTTAAGGAAATTGATTGTTGTTTTTTTTGTTGTGACTAGACCCACTCTAGGGCTAGAGGGGTTGCCTCTATCCGTAGAGGGAACATTTCCTACTTCACAAGTTGGCGACTCCACTGAGGAGTCCTTTGTATGCTTTTCTCTTGTTTTCTCTTGTTTGGTTTTTGATATAGTGTCTCTTGATTTTGGGGTTAAAGCATCAGTATTCTAGGTTACCTGGGTCAATCTGGGAGTTCCTCTTACTGTTTGAAAGATTAGTTTGGTGTCCTTCAAGTGTTTTTACTTTATCTTTTCCCTTAATTAAGATCGTTGTTGAAGATAGCTTAATAGTTGTGACGACGTTGCACCTGTCCTCTTTAGTAAACCTACCACGTCACAGATAACCCATCGTACAGTTGCAACGATTCCTAAAATCGGACCGTCACAAAAGACCGGTGTACACCTGCAACGCCATCACCTAGTTGTCGTCTCTGTGCTTGCGATGATTGGATTTTTGTCTCAAGTTGCTTGTTATAGACCCGCGATGATTCCTGTACGAGTTAGTTTTTACAACTTTACCACCTAAATCACCTAGTTTTGCTTGTCCCCTACTGTCTCTTATTTCTCATCAGCTTGTTTTGACTACTTTTGGTTAAGATGCCTTCTCTTTGGTTTCATTGAGTGAGTCTTGTGTTTTTAGACTGTGTGACATAGATCTTAAAGGTTTCTTTAAGAAGTCATTTGTTTGGGTTACCCGTCCTTTTAAGATTCATCCACAACCATCTGATTGATTTGCTTGAAGCTGTTTTACTGCTTGTTTTCTTTCTGATTGATCTTTAGTGTTTGGTTGTTGAACCAGTTGCTCACATTGATTCGATTTCTGCACTATCAAACATAGATCACAAATGTTTGGATCAGTCAGGTTTACACTTGCTTGTTTGTCATTTAAATTCCAAAAAATAAAAAATATTGCATTCATATACCATATGAAAGTGAAAAAGCATTTGCATTACTGAATTTTCATAATCGAGAAATTGGAAAGAAAAAGTTTAAATCTTTCATAAGTAGTTGTGAAATAGGTCTATTGATGCATTGTGTTTCTTAGTGCTTGCATTTTCTTGTCTTGGTCTGTGTGTGATTGGAAATGAACTCTTTACCCTCCTTTAGGTAGGTGTTCACCGAAACAATTGATGCTTTACTCAGTGTATCTGCATCCTAGGAATTGTTGAAATACATTCAGTAGGGCCTGAAAACCGAAACTTAATCCAAGATTAACTCTTAAAATCAATTGAATGAACCTAACAACGCATTGGAACTTAACACACATTATCTAGAGGTCTAGGCTAGAGATGTGCTCTGACGTCGTTAAACCTAGTCACTGTTGTTTTCGCTTAAGGTTGGGCGATTCCTCCTTCTGTGATTCCATAACTGCTAGTATGGACTTGTGCTCCCTGTACCGTCGAGTATATATCGGGAGATGCCACTAGGTTATCATCCTATACCCATAGGAAGTTGTGTCTACCACCTTACGAACCGTAACACACCGAACACAACATTTAGGAAAATTAACTGTCGTACGAAAAGTCCTTGGTCATTTCTCTCTCATTTGATCACCAAGGTGTATATGCAGTTTTGCGATTTTTCTGGTACAACGCTTGTCTAGTTCTCTAGAGTAGTCACTTTCGTTCCTTTTCGACTCCTTAAAAGAAAAGGATCATCTAGGCACTTGTCCTTTCAGGCTCATTAAACCTCGAAAGTGATAAAGTCACCTTTTCATCCTTTTCTCGACTCTTGAAACATGAAAAGGAAAAGTTTTGTTCATGTGTCATAAAATTTACTGCCCACGAAATATTCTTGGTAACAGTTAGAGTTCTTGGTTACACTATGAGTGTGTTTGAAGGTTTTTTTCCAATGGCCACATTCCCCAAGTCTACCGGTCAAGGTCTTCCCCTAGATGGGAATCCTGGTCCATTTCCTCCTTTGGGAAATGCTGGTGCTCCATATATGGCAACATTGTCTTTGCCCGGGTTAACCATTGGTTGCTCGTTTACCCCAGTTCCACTGTCTCCTTCGTTTGAATCATGACACGATGATTCCAAGGTTGATCCTACGCCTTCTTCTCCTGTTTCTTCATCCTCCTCTCCTCCTTCACCTGGTGAAAGTTCTATATCCAGTAACTAGGAGGCTAAGAAGTAGAAGAGGATGATGAAGAAGAAGAAGAATTTGGATAAGTGAGAGGCCACCCATGCAGCTATCACTGAGTACATATTAGGTCAAGACACCTTCTGATCCTCCGCGGAAGGTTAAGTTTCCTTGTAAATTGTGCAAGGGCGACCATCTTCTTCGTGATTGTCCTGGTATTCATAGGATCTTAGAAGTATGGTCTCAGGATATGGCTCGTCCCTCATCATCCTCTCAAGCTCATGATGATGCTACCCCATCCATTGGCAGTGGTAAGAAGAAAGGGAAGATTCAATTCCCCTCTAGGTTGTGTGAAGGCAACCATCCCCTTCACCTTTTTCCACTCATGGATAAAGCTTCCGCTATTTTGGAAAGTCTTACAGGTTCTTTGCCTCCAATTCTAGTTGGTTATCAGAGGCTCTCCTTAGACCCTCTCCTCGTTGACAAAGAGATTGATTTATATTCTTCTCTTGTCCATCCTCCTCTTCCCGAGCTTGGATGTGCTAAGCCTGTTCCTAACCAACCATTGGTCAGAAAGAGTGTTGACTTGGGTTCACCACCCGTTGTTCACTTTGTCCCGGAAGAGTGTCATGATTGTACTGCTCATGTTCTTCTTGTTTCATTTGATTCTCCTAAGTCCGAGAACGACCCTCCTATCCCTGCTGATCAAGAGAGTCCTTCTTCGGTTCCTGTAGAGTAGGGGGGAAATCATATAATACCCCCACCAAGTAGTTTGGTTGTTTCCTTTGACTGGAGTCATTTGAATGCATTCCATCTTCCATCCTACGTGCCTTTCTAGATTACTGTACACGCCTATGATAAGGCAGTACCTGGCACTCTCTTGGACGAAGGTGCGTCTTCCAGTCTTATGCCTTCCACTACTTGGCAAGCTTTGGGCTCCCCACGGCTTGTGCCTGTTACTCAAAATCTATTAGCCTTTGGCGAAGGAACTCCTTCCCAAGTTCCCTCCTACCTTGGGAGGAAAAACCATCTATATAGATGTAATGATTGTCCAAGGTGCTTTAGATTTCAGTCTTCTCCTTGGTCATGACTATATTTATGCCATGGGGGCCCTTGTTTCTTCACTTTTCCATGTGGTCTGTTTTTTGCATGACGGAAGAATGGTGACCATAGATCAACTATCATTATTTAGTCACCTGCTGCCTCCTGTGCCACCATCATCCCCTATTAGTTGTTGCTCGCAAGCAGTACCTTCCCTGCCACAGGTTAATTATGTGGGTGTTATAGCTCCAAATCTCACTCTTATGGTTTTTGATGCTGTACTCATGGCCTAGGTGAACCCCTCCTTCCAGACCTGGTCCTAAAATTTAAAAAACAGTGTTTTATCCCTTATACGCGACATCGCCCTGAGTTAAACGCGTGTATACGTGGGTATGTGTATAGCCAACGCGCGTGTATGTATTAAAACACTTAAAAAAAATATAAAACTCCTTATTTTCGGGCGGAGATCGCGGCTTTTACCTGTTGATCACCTGTTAGTGCCCGTGGCCCAACTGTTCCTAACCAACTCCTAACTAAAAAACTACTTTGGAGATGGTATAAAAAGACCTCAAAGGGAAGGCCTAGGAGAGGGAGATAAGAGAGAGAAAGGTTATTATGCTGAGATTTTTCCCTTGACTAGGTTTGAAGTCCCTTGTGCCTTCTGTTCAATATTACCAACCCGCGTATACGGCGCGAGGAAATTTTGGACAAAAATTCAACAGTGAAACATCAATCAAAAATCTTAAAACCAGTCACAATCAATTGCAAGCTAAGTATAAGAGTTACCTGGAGGTTTTTGATGAATTTGAACAGTTGAATCTGGCTGTGGGAAGTTTGCTCCTTTTGCTCCAAATCCTTTGCTCTCAAACTCAAATGGTAAAAATGGTGAGTGCAAAATGCTTTTTATAAGTTTTGAAAATGCAAAAAATTTTCAAAAGTTTATTTTGTTTGGCCTCATGTGACTTTTAACTTGGGAGCTTGGAATGTCAAGATTGGTCTGTTTTTCAGGACATTTTCGACGATTTTCAATTTCGAGGCGGTTCCATGACTGCTGACCCGTCATGGCAGGTATCGTGTTCTCATTGGCATATAGGTTAGGGACACCATTTTTCCATTGCATTATGCATACTAGCCTCCATTTGACCGATACATCTGCCATAGGGTCGATCCCATCGTGTTATGGTTCGTAAGCCATCTTCACTCGCCGATTCTTTAAATCATGACACGATGGTAGAGCCATCCTTTACATGGGCATCCTAGTTAGCACCTCACTGACATTTGTTGCTCATGCTACTCCGATTTGAGTAGGCTCGGGAGTCCTCTGTAGTCCCGCCATGACTTATGCGTTGAAGACTCATTCCTCGTAGCTTCTCCGCTTTGTTCTGGCCTTATACCCTAGAGGCTCCTTTGTGTTGAGTTGTACTAATGCATTGCATGTTGACCACTTGCACCTTTTGGCCTAGGGCCGGCATCACTTGGACTCGGGTTTAAGCCAACTTTTGACCATGACGTCTGCAAAATCAACCTTGCATACCTTTGACTTCTGCAGCTTGACACACCTTGACCCGTGGAAGGAACATACCTTTGAGTGTCACTGACCAGTTTTCACCTCCCTACATTGAGCATAGGAACGTTCCTTTCCCAGGAACTAGATCATCTGTTTCACCGACACTTGTTCTTTCCACTGTACCATAGCATTCTTTTATTCTTTTTTTGGCTTAATAGAAAAAGACAAAAAAATAAATATTCCAAAAAGAGCGGGAACAGGACATTATTTCCATTTATTGTTGGCAGCTAGAGTCAGTTGTGTCGCCCTTGAACAAAGCACTCAAAACAAAGTCTCCTCCGTATGGGTGGGATTTAGTTTGACATAGGTACGCCATAACCTTGTTATTGAGTCAGTTCTCCCCTGATTGGTTATCTCTTCCAATCATATGGAGGGTTCGTTCATGCCTCCTGCATAGCGAACTTATACAGAGTCATCATATGCTGCCACATAGTCACATTGAGTCGTGCTTTTATTCAAGGGAAGTTAGCCTGAGTCGGCCTCTCTGCGGTGTCTCTTGACTCATTTTTCAGTCGGCCATCCCTGGTTGTCAGTATCATGTCTATCATCACATTAGTTATATTGGTCCTTTACTCGTGCCAATTTGAGAAGGTCCCCATTGACTTCTTGCTGGCAGGTCTTGTCCTTATCGACGACGACACATTGCTCTGAGGACAGGCCTAGAGCTGCACCCTAGCCCTATTTTCATTATTGATAGGTTACCTTGTGCTCAGCATCGATCAGTATCATGGGTCTTTGACTGAGTGGTTTCCCTTGTGTTCGACATCAGCTTACACTATCAAACATTGGGATTCGTGCAGTATCTTGGTTTCCATTTGACCCTATTGGTGGATACCTCGCCTCTGTGTCAGCTTTCATTATTGGTTGGTTCAGAGGGTTTCTGCCGTGTGCTAGCCACATCTTGTGTATGCCGGAAACGTACTTCGGTTGGGTTACTACATCTTTTTTGTCTGATTCCTTCCACATTATTGGCCTACGGGTTACGCTCGTGCTAGATTGATGAAGGATTCCTTAATGCCTTCCTTCTAGCGGATCTTTCCCTATCGACTCCGACTCATTGCTCTGGGGCAAAGATCTAGAGTCCATTTGGCAGTACCTTGGGGTTTGCAGTCATTAGTGGCAAATCCTTAGCTATCGACAGTGGGAAACCATCATTGTCTCCTGATCGATAGATTCTTATAGGTGTTCGACTCCAGCTCATCTATTCACACTTGTTAGATTGTACTGGGTACCTTGACGCTCATTATCATTATCGGTGAGTAGTCTCGCGTTTGTTAACGGTATACATCAATGACCGATAATCAAACGATTTCTCACATGGTCGACTTCAGATCATTTATTCCCATGGTGTAGAAATGTACCACGGTGGTCGGTGAAGACCTCAGGTTGTATCAGCATTCATTGGTTCACTTGACAGTTGCTCCTGTTGCTGCTAGTTGATACCACTCCACTTTATATGTTGTAGTCAGTCATGGTGACATTCTATATGTTGGCACCTGAGTTTGCAGTGTAGTACCATCCTATTCCATCATGTTCAGTTGGTACCTTTTGGGGATCAGTCTTTGATATCAGTGATCTGTTGCATCTTTCAGCATCATTGACAGTCTTATATGTGATATTCAGACATGTACTTGTTCATTATGATCAGATGATCCATTATGTATCTTTCAGTCATTTATACTTGTATACTTAGTGGATCCGCTTGTACTTGATATGCGGACATGCTTTACTTTTTCTGAGCATGGGTATGCCCACCTCAGACAGTGTTTCTTTCTGATCTCCTTTGGTGGCTTGGCAAGCTGAATTCTGGTGAAGTCCTCCTCGGTTTTTGACAGACTTCCTTTCCATGTACTCGCATAATATATTTCGGCATTTATGTACCCCTTCTGACCTCATTTATTAGGGGGCATATGTTATAGCTCCAAATCTCACTCTTATGGTTTGTGATGTTGTACTCATGGCCTAGGGCAACCCCTCCTTCCAGACCTGGTCCTAAAATTTAAAAAACCGTGTTTTATCCCTTATACGCGACATTGCCTTGAGTTAAATGCGTGTATACGCTGGTATGTGTATAGCCAACCCGCGTGTATGTATTAAAACACTTAAAAAATATACAAAACTCCTTATTTTTGGGCGAAGATCGTGGGTTTTATCTGCCGATCACCTGTTAGTGCCCGTGGCCCAACTGTTCCCAACCAACTCCTAACTAAAAAACTACTTTGGAGATGGTATAAAAAGACCTCAAAGGGAAGGCCTAGGAGAGGGAGAGAAGAGAGAAAGGTTATTATGTTGAGATTTTTCCCTTGACCAGGTCTAGAGTCCCTTGTGCCTTCTGCACTTCCCCCATTTTGTACAGGAAACCTTTATTTCCTTGTGTGTTGATGTTCATCCACCATTTATGACATCATGGAGAGAGTCACGGAAGGAGTTTTGTTAGAGGCTTGAGGTTGGAACGGATCGGGAAGGAAGCTTTGCTTGGAGCTTGGTGAAGGTGACTCAGGTGAAAATATTCCTTTTTATGTACTTTATTTGTCTATAATAAAAGAAACACATGTCTTGGTTCCCGAAATGAATCTTCTTTATGTTAATGATATTCATGTTTAGAATTCATATGTAAATGGTTGTTTGGATTTCATAACTAACTACCTTTCTTTATAACATGAAGATGGTTTCTTTATAATTTTTTGTCCATGTACTGTTGTATTCTTTGAATTGGTTGTTTTGCAAGACAAAAGAGAAGAAGGGAACTCCAAGAAGGGTTTGGACCCTAAAGGCCTTCTCAAACGTAGGACCAAAGGTACATACCCTTATCATAGAATTTGCTTATAATAGCATAATGGCTGTATGAATGTATGTTTCTTTGAATAGATAATTTTCAGTCTGCTAGGGTTTCAACCCAAAAAGCCCTAGGGGAACATTTCCCTCTATCAGTAGGTACCCATTCCGTCTTCGCATATGTTAATGATCATGCAGATGGTCTAGTACATCATGTATTAGGGGCATTGGAACCCGATCTGTCATTGGCATCCAATGACATGTATTCCTCCCAGAGTACGTTTCTTCCATCCAGTGACAACCTCTTGGGAGACATGTTCTCATATGGCCCATGAACAGGTGTCTGAGGAAATTTCTAATATTGTGTCAACCTCCTTAAAAAATGAAGCAAGGGCCCGAGGATAGGTTGTTCCTGTCTCAACCTCGTTAAAAAATGAACCCAGGCATAGTGAGCATAGTTCCCGATCTTGTGTCAAGCTCGTTAAATAATGAATCAAGGTGTCACAAGTATAGTTCTTTTCTTGTGTCGACCTCGTTAAAAAATGAAACAACTTCCCTCTTGTTAATCGAGTCTTTCTT
The DNA here is from genome assembly GCA_031772625.1 of Pinus tabuliformis. Classification (NCBI taxonomy): domain Eukaryota; kingdom Viridiplantae; phylum Streptophyta; class Pinopsida; order Pinales; family Pinaceae; genus Pinus; species Pinus tabuliformis. Next base: position 1,706,267,868 of record CM062818.1, read on the forward strand.
AGATCTCGTCATTTAAAGCTTCATTACATCCACCTTACTGAATTCAATAAATCTTGGGGGGCATGTTCCTCGATCGGATTATCTGTCGGGGGCATGTTAATTTTATTCAAGCATAGTTCTCCATGGTTCAAGCTTGCATAAAAATGAACCCATGCGCTATTGTGCCTCTTATGGTTTGGTGCATTAGATGATTTCTTGTTTATTGTGTTCTTTGTCTTTGATGGAAGTGTTATGAATATTAACTGATATATTAAGCAAATTATATATTAATGGACATTTGCACAATCATAAATCATGGACAAACATTCATACATAACAAACAAGAACCATATAACATAAATCGATATATATCGTGTGGTGCACCGAGGTGCTCAAAAAATAATGTGTATGTCAAAAAATAAGGTATATGTTCATGTTACATCTGAGACACATGTCTCTCAAAATAGTAGAAAAAGAAACCTAGGCGTCTACTGTGGTGGGTTGTGCTCTCTGTAGCAGATCACTGCCCACACTACTCGTCTAAGTAGTCTGTGGACCCTGGGCGATACACCCACAGTATGTCTCTAGTATTGTCGTGGGACCTCCTCGAACCCTCTGTAGTCCGGGATCCCCTCGGTAAAGCACTCGAGGTTCTGGGCTATCTCCTTCTCTCAATCACCACCTGGGGGTGGCAAGGCCAGCTCTCTGTTCTCCTCCCTCTGCAGTGTAGGAGCAAGACCCACAAGTCTCTCAGGTCCCACATCTGCAAAAATGAACACAATGATTAAGACATATACATTTAAAAAATCCAAAAACATCAAAAAACAAAAACATATAAATAGTGTGGTGGTTAACCAAGTATGTTACCTCTCTCGTCCCACTACTCTCTGGGCGGGAGCAGCATATCAAGATCTCCTCTAAAGTCTGTGCTTGCATAGAGCCAATCCTCAACAAAAAACTATTGTTAATCCAGCCACTCCATGAAGAAAGGTACCCATGATACTGGCCAGCCGCCACCTCCTCGTGGCATCACATGTGCCCATCTAGTGATCTGGGTCTCTCGTGGTCCTGGCAATGAGACATCCATGTCTTACAGCTGAAGTAGTGGTACCCACTCTAGCATGAGAGGTACCAGAATGGACCCATATCCAAATTGTTTGGTCTCTCCTCGTCGGCACTTGGTCAGCTATCTCTTTATGTTTAGAGACACTACCTCGGCCTAGTCATACATGGTCGGGTTAAGGAAATCTAGAGCCAACCGTAGTTGGGTCTTAGTCACCTCATGTTGGGCCTAGCAGCCTACTGCTCTTGTAATCGTAAACAGTAAGACATGTAATGTCAACTCCTCCACGGTTGGGATCTAAAATTTCCCACTGGTGGGTGATTTGCGTGCCCCCGGGCACGCTCGTGCAATCAACATGTCGAGAGTCTCTCCGGCAGTCTGCATGCCGTCCATGCGAGGTTTCGCCCCTCAGCAGATAAGCCTGTAAGGAAATATATGTTGGTCGCATTGAATTCGACCTCCTGACCCTGAATGATAAACTTGCCCTCTGTCGGGTTCCATAATTGAATCAAGAACTCGAGCAAGTCTAATTGTGCCCATAGAAGAGGTGTGAGGAAAAATTTTAGTAACCCGCAGTTTTGAAGGGCTCATCTACATTGTGGGTCATTAAATCCCCTTTCATCATCAACATCATGCGTCCGCTCCTGCCATGAAAACACCATTTTTACACCCTGCATAAGAAAATAACAATTGATTAGAATTGATTTGGGTCGTTTTTATGGTTTAAAATGCGTAAAAAATGAAAAAAAATTCTTTACTGCACCATCGCAATTGTTTCTAAAACAACTACGATGGCCCCTTTCAAAGTTCATTATTTTCCGGATAGTCGTAGGAGTACACGTCTTTCCTGCAACGATTCTGGTTTTGGTATGTGTAAAATCTCCAACCGTCGCAAACCTGTGAGGAATTCCTGCGATGACTAGGGCACGGTTTTGGAACCAAAAATCTGCCAAAATGTACCAAAATCCCTGCAATTCAACTTAAAAACAATCAAAATGCAGAGGCAAGATCAATGTACTTACTTGGTGAAAGTATGGCGTGAGATGGTTGATCACAGGTGATGGAATTGAGCTCCAAAGTTTGCACAGGTACGTATTTGAAAAGTTACCAAAGGTTGAAAATAAAAAAACAATGTAAAAAATGATTTACCATGATTCTTATATAAACGTTTTTTGCAATTTTAGGGTTTTTTGAATTATAGGACTTGGGTTTTACAATAGTTTTTTATTTCTCCCTATGGTTTTAGGGTTTGACCTAGTTTTTTCAACATTTCAATGTATATTTTTGTCAAATAGATCTTATGTTTGATTTTATGTGCAAGAACAGGGGTGACAAATATAGTTTCCGGTCAATACGTGCTTGGTCCATACCACGAAATCTTCCACGAGTCTTCTTTAAGCTCTTTTCTGATCGTTTAAACATGAAAAGATGCCCTGGTTTTTGTCGTTTCAAGCTCGTTTTTGGTTATGAAATGTCATGTCTTCGTTCGCTTTTTTACTTTTTCGGATCGGGAACACTAGTTATGAAGAGTACTCCTTGATTGAAATGGTCAAGTGGTTCTCTCGAGTATTTTTTTCTACCTTTTCGGGCTTGAGAGACACCAACTTATGAAAAGGGACCCCCTTGGAGTTTTCTTTTTTGTGTCTTTTTCAAACTCTCTAAACATGAAAAAGACTCTAAGTTTTACCTATGTCAGACTCATTAAACCCTGATGACATTGGACTCATCACCATGACAAGACCCAAGCTTCTCCTCCCTAGGGCTCGTTAAAATTTCACTAGGTTGGATTTGTCCAAAGGTCAAACTTATATCACAGGCATATGCTTTCCCCTTCAAGATTGTTTTTCAAAAATAATTGGGGCCCTCGCCAGCAACGGTGGGGGAAAAATTTGGAAATCTTCATCGGGTTACCTACGACAGCTAGTCACTCTTGAACATCGACACTTTTGCTTCTCGCTAGGTTTGGGATATCCTCGCATCGTCATTGGCCTTCCAGGGTTTGGGTTGTCATTTTTCCTCATTCTATTTGATCCTTGTTGTCTCCATCAGACTTCTGATCCCTTGGTACCAAAATGCTGCCGCATTTCAGAGTCGTGTCACCGATATGTTCAAGAGTATAATCCTTCTGTAGTTCACACCCTTACCTCCTCCTCTGATGCTCTGTTTCACCATCTTCCTCTTGTCCCTTGTCTCGTGTCATTGATGGGGAAAACATTATGGCCCTCCTGCAATGGATCGCTTCCTGTCGACACCAGCTTGTTATCCAGGAAGTCGATCTAGAAATACCTTTCGGTACCTTGGAGCTTGCATGCCTCAATGGCAAGTTCTTCACACTTGACAACGGACTTACATCATTGGTCTTCGATCGGGTGATTCCACGATTGTTCGACTCCAAATCATTCTTCACACTTGGTGGATTGTACTGGAAATACCTTGAGAACCATTGACATCACTGGTGGTCTCTCTCGCGCTTGTTAACGGTTTACATCATTGACCAATAATCAAGTGATTTTCTACCATGTTGTACTTCAACACATCTATTTGCATGTTAGGAATTGTACTATGATTGGTTGGGATTCAAGACCCTGGACTGAGATTACACAAGTTTGGGTTGCGTGGATTGGTCCGTGATTGCATATATGGCTCTTTCATTGGATGGCTGCGACCATACCTGAGTCTTTCTGGATGGCTGTGACCATACCTCTATCTTTATATATGGTCTTATTGACTGGGTGGTTGCGTCCATACCACAGACCAGGTTTCATATGTCTTTTGGATGGCTGCGCCTATGCCTAGACTACATGTATTTCACTATCAGAGATATCATTTGTACTTGTGCCTGCAGGTTTTTCGCAATGGTGTTCTGGTTCGATTATGTTTTCATAAAGCATTTCACCCCTCCCACTCTCTCGGGCTTCATGCTTTAAGGGGCATCTGTTACACAATAATTTTTCACTGACCTCATCTCAGTCCCCGAGCGACATCTCTGTTGTGTCATACATCAAATAAATATGTCTATATCTTCCCACTCATTCAAGAATATTAAACAAGTGCTCTCTAATACTAAAGATTGACCCTTTTACCTATGTTTCTGCATCGTCGCAAGTGAACCTCTTTATGTCTGCGACGATTCTCACTGCTAAACTATATCGTCGCGACGTTGTTGCAGGGGTACATGTGTTTCTTGCGACTATCAAATTTTAGGGCTTGGCACAAGACCACAAGATATTTCTTGTGATGATTTGTTTGAATGCACTGCTTCCTTGTGACGTCATCGCTAAGCCCTAGTGTATGACTTGCAATGATCCAAATATGGAAAATTAGTTCAAATAGTTTGCCTTCTGGGTGATTCTAGAACTACTTGTAGGGTCAAATTGGTTCGCCTTTCCTTCTATGGGATGGTGGTTCCACCTTTTGAGAAACCTCCATTGAAGATAAGCTCCCTCTCCCTCATTTTATGGAGGCTCCTCCTCTTATAAAACCACTCCCCGTTGCTATGATCAGCTAGTTCTTAGTTTTTGGATTGAAGCAAATTATCTAGCTTTGTTGTGAGTTTGATAAATTTGTAGTGTGAATTGGTAATAGTTTAGCAATTTGGTTGTGGATTGCCTTAGCCTTGTATTAGAGCTTGTGAGTGAGAGAGAGAGTCATCATCCATTTGAGAGATCCATTCTTGAGAGTGAATGCTTCAAGAAACACACCAGCTGGACCCTCCGAGAAAGCTTGCGACATCAAGGCTTGGTTGTAAGCTTTGCTTTTAATTTATTTTAATACAATCAATGATGATTTCCTATGTCTTGTGTAAAATATACTTGATAGCTCATGGTTCCTTGACTCTATAAGTAAATAGATCATTTTTGTTCTCGGTTACGTGTTTTGTTGTTATCTTGTGTTGTTTCAGGTTGATTGCTCATTAAGAAGAAGGAAACGATAGCTGGAGCGGCGCAACGAAAGCTTCATTGAACACCGGTTTGAGGTAGGCTTTCAACGATGACTGATTAAGGAAATTGATTGTTGTTTTGTTTTGTTGTGACTAGACCCACTCTAGGGCTAGAGGGGTTGCCTCTGTCCGTAGAGGGAACATTTCCTACTTCACAACACTGCCATGTGTCCTTATCGTAGCTAATCACATGCTTCCATGTGTCCTTATTGAAGCCAATCATATCTTGCCATGTGTCATGCTAGAGGAGAGAGAGGAGGACCCATCACCCTTGGTTTTGCACTAAAATCCTTTGTTAATCTTCCTTTGGCGTTCCTCAGCGCTTTTAAAATCTGATCGACACTTATCAATATCACAATATTTTAAAGGTTCCTCACTTGACAAATTTTTGATATTGTGATATCCAATATGTCGATGTTCTAATACACTACTCTGAAGGATTTTGATATCCTCCAATCTTCAATACAACCTACTTTGATTTATCACACCTCTGAAATTTTTATATCGCTAATATACTAACCTCCAACATTCTAATGCATCGATATGTCGATCTCTTGTTGTGCCAATATGCTGACCTATGATCGCCGATGCACCGATATGCTGACCTATAATCATTGATGCGCTAATATGTTGACCTCCAATCATTGATGTGCCAATGTTATGATCTCCAATATCCTGGACCTCTGATATCCCAGTCTTCTCTAGGACTTCAAGTCTCTAATCATCGACAACCCATAACTTTTGATCCAGGGGTCCATTTTTGGACTTCCACATATCATTGGAAAGCTCTTCCAGAGAAATTTCCAATGGAGAGGGTCCAATGTAGTCTTTAAGACTATATGATATCTCTAATATGGCTCCAAGCTCTCTGAAATTATTCTACTCCTTGACCCTTTAGACATTTGGAATAACAACTACCAAGGTGATCCTCTGCATGAAGCGTGCAGCTACCATGGACTTCCTCCTGGTCCATCACTGTAATAATCATTTTATGGCTTCTCCAATAAGCCTATTTTTTTGATGATTCACTACATGAAGCCTGCATCAACCATGAAATTCCTCCTGGTCCGTCACTACCAACATTTGTTGCGACAAGCATCCAAGCTAGTTTGGTTGACATCAATGCCAACACTCCTGCCAATAGTTGAGAGATGCCAACTATCCAACACATCTCCCCAACATGATTGTTTTCATTAATTCCAACACACTTTCATATGCCTTTGCTAGGCCACATTCCATCCAGACAATGCCAACTATCCAACAATTCACATTACCATAATCCTTGTTCCAAGTAGCTACCAAAACATCGGATCTCGACTTTGAAGAGGAAAGCATCAAAACCGTGGTAGAGGAAGATGGTTCCTGAGAAACCATATGAGTATTTTGATTAGGAAATGGGTTGCTAAACACTGCAGGAGAAGTGGAATACTTAATAAATTGATTCACTTCAGTGCATTGAGGACAATCACGTGTAAATTCCTCCTCATTGCAAATCAAGCAAGGATATTGAGGCTTTCGTTTCTCATCAGAGGACTGATTTGTTTGTTTATCCTACAAAGAGGGATATTTCTTATTCTTACCTTTTCCTTTCTTCTTTCTTCTAGGTTGCTTTTGAGACTTTCCTTTATCATATGAACTAACATTTATGTCGCAAGCAGAAGTCGCAGGAGGGTGGGATTGAGGGTTTTGAGCAAATGTGGGTGGAGAAATACCAAATGGTTTACTCATCGTCTGCATGTTGGTAGAACCAATAATGCCCTCAGTAACATGATATTATTTACTAGGAATTAGAGGAACACCAATATTCGAAGGTCTTGAAGCATTTGGTAACTGCAATATAGACCTTGGAGAACCAAGGCTTAACTGACGACAACAAAACAAAGGTAACGGAAGTTGGTGGCTAAGGTGCTGAAATCATGGAATGAAGCCTTGGGTAACTCAATATACCATTTAGCAGCAGTATCTGTAAGTGTTCTTTGGAAAAGGTGAATTTGAATAGAATCATCATTAAGGGAGTTTGATGAAAACCATAGATGATACGTCATGACATGCGTTGACTACTCTTCTCCTAGATTCCCATTGAATTTATGGATATCATAATGCAATTTAGTAGGAATAATCAGCCACCAAGGTGAATGAGCGATGGGGTCATTGGTGAGCCGAGTCAAATCTGGCAACTCGAGAGTGGCCACAAAAGGAAACTATTGATTAAAATCCGACAGAGGATGATCTAGATATGAAGGAATAACCTGGGAAACAGGCACTTGCATTCCTAGATAAGGATGGCTTTGGTAATAAGGAACTTGGGTACCAAAATAAGGAGGATTATGAGAACCAAAATATAAGTGGCCTTGTTTATGAGCCCCAAGGTAGCCATGAATTTGTTGGCCTTGAAAAGGCACCTGAGGAATACCCTGATAAGGTCTATACTATTGCCTGATGGGAATTTGCATTGTCCCATGATAAAGAGGGTTTAATTAGTGTTGTTCCATGCCATACACAGTTTGTCCTATTAGAATTTGAGGAATAGCTTATGTAAGTGATTGAGATTCTAAAAGAACTTGTAAAGGCTGAGTAAGTGGGACCTGAGAGGTGTTAGGTACTGAAGGGACGGGTTGAGATGCGATCACATCCTATATAGGTTGACTTACATGGATTTGATCTTGTTGAAGTATAGATTGAGGAATATTAATTTGAGATGATGACACATGTTGGGAAAAGAATGATGAATCCAACATTGAACTAGGTTGAACGAGAAAAGTAGGTTTCCAAACACTAGCATCCCCCTAGGATAAGGAGGACTATAATATGGTTGGTTACCAGTTTTAGGTATACCAACAATAGGTTGTCCCCCTACCAAAGGAGGAGGGGATGATGGAGGAAATTGTCCCTCATGTGGAGGGTACCCAACATAAGGATAGTTAGGTTGTTGAAGAAAACATTTCCCACTAACATTGGGGCCAACCTGTTGTTCAACTATCAGTGTAGGAGGAGGAGAAGGAGTGGGACTCATAAGGGCAGTGCTAGATGGAATTCCCGAAGTGGAAGACATGGGGGATGTCCATAAACTGGAAGATGCACTAGATAAGGTACCATATAAAGGTTGATAATATGGTGGGATGGATGGGCCACCATATAGATGTGCCTCTCATGTTATTGAAAACATATATGTAGAAGTGACAGTTGGTGTCTCAACCATAGTGGTAGACACAGGCTGGGAAGCCATATCGGTTCTAGACATGGTCAATAATCTCGATGTGGATTTCCATGTGCAATTTTGTAGGTGACTCAAAAGAACTAGGAAAAGGAGTTTGTACAAGAGGTGGAGGATGAAGAAGAGGATAGGTTGATAAATGAAAAGTCCCTCCAAATGAGTAGAAGGACGAGGCTCTTCTTGTGGGATCACCTCGATACTCACAAGTCCAGGTGGAAGTGGTTCACCGTCGGGGCTGAGATATATAGTAGGTGGATATGTCTGAGACAACAGAATACAAGATGGAATACCTGAAGTAACTGGAAAAGATGAATGAGTCTCCTTAGGTTCAATGACCTCAAGAAATAAAGTTTTTGACTCAGGGAGGTCAGATTCTATAACTTTAGGGAACAAAGTCTCAAGTAATTCGGTATCGGTTGTGTTAGTTTCATTAATAAGAGTAGATGTAATCTCGGGTTCAGTACTCAAGGGGACAAATGATTCTGGTTGATCAGATTCAAGAGGAGGACCAGAAGTAGTTCATGAGTTTCCTGATTTGGTAGTTTGTGTTCTTTTATGCTTCTGACGATGACCAAGAGTAGCCTCTAGTGGAAGACGAGGCTTATTTTTCATTCTACATGAACAACAGAGTGTGGGATCTTGTTATTCCACATTGGATAGTAAATTTTATTAACACAAAAAGAAATAAATCAAAAAGAGGGTAATCTAGGCATAAAGGATTACCAAGCAACTGTGAACTGCAATATAGACCTTGGAGAACCAAGGCTTAACTGACGACAAAAAATCACCTCGAATGTTGTGTTCGGTGTATCACAGTTTACAAGGTGGCAAACTAAATTACCTATGGATAGATAGAAACCTATTGGGGCCTCCCAAAATATATGCAACGATATGTGGGAGTGCAGTCTGTAGTAGTGTTGTCTAATGTGTAACCGTTTGATGAGAGCATTCCCATATACTTTATGTGCATGTAGCACCACCAATATACCTGAAGGTACGTGGAGTACGATCCTATACACTCACATATGTGGAACATGATTTCACACCCAGGATGAAACACTGGAAAACAACGATAGCTCCTACGTTTAACGATGCCAGAACACATCTCTAACCTAGACCTCTATGCATTTGTGTTAATGTTACAAATTATCTTTAGGTGGATTCAATAAATTTTAAGTTGACATTGAATTAAGTTTTAGTTTTATGGCTCACCACAAATTCACCTAAATTCCCTAGAATGAAAATCTAGCACGAGGAAACAAAATCTTTCCCTTCAACGAAATTCTAGCTAAGGAAGGGAAGAGACAAACAATATGCAGCATAGAAAATGCAACAAACAAGATGTTCAATGAAATTCCCTTTTCACAAAACTATTCCTAAATCAATATAGATGTGAAACCCTAAACTCCAATGCAAGATTTTTTCTTTTCACCACACTTAATTTTCAAAATGAGAAAAACTAAGATGTAAAGTCTAATCACTGATTAAAATGCACTTTTCAGAATGAGGGCCAGAACAAAAATTCACCCAAGCGATCAATGATCAAATGGAAAGAAGTTTGCAAGCAACCTAATGATAATAAACCTACTTGGAATTTTTTGTATGTTTCACTTTTTCTTTGTCTTGAATGCTCCAATCCTAGCTTCAACTACCAAACTTAGAACTTGCACAACCAGAAAACACAAGCGAAGAAACTATGAGATATATGTAGCATCATCTATATAATTTATTCAACATATCAAAATGGTATTGAAATATATGAAATAACGACAACACATATAGGAAAACAATAGAACTCTTTCTATGGATATAAATGGAGTGAGTTACAACCATAAATAGGTGTCGATCTTGTAGAAGAGCTCCTCCAAGTTTTTTATGTATCCTTCCTTTTCCACAAAGTGCAACTCCATCACCCCAAATGCTTGAAAGGATAACTCTCACAACAATAGCATAAGGGTAGAATCACTCTCCCAAAGCCATCCCCTTTTATATGTAAGGTTGTAAATATATAGCCGAGTGAGGTAAGTTGGGAGTTCTTATCCTTTTACCAATAATGGGATTGAGATCCATTCTTGATGGGAGGATGATATATAAGGATAAGGGATGGAATCTCCAAGGTAGGATAGGATAGGATTCGAAATTTTTATCTGAGGTAAATGGTTACAACAGATCCTCAAATCTTTTGGAAATGGAGGCTTCTAGATTCACTCTTTTTCCCGAATTTCTAAAACCAACGCAAGTTCAAAGAGGGCAACCTGTAGGCGATCAACATAGGCCACAGTGGAGCAACCTGTAGGTGAATGCTATCTAGCAAGAGGCTAGGGTGCATTGGTCTAAAATTGGGTCAGATGATGCAGTTTAGGGTAGAAAATGTGGGGAATGAGAGAGTCATGCATAGGGCTCTGTGCAATGATGATGTAAAGGGGGAATAGGATGTGAATGATCCCATAGGAGGTTAATTGATCGGATGAGACAAAATATCCTATAACAGGTTCTTTGAGGAATATTTGTTAAAAAACACAATTTTCCAAATTTATAAAATTACACCCAAATTTAAAGAAAATGAAAAATCAACATAAAGAACTATTCTCTAAATTTTTATATGGTTGTTATGAATTGTACATAGACTATTCATGATTTTTTTGGATGTTATATCCTACATTTATATTGTAATTTATATAAAAGAGGGGAATGGGAGCATTGGAAGAATTAATTGTAAAAAGTGTTGGGATTTCTCTTAACATACATATTATGTTGGGGCCAATCTCTGTCTGGAAATGGGATTACGAGCTTCTGCTTCATGATGTAAAGGAATGAGCAATATTTAATCTACACAACTTATGCCAAGTTATATCTATTTTCTGGTGTATTTAATGGTTAATTTCACCCTGTGATTTAAATTTTTTTTAAGAGGGTGTGAGCTTGTCATCCCTCTTATCTATTGATTTATTAAGTTGTATGATCAGTTTGTTGAGTGGTGTGTGAGATATATTATTCTTGTGTGTTAAATATTGAAGTTTACCTTTAGATCTAATAAACATGTTTGTTTAATTTATGCTTTGTCTTTATAAGGTTTACACAACTCATGATTTTATATTTGGTTTGCATTGAGACTTGGAAGCGTACCATATATATTGGGTGTGAAAATTGATCATAAGATATCATTATAGTTTTTCATATGCTTTGTTGCAAGATTTGGTTTACAGTTTTAATGTTATTATTTATCTGCAATGATTCCATGAAATATTGACACAAAGATATTAGAGAATGCAAGTTAGATCTATAGCTCTCGAGTCACCAATGACTCAAGAGTTAGAGATCTCTCCAGATATATAATTTTTTGTCACCTTTAAAGGATAACAAACTTTGAATATTGAAATCCTTTCATCTATAACTTGGATCCTAAGTTATATCATAAGAGAAAATATTTCATTCTAGACAATGCTTTATAATGAACATGAGCGTGCCTTCGATGCCAAAGTTCGCAAAGATTATATGTTTTGTGCATTAGGGCTTGGATTGAGCAACCAAGGAGAAGATATAGGCATCTAATTCATACATTAATGAATTGTTGTAGTGGCTACAAACACCCTCCAAAATTTGTGTATGCTTCGTTTTGGAGCCTCCCTCCTCAAATCACAACAGCTCATCTTACACTGACCCAGGTACTTGTGCTTTAATTGAGCTCTATCTTTTGCATTGCGACTTGTGTTTTCTAACTTGCTTTACTGTCTAACCCGCAAGTCGGTCTCTTGAGTTGGTTTCAACCCAATTTCGAGCTTGCCTTAGTGAATTGTGAAATCCTTGAGCAAACCAACCATGCTTTCAGGAATTGTGCAGTCCCAGCCAACAATGAGCCTTCAGCGCTAGAATTGTGCAGAGCCAGTTGATAGCCAGCCTTCAGCTGGGAAACTGTGCAAAGCATGAGCAGAAACCCAGAGTCACTCAACCCATAGATTGTGTAAAAGTCTTTCTACGTAGACATTGCTTAGTGCACAAGCTATAAAGTTGCACTGTCCTTCCCAAAAACACGCAATCTCTCCGGGCAATGAATGGAAAATTTTCCCGAAAAATCAAAAGCATCCCTAGGAAGTAGGGATCTATTATTAGTTTTCTGAAGGTGACACCATGCTATATTTAGAAGTTTCCCCAAAGTGTCCCTTTTGTTCTTGATCTTAGGCATGCATGTCATGAATTATATTTCTTCTCAATTCTATGTAATATATGCCTCTAGAGCTCATTTGTATACTCGATCATCAAGTTCTAGCATGCCTAAGGAGATCAAGGAACCTTCGGAGCATCACTATCACTTTTCGGGTGAGTTTTGCTTTTATCATCTTTTGTCACTTTTTCTTGTTTAGCTTGTGAGAGTGTTGTTTCACTTGTTTTGTTCAGTAACTGTTGGCATTTTAACTTGTAGAAGTGTTGTTTCAAGTTTTTCATTTCCTTTCTTAAGTGTCGCATGCATTACTCTGTTTTTGCACTAAGGTTGTTGTTGCGACGAATCTCTCCACATGCTTCATTCTCCTTCTATTTTATTGTTCCCTACACTTGTTTTACTTGCATGCATCATCACTCAATCAAATCTGCACTCAACATCACACCATCCTTTAGATCTGATTGATTGCACACTCCCCTTGGGTAGATATGGGCTCCCTTAGCCCGGATCTCACTTTCACTTGCATGCACTACGCAATCTGGCAGCTCAAGGCCTATGCCTTAGCTTCTGGAAGTGTGCAGAGGTTGTCCTAGCCTAGATTCAACTGCAAACTACGTAGTTCTGGGAGCCAGTCTCCCAGCTTTGTCACCGAGACCGCGCAATGCCCAATCTCTCCTAGGCTCTGCCCCAGATTGAACTATTCGTTCCGCAATTCCAATTATCAAGATTTCACACTGATTGCTGGAATTGTGCAGTGTGCAGTTCCCACAATCAGCGAGTCACCCCTGTTGGTCAAAATTGCACAATCCCTCTCATTAGATGCCCTGATTGATTCTTGATCATGTTGCGAAGTTAGATTTGTAAGAGCTAATGTTTTCTTGCCATGAGTGTCCTTTCTATCCCATTGGTACCACACTCGTGAAGCACTTCTCTCCAACAACAATGGTACCATGGTACCAAAGAGAGTTGATTCAAGAAAGAAAAATGGAACCAGTACTGCGGAAGCAGTTGAGCAAGTGCCGGTTAACTTGCCAATATATGAAAACACTCAGTTGTCCATAGAAAAGGAGTCAACACTAACATGGTAGCAAGTCCAACAATCCAGTACAAGATCATAGAAAGAGGAAGCTTTTGACATAATAAAGGGAGAACAAAGCTGCAGAGTAAAAGTGTATTCAAACTTCATGTAGGCAGCTTTGGCAGTGGAAGAAAAAGGAAGTAGAGGACACCAACAATAGAGTAGAGGAAGAGAAAAAGCAGAGCTTGCAGGTAGCTGAACGAAAGTTGCATGAGATAGAGAAGAAGTTGAAGGATGAACAAGAGTTGAGAAGAAGAGAAAGAAATAAAAGGAAGAAACATGAGGAAGAAAAAAGGCAAGGCACAATGACAGAGAAAATAATTCCCATATAGGTTAACGAGTTAGAATACCCAGTAGCCGAGGTAGATAGTGAACAGATGCAGGATTGGGAAATGGCTCAGCAAATTGAGCAAATGGACATGGAGTTAGAGCAGGAGCCACAGAATGAAGACACTAACCTCATGCCGAGAGCACCAGAGGCCACCTCTCAGTATTCACCACCTGCAGTGTCAGAACCAGTCTTGAGTGAAAAAGGATATGTTTTCGTCCTTGATGATGATCCAGTAATGGATCTGTACATTCTGTCATTTAATGAGTTATAGAATAAGATTGTATAGGCATGAAAGAAACACTTTCTGGATTATCACGCATCACCTGCATTCATGAAGGAAAGGGTGATAGTGTGAGACACTAGGAATCATGTAGTCACCCTTGCCGAATCCACCTTAGCCTATGCAGGAGCAAAAAGCTCCAATGTCAAAGTACTTGTTGGCCAAGAATGAACAAGTTACAAATAACTCATAGGGAGCCAGGCAAGTGGCAAAACAATCTCTAGAGCAGAGCACAGTTTTCACAATGACAAAGATGAGGAAAGTGATACTTAGTGTAGTATCAACACTTGAGACCATCATGCATAAACTCTATGATGAATTTGTCACCGTGCACAAAGCAGCTGTATGTGTGCATGGCTTGCAGTAGTGGAGAAAGGACTTTGTTCAAACTCATAGGAACATACATGTTGTCATCACCCATGTGCAAGAATGGAAAATGTGGTACGAAGGAAGCCCCACTTTACTTGCATAAGATGAAGAAATTGCAGGAAGATATAGACAAAGCATGAATCTGGATGTTGATATGGAATTATGAGCAACTTGCCCCATTCATTAGCAACATACAGGCTTCATATGCACGATTTTACAAGAGATCTGATGTCATGGTGAGAACGCATAGGATCCCATCAATCAGTTCCCTTAGTGAAGCTAAGCATAAGAACCAGGTCCGACTAGAGATCAATGAGTACATGGAGAAACTAAGGTGAAAGGCCACCAAGGATGACTTAGATCTGAGTGCACATAACATGCAGAAGTACATTGGTGGTCCTGTCGTGGTCAACACCAGGTTGCATATGCTTTAGGACGAGTTGGACACAGGTTCCAAGACCATATACCCTGAAGCTTAGAGGCAAGAGTCCATTATCAGAAATACACCATTAAGCAGTTTGGGGACATCATCACATAGTACCAAGCTTGGCATTAGTATCTGACCGAGAAGCATCAAGTAGAGGTTTCTAAGTTGGTCTTTCCCCAAACTTCAGAGTCATGGTGTTTTGTCTTGTTAGGTTGTCTCTAGCCTATTTTTGTGTTGGGTTGTGTGTTATATTCTTTCTACGACTACCCCATGTGCAGGGGGGTCACAGGGGGGGGGGAATGCCCCATGTACGTTGCGACAGGTGTTGTTGGGGGGTTACAGGGGGGGATGCCCCCCCTATTCGGGGGTATGTAGTGGGGCAATAGCCCCCATGCACAGGGTCTAGGACAGTGCAACAATAAAAAAAATTTGGACCCTATATTAGGTGGGCATACCTACCTATGGTTTTGTGCATGGATTTCACACATGGTTTTGGGCATGATGGTTTTCTGTCCATGTATTTTGTAGATCCAGTCAAGGGAACTATGGTTATGTTCTAATATGTATATGTATATGTATATGTATATGTATATGTATATGTATATGTATATGTATATATATATATATATTGTAACATTGAAAGGAATATAATGAAAAACCAATTTGGTAGTCCCAGTTTTAGGATCCAGGGGAAAATATCTGTGTATATTTGTTTTATGTTTTATGCTCTCACCATTGTTTATTTTCTTTTTTTTAGAATTTGTATGCAGGTAATTTCTGTATAGGGTTAAAACCTACATTTGGTATCATAGTTGTTTTGGCTTCAAGGGGACGCCTTTGCTGCTGAGGGGTTTTGCTTGGGCTTATGGTAGACCCTGTTCAATGGGAGATCTGTGGGATTGATTCTTGTGGTGAAAGAAGATGGTGAGCCGTGGAAAGATAGAGATCGAGAAATTTAATGGTCAGAGTTTTGAGTCGTGGAAACTCAAGATGGGGGATCTACTAGTGGATAAAGATCAGTGGGTTGTGGTAGATCTGGTTACTACACCAACAAAAATGTCAGTTGAAGACTAGGTGAAGTTGGATTGGAAGGCAAAGAGCACAATACGATTGTGTGTCTCAGATTTACTATTGTTGAATGTATCATGGGAAGCTTTGGTGAAGGCTTTGTGGGATAAGTTAGGGACTTTGTACCAATCTAAGTCTCTGGTGAATAAATTGTTCCTATGGAAAAAGTTGTGTAACCTGAGGATGAAAGATGGAGAGTCGATGGCAGAGCATCTGAACGCCTTTAATACTGTGGTAAGCCAGTTATTATCTGTTGATATTAAAATTTAAAATGAAGATAAGTGCATCGATTTGTTGTGTTCTTTACTAGATTCGTGGGATAGTTTGGTTGTTGCAATAGGTAACAATGCAACTACCTTGAAGTTTCATAAAATAGTCTAATCCTTGTTGTTGGAGGAGATGAAATGGAAAAATATGGAGGGCCAGAATGGTGATGCCTTGTCTATACGAGGACGGTTCCAGAATAGAAACAAAAATAATTCCTTGAGTGGAAGATCTAAATCTAGAGGGAGATTCAAATCTCCAGAAAAACCTATAAAGGTGTATTGGAAATGCGGAAAGGAAGGTAATGAGCCTTGGTATTGCAGCAAGAATGCTGCAACTCCCAAGGCTATTGACTTTTAATTATCAACCTGGGGTTCATACAAACTTAAGAGATATCGGCACTATATATGCAGCATACAATGTGTCCTTCCTTTTCTGTCATGAGAGAAAATAAATGTTGCCTATTTGCAGGAATGTAAGACTGAATTTAAAAATGCTTGTAAAGTAACATGAAATCCTTTATCTACTTATTAACACACTTTGCTTGCAAAAGAACCCTATTTGTCACATATGATGTTTTAACTAATCAAAGCATGAAATCTGATCTAGAGAGTACTAACTGTTGTGTGCATGTGTAAATATATAAGAACTCATTTTATTAATCTTTTCGCTTTATAAATGCAAATTATAATCTTTCATTGATCTTTGGCAAAGGAGACAGGTGTGGAGGAAGAGGGGTACAATGATTTTGATGGCTTGGAGGTCAAGTAGGGGCCTAATCCCAGCTTCAATGATGATTTTTCTCAATTTGGGCTCAAAACAGGCCACTACAGGATTTCCTATAGGATGTACTAGTTCTCCTACAGGATCCCCTGTTTTACTACAGGATGTTACAAATTTACTATATGAAATTATAATTCATTGAATGACCAAGAAAATCAAATCCAAATTGGATGGGACAATTTTTTTTATTGACTAGGATGTCTTAGGTCCCCATTCCAAGTGGAATCACTCAAAAAGACCTCTATTAACCCATGCTAAAAAATAGCAGAAAATTACTAGTTGAAAATCTAGAAATTTGAGAACTAGTGAGCTAGTAAATCTATAAAATGCCTAACCTAATCAAGTGAAAATGCAATGGGGTAATTTTTGTTATGAACTATAATGTTTTTTTGATCTAATGCAAGTGGAACCAACTTAATTGAAGCTCATTAGCATGCTCTAAAAAATAGCATAAATTTATTGTTCTTTGCCACAAAGGAGTTCCAAAAATCTAGATTTGGGAATAAGAAAGCTAATCCAAGTAGCTCAATGATTACTATGACCTTCCAAAGCTTTTACAAGGATGAAATGATGCTTGTGATCCTGCAAAATAACTTACATAAACCATTTAACCCAATCCTACAACAAGAAATCATTAATACTAAATGCAAAAATAGAAAGAAATAAAAACAAGAGATGCATGTGAATAAGAAGTGAAAAGAATGAAAGAAAATGATACAAAAGGGCTCTGAGGCTCCTGGGATGGCCAAGTCCAAGGAAACTCAAATACCTATGGAGGAGAACAATATTTAGAAGCTGAACATGGCACCAATATTCATTATTTTCTTCAATAAAATTACATCCCTGTAAGAAGACACAATGGAACTGCAGAAATACGAGTTCTCTCCACAAGAGCACTAATGAAAATATCCTCCCTAGAGGAAAATTTGACTTGGTACTTATAAAAAATGATTATGAATCATTCCCCGTGAATGGAGGAAGATTTCCCCACCAAAATCCCTTGATTAGTGGATTTGGTTCCCAATACTAAGAATCTGCATTAAATGGCAAGGAATACATTCTTAGATTTTATCAATCATTGGAGTTCCACAATCTATGCCATAATTCCATAATATCTTGTTGACTTATTATTTAATAGTGATCCTCGTGTAGTAGGGAGCAAGTCCCTAAATTATCTCCTCCTCCAAATCTTCATAATATGCCCAATATTCTCATAATATTCCACAAAAATAATAATATTAGGCACAAATATGCAATTATTCATTAACCTTCCTACTGAATATATTAAAGTTGAAAATACATTATCTAATGCAAAAAGAGAGGTTTAATGTGCTGAAGGATGGTCATAGGCCTTAATTTATGTTTAATTTAGAGGCATGGGCCTTAATTTATGTCTAATTTAGAGGCCCATCAGAAAGGCACTTCAAAAGGGATTGTAAATCTAAAGCTCGTGAGAAAGGAAAGGGATCTAATGATGCTCATTCTGCAGAGGTGAAAACCACCTTAGATGAAGGTGGGGATGTGTACTTGTCTTCTTCTTCAAATACACATGTAGATCATGAGGCATGGTTGATTGACTCAGGTGCATCCTTTCACTTCACTCCCCATATAGAGTGGTTTTGAAAGTATGAGAAATATGATGGTGGTGATGTCTTCTTAAGGGATGACAAGAAGGCTAGAATCGTTGGTCGTGGAAAAGTGAAGTTGAAGTTGCAAGGTAAAAGGATTAGAACACTTCTGGTTGTTGTACATATTCCTGCATTGGACAGAAATTTGATTTTTGTAAACAAGCTAGATGATGCAGGTGTAAAAACAATCTTCGAGAAAGATACCAGCAATATGGTTCAGGGAGCACTAATATTGTTGCAGGGAGTTCGGATTGGAACTGTGTTCAAGCTTCAAGGTAGCACTGTTATTGATGGGTGCAATATCTCTTTGGTTCCTGAAAGTGGAGCAGAAAATATAGTTGTATATGGAGAAAATACCATGTTATGGCATCAAAGGCTTAGACATATTGGAGAGAAGGGCCTTCAAATACTTCATGGTAATGGTATGATAGAAGTTATGTCTAATTTCTCTCTGGATTTTTATTTTTGTGAAAATTGTGTATATGGGAAACAAAATCGGGTAAGTTCCCCCTCTGGTGCTAAGAGGGCGAAACAAATATTAGAGCTTGTGCACCGTGATGTGTTTGGACCTATGTTGGTTCCATCACTGGGTAAGTCTGTATACTATGTATCATTTATATATGACTTCTCAAGGAATATATGGATATATTTTCTAAGGAAGAAATATGAAGTCTTTGACAGGTTCAAAGAATTTAAGGCTCTATTGGAAAATCAGGCAAAGAAGAAGATAAATGTGCTGAGAACAGATAATGGTAGAGATTTTTGCAAGAAGGAATCTGAAGAGTTCTATAAGAAGTGTGGTATAGCACGACAGAAGACTACCCCAAACACACCTCAAAAAATTGGATTTGCAGAAAGAATGAATAGGACGTTGATGGAAAAGGCGAGAAGCATGCTCAGTGGTGTCGGGTTAGGACAAGAATTCTGGGCAGAGGCGGTGGAGACTTAATGTTACCTGGTCAAAAAATCACCTTCATCAGTGTTGGAGGATAAGGCTCCACAAGAGGTATGGAATGGTAAGAAACCCTCTCTTTCACATCTGAGGCTATTTGGATGTGATGCATATGTACATGTTCCAAAGGATAAAAAAAACCAAGTTGGATAGTAAATTTGAAAGGTGCATCTTTATTGGGTATAAATATGGTTTAAAAGGTTATTAGTTTTGGAACCCAGAAACAAGGAAGGTTGTGTACAGCCGAGATGTGGTTTTTAGAGAGGTGAAAGATTTTATTGAACATGAAGTCCTACCAAAGGAACCTAAGAAGATAGGGTTTGAGCTAAAGGAGGAAGCATCAGACTCTCCAGCAAAAGAGGAATCATAATATGAAGAGACACAAACTCCAGTTGTGAGAAGATAAGTTCGAGAAAGAAGGCAGCCAAAAAGGTATAGTCCATCTACTTTCTGTTCAAATTTTTCTTTATCTATTATTGATGATGATCCTAGAACTGTGAGGGAAGCAGTAGATTCATAGGATGTAAAACTCTGGAAAGAGGTCATGGTTGATGAAATGGCATCTTTTCACAAAAATGAGGCTTGGGATCTAATGGAGTTATTGGCTGGAAGGAAACCCATTGGCAACAAATGGGTGTTTAAGAAGAATATGAATGCAGAAGGAAAGGTGGAGAAATGCAAAACTTGGTTGGTAGCAAAAGGTTATTCCCAGGTGTTAGGAATTGATTTTGGTGATCTTTTTTCTTTTCTTGCCAAGGTAGCTTCTATTAGATTACTTTTATTTGTTGCTATTGCTTTTGATTTTTGAGGTAGAACAGATGGGCCTAAGGAAAAAAATTCTTCAGGTAGATCTAGAAGAAGAGATCTACATGAAGAAACCCAAAGGCTTTGCAATGAAGGGTAAGAAAGAACTGATATGCAAGCTAAAAAAGTCTCTATATGGGTTAAAACAGTCACCAAGGATGTGTTATCATAAATTTGATACATTTATATGGGGACTTGACTTCACCAAAAGCAAAGCAGATCACTGTGTGTATTTTAAATTAATTGGTGACCGTGTTTTTTATCTGGTCTTGTATGTGGATGATATGCTACTGGTTGGAAATGACAAAGAAATTATCTAGGATTTGAAGTACCAATTGTCCTCCAAATTCGACATGAAAGACCTTGGTGTTGCTAACTATATTTTGGGCATGGAAATCAAATGAGATCGAGAAAAGAGGAAGCTCTAGTTAAACCATAGGAAGTATGTTGATACAATACTGCAGAGGTTTAATATGCAGGATAATAAACTGGTAAAGGTTCCTATTCCTATAGGTGTAAAGTTATCTGTTGAACAGTGTCCCAAGACACAAGAAGAGGAAGACGACATGTCATGTGTTCCATATGCAAGTGCAATCGGTAGCCTGATGTATGAAATGGTCTATACTAGACCAGAAATTGCACATGAAGTGGGAGTATTGAGCAGGTTTATGTCAAAACCAACGAAGGAGAATTGGACAATAGTGAAGCAGGTTTTCAGGTATTTGCATGGTACTAGTGATTATGGATTGTGCTACCAAGGAAGACCAGGATTGGACAGAGTTTTGGAAATCCATGGCTTTGTTGATGCAGATTAGGCTGGAGATCTAGATCAGAGAAGATCTAAAAGTGGGTATGTGTTTAACCTATTTGGAGGTGCAGTCAATTGGATGAGTAGGAGACAATCTGCAGTGGCACTTTCAACTACAAAGGAAAAATACATGGCAGCCACTCATGCAAGCAAGGAAGAAGTTTGGTTGCAGAAATTGTGTTCAAGTATGGGGTTACTATAATAATCTATAAGGATAGATTGTGACAGCCAAAGTGCAATTTTATTTGAAACGAACCCTGCTTATCATTCAAATACAAAGCACATTGATGTTCAGTATCACTTTGTGAGGGATATGGTTTATGATAAAAAGGTGTTGCTGGTAAAGGTGGACACTTTGGAGAATACTACAGATGCATTGACAAAGTCTGTGAGCACTGATAATTTCTCTTGGTGTAGAGAAACAATGGGCATTGTAGGGTTGGATCAATGACTAAGCTCTCTTATGGAAACAAAACAAGTGGAGAATGTTGGGTTATGTGTTATATTTTTTCCACCACTACCCCATGTGTGGGGGGGTGGAATTCCCCCCTGTACGTTGTACAAGGTGTTGTCAAGGGGTAAGCAGGGGGTGGTAGCCCCTTGCACAGGTTTTGAGGCAACGCCCCGAGAAATTTTTTGTGGTCAGACCTACTTATGGTTTTGTGCTTGAATTCTGCACATGATTTTGGGCATGATGGTTTTTTTCCATGGTATTTTGTAGATCCGGTCAAGGGAACTACGATTATGTTCTAATCTAGGGTTGATGGCCTGGGCTTTATGGATGCTTCAACATGTATATATATGTATTGTAACATTGAAATGAGTATAATGAAAAAACAATCTGGTAGTCCCAGTTTTGGGATCCAAGGGAAAATCTTTGTGTATATTTGTGTTATGTTTTATGCTCTCGCCATTTTTTATTTTTTGTTTTCTAGCATTTGTATGTAGGTAATATCTGTATGGGGTTAAAACCTACATTTTGTCTCACATGAGTATGTCATGTGGAAAATGTACATTATTTGTAAGTATGTTGTAAATTAAATTCAAAGTGTCATTGGTGGAATGTGAACAGAAACTATGTAATATAATGAGTTATTTGTAAAGGAAGTTGAAGAGTCATGAGGGTAGTTAAATAGTCATAAAGGGGAATGTCAAGGGTCACTCCACCCTTTGTTATAAATAGAACCTCATAACTCATAGAAAGGGATTTTGGGAGCCAAGATTTTGGCTAGAGGCTTAAGCTTAGAGAAGGCTTGGGAGTACTATGACGAGCCTTGGATTCTCCACAGCGTAGAGCGAGTATACTTCTTTGGAGGAGCAGGAAATTTTGAACGTAATGTTCCACTATTGGGGCTTGTGGCCTGCATGTTTTCATGCATTTGTTGTTTTTGTAGTTCGACTATTCTAGTTTCTTTAGCAATATATGTATTTTAACTTACACATTTTCTTATGAACTATTTTATTTGTAATTGTATGAATCTGGTTGAAGGTGTGTTATTGGATTAACCCGTCACTTTGGTTTGTGGACTATTTCTCTTTCGAGCTTGTGATGTCGTTCCACTCATGTGTTCCTTTCAGACTACGTATTATTACATGCTTCTAAGGGACACACTCCTTTTTCCCTCCGTGTGTTAGAACCCCCATGCATCTCACTTGACTCGCTGCAAGGTCAGACACTTTCTTCCGACCAAAGTCATCATACTTATCTCTACGTGCTATCATGGTCAATGCACTACATATGGTCTAGTTAGGACTTCTCACTGGGGAGATCTCCTTGAATGTTGGTGGGTCCAACACCGTCAACATTTCTGGTGTTAGAAGGAGGGCCTGATGACAAGTTGAGCCCTCAAAGTTTGTTTTGAATCTCTCCACATCATTCATGACTTACATCACAATATCAACCTCGAAACATTTTTCTCACGCTCAAGATTTCGAAGTGTCATAGGATGTTATCGATGACTAGTCACAACTTAAATATGATGGTAAAGGTGGAATAACCTTGTTACGACACAGAGTTTCCTTTGTGGGTTTCTGTGACAACAATGAATTCCCCTCAGATGACATTTCCTGTGGGTTGTTCGCTTACATGTTTGAAAGCTACATTAAGAAATGGTATCTCACATTTCCCGCAACCTCTCTTCACTCTTTCAATCACAGAGAGTTACACCGTGATTTCTTTCGTTATGACCGTAAAACACTTAATCAAAAAATCTTAAAATTATGTAAATCAATTTATGAATTTGATGCATAATTTTATCACGCTTTTGTCATCTCACTTTTGAATTTATGGAAGATGAAGTTGATTGGAAATTTCTAACCAAAAGGTTTAAGTATCTTCTTCACATATCTAACCATCCACACGAATTAGAATCTTTCAAACCCCTCCCAGCATGCCTCGGTGTTAGAACTTCTAAATATGAGATGGGTAAGGTTGTTCTCACAAGTGACCCTCAATCCTCTTCTCATCAAACAACTATAGCTCCGCAGTATGAGGTGGGAGAAGTTTCGAATCCACCTGTTGAATTGTCACCTCCTCCCACCCTACCTGATCGCAAATCTACATTGCAAGCCTGAGGTTTTCACGTGGTATCATCTCCTCAACCTCAGTCTTCTTGTTCTTTTGATCCTCCGTATTTTGATGTGTTGTGTTCATCTGTTCCAGACTTCAAATGCATTTTTCATGAGGATCAACTTATGGACAGAGTGGGTGTTGAGAAGCCAACCTACGCTATCATTTTTTATGAGTATGTGTGAGAATCTGAAGATGAACTTGTGGTGAAGGATGACTTCCTTCTGCCTGTACCTTGTCTGCTTTATCCTAACATCTTCTATGATTCTGCCATTTCTTATTTTTCTTGTGAAAACTTATTCCCAGAATTTTCCACTTTCGATCATTCATAGAACATGTGGGATGTCATTTCGTCATTTGATTGTGGAGAGGAAAAAGTTTTCTTCCCAAATTCACCTAACCTCTCATATTTCATTTATGGAAGTTCAAAGTGTGAAAATTTTTGTTTCTCATCAAACCCTTTGTATGATTCGTCAGATCATGAGCATGTCGATGTCCATCTTGAATTTTCTGATCATGGTTGTTGTGATATTTTCACTTATTCATTTGATCATGATTCTGATTCACCTACTATTGAGCTTTCTAAGCCACTGCTCTTTGATGATCCATCTTCTAATGAATTGGAAACCCCTCAAGTTGTCAAGGAACTTCAGCCTGATTTGATGGTTATGTCAGGTTCTCATAGCCTTGAGGACATTTCGACCTTCAATCACAAATATGTTGAATTAGCCCAATCTCCTCATCACTCTCTTGTTCACATTGAAAATAAATCTAGTTTACAGTTTTTGCATCCTCCACCGGAATCACTTGATCCTATCGCTCATGCATTGTAGGAGTCATACATAGCAAGCACTTTGGCGAAATGAAAATTTGACTCATTTTTCATGTTTTCTCGTTTGCCACGTTCAAAAGAGTGTACACCCTTGTCGTCCATGCGCAATGTGACACAACACCATGATACGTCTACAGGGTGCCTTTCTTGTTCTTTAAATCGTTTCTTTTCTGTAGACGCATTCAAACTTCAAACATTTTGGTTTGCATTATGTTGATGATGCTCGACCCGACAACATGTAAGGGGATCTCCACGGTAAGAAGTCCCAATTAGACCTCATACGATTTGGTGTAGGAGTCCCAATAGTGGGTTGTACGGTAATGCCTTGACCGCGATTTTGCACAAAGGCAAGTAAGATGACTCTGTTGGTAGCAAGGGTGAGACGTATGTAGCAAGCCAAGGAAGGTAGATGATAGGTTCTAATACATGGGGGTTGAGATGAGTGCGCCCCTTGGAAACCTGTGATAGCACGGAGTTAAGAAGGGAACACACGAGCAAATATGCATCACAACATGGAAGGAAAGTTAGCTAGGAATCCAAAGTTATGGTTAAACAAACAACACATTTCAAAAATATTCATACATATACAGAATAGTCCATACATGCATGTGTCAAAAAACGAATACATGTATCATTTAGACTAAACCAGATAACATAGAATACAATACAACATATGCATGAAATGTGTTGGCTCTATTATATTAAGAAGTGTAAGTTCCAGTCATATAATACATCCATGTCCAAACACTAGTTTTGATAGCGGAACGTTACAACCACAACTGCCTGCTCCTCCAAAGAGTTATACTAGCTCTGTGCAATGGAGAAGCTAAGGCTCGATACAATACTGTCTAATCTCTCTCTAAGATAGTCCTATCGGAAGCTTGGCTTATCAAAAGCCTATACAATGAGTTATGAGGTTCTATTTATAGAAAAGGGTGGGGTGAACCTCGACATTCCCCTTTGTGACAGTTCATCTACCCTCATGACTCTTCATCTACTCTATGACTGTTACATCCAACCATCGACACTTGAAGTTCCACTTGACAAGATGTTACATTACAATGCACATGTGCCCATGTGAGACAAAATGGCTTGAGCAAGCCATGCAAGACATCATTGACACTCGATCTGTTGTGATGAGACCAATTCTTTGACATGCTTGTGATGGTGAAGGTGGTGAGATGATGCAAAGCTTGGTCGTCCGTGATGGTGTGCATGCACTCCATGGTGACATATTGCTAAAGCGAACTCTTGCCTCAATTGCATCCTGGTGCATTGGTGTGGATCCTCCATCCAACTCGTCTGCTATCATGCACATGGTCTTCTTGGGTACAGTAGAACCAACAACACACTGATGTATAGTGTCTATTTTGATCTTCTAGTGTGTGCTAGTGGTCATGTGCTTTAATTGTCAACTGAATGTCCAGCTCCAGTTGGACTTGCTTCTTTTATTTGCCTCAATGAGTGTGCCAAATGGGTTAGATTGCATGCATGCGCACAATGACATGCATGGTGCTGAATTCCCTTGCATGCGATCAACAACACTGCTCACCATGTCTGCTCCATGCCAGCTGTTGGGATGGATCTATAACTTATGCAGGTGTAGTTTCATCTGTGAGTGCATGTTGCGCCTATTGTTGTACATGTTCCTACTGCAACTCATTATCTTGTCTATGCAGCTCTCATCACCAGTGGATTTGCTTGAGCTTGCAACTTGGTTATGCCTCTGTGTTGTCAATAACCTTCCTCTTGCATTCATTGCATGCAGGTGTGCTTCCTTTTGCTGCTACTAATGGTGCTGCTCATTGTGATGTTGCTGCCATCTTATCTTCATGTCCTTGTCTACAAACAACTTGATGTCTTCATAGGTAGGCAAGTTCATAGACACTTGATCGACTGCATCCCCAAGTTTGTTTTGAATGGTGTCTTCGACTCTGTTCTCCTGGAAGCCATTGTACCTGTGCTACTGAGAGATAGAGCCTGTGATACGTGGAGACATAGAAACACTCATGAAAAGAAATCTATTAGTCGAAAACCAAAACAAACTGAAGGACTAACATGCAACATACCTATGTGACTGATCGTGAAGGTCGTAATTTTCACCAGGAAACTGGGAGACTGACTGCCAAAACTGCACAAGGCATATTTTGGGTTATATGGAGGCTGACTGATTGCTGGAACTGTGCAATGCACAGTCCATCCTAGCCTATTGAGGATTGAAACTACGCAATGCAAAATTTCAATCAACAGTGACATGTAACCAACAAACTATATTGCACAGTTTCTTGGGCCAACAGGACACTGCCTCCAAGAATTGTGCAATGCAAGCCTGGAGGTTAGTGCCTGGCTAGACTTACGTAATTTCTAGAGGGAAGGTAGAGTCTTCTCTTTCGAAAATGCGTAGTGCTAGCCGGGCAAGGCATGGTCCAGGCCAAGGTAGCCCAGTCTGGCCGACGGGTGACTGAAAACATGAGAAGTGTGAATGCATGATGAGATGAGTGAAAACAAGATTGAATGATCATTCATGCAAACAGCAAGTGCAGGATTTGGAAAACAGGAAATCATGCATGTGTGTGAAGTGAGTCGCCGCAATGGCAACCCTTTTTGCAAAACAGTGTCATGCATTAGACAATAATGAGATGAAAACGAAAACTAAAACAGTGCTAGTACAAGCTAGTATGCATGGAAACAACAACAAGCACTCATTGAAATCAAGAAAACAACATTCAAATGAAGCAAAAACACAAAAAGAACCAGAACACAACGCAAGTCATGAGCAACAAACTTACCCCAAGACAATTGAGCTGAATGTGCCGATGAATCCTAGATGCAATGTGGGATGCCAAAACTACAAGGTCGATGTGAGGGATGAGCTCTACAGTGTCCAGTTGATGAGTTTTGATAATATCATGGTTGTGACGCGCGTGATGTTGAGTCCCAAACCTACACTTCCCTATATACCCTTTCAGCCTTCTTTTTTCCATTTACTTCATCCACCAAGCTGTCAAATCGTTGCATAATAGTCTAAAAAGAGCTTATGGAATGGTTTCCTAACTATGTTTATGACTGTTGTTTGATTTAGATTTTTGTTCAAGCAGCTACGGAAACTTGTCACTTTCTGCAGCCAGCCCAAGTTTCCGCAGCCATTTTGTTAAAGGCTATGCTACAATTGTCCAATGGGGAAACCAGCCACATGGGTAAGCTGCACGTGACGTGTACATGGGGTGTGTCCCCTCAGATCAGCCAAATCACTCATAAACAGTCGTGGTCAACGATGGTCAAAGGAAGGGCCAAATGAAGAATTTTGCGGTGGCACGGCTCTGTTTTGCCCACGTGAAGGTTTGTGTGGCACGATCCTTAGTTTTCGGAGGTACTGGCACACCTGGAGAGCAGCCTGTGAACTGAACCAAGCAGCCACCACTCCATGAATTCATGACCATCACGCTAGATCTCGGCTCAAGGAGATTTATGTGTCTCTTAGCAGCATAAATCTAGGAATTAGTTGCAGCATCTTTTTCTTATAAATAACGCGTTGATATACGCTGAAGGGATTAGCTTTTGCATTGTAATTTTGACTGTTGTCACCCATTGTACTGCATTTCACTTTGCTTTAAATACATGAGAAGACATTTTTTCTTAATCGGATTTGTGACTAAGTGATTGACTGGCCGAGGTTGCAGAGGGCCCCTGTACACCAGAGCTTTTTATAGTTTCTTACTTGCTTTCATTTACTATTTTTTTAATTATTGCTTGTATATATAGTGTGCTATTCTGATGATCATTTTCTTTCTATATTTCCTTTATGTTTCTTTTTTGACTGTTAGCTGATCAGTGCTTCTTTTACAGGTTTTGTTGTAGGTAGCCCGGGTAGATTTACATATTTTTTTTGATAACTACTGACATGAGATCATCTTGTCCTTCCTGCTGATTTTCATTTCCTGAAGTTTAATTCCAGCGCTGTCATTTTTCAAATTGTGTTTTGCTTATTTATTTTTCTGCTACTTAGACATCATATTACTCATTTGTTTATGATTTCCTTTCTATATTCAAGTGACTCTATTAGTAAGGAATCAGAATATTACTTATTGTAGTATGATTTAGTTTGCTTTCTTGTAATTTAAATATCATATTGCTCAGCTTGTTCATGATTGCTTCCCATAAGGCAAATTGAGTTGAAGGGTAAAGGATCAGAACAGGGTTTGAAGTAGTGTGATTAGTTTCCTTTTATGCAATTTAATTTCCTGCAATTTAGATATCATATTACTCAACTTGTTTATGATTGCTTCCCATAAGGTAGATTGAGTTGAAGGGTAAAGGATCAGAACAGGGGTTGAAGTAGCATGATTTAGTTGCTTTGCTTTCAGTCTTTGAGTTGCTTTAAGTTCATTTTTTACTTTCTTTTTCATACAGCAGTAAGGATACTGGGCCATTGTCATTAGTTCACTGTTTGATACATTTACTTCCTCTTGAGAATTGATATTCATTACAGTTAGTTTAGAGCTTTCTTTTTGAACACTTTTAAGTTTGGAA
The DNA here is from genome assembly GCA_031772625.1 of Pinus tabuliformis. Lineage (NCBI taxonomy): Eukaryota > Viridiplantae > Streptophyta > Pinopsida > Pinales > Pinaceae > Pinus > Pinus tabuliformis. Next base: position 1,706,296,946 of record CM062818.1, read on the forward strand.
AATCACTGTAGAAATCACCATTACCATCCATACTTAACTTTCAATTTCGCCATCACACACTAGGGAATCCATAAAAGATAAATCCAAAAACAAACTAAAAAAAACTCAAAAACGACAAAAGACTAAGAAAATGGTTATCTTGTACATATAGTACACTTCACTTCGTCAGTTTACGAATCCTGGATTGACATTTTAATTAGCAATTTAGAACACACTAAATTGACCAAACACGTGCCACAAATATAAGAAAAGCGACACTTGGTGGGAGGTTTCTGAGCCTTTCATGTAACCTCCAGCTACTAAAAATAGATCCCTGAATCAAGGGATGCCTTTCCATGCTGCCTTAGGAGGAGTAGCCCATGCATGCAAATCAATTTTTCTCGGTCCCGGAGGGAACCGGTTAACTCGACTGCACATGCAATAGTATGCTCAACTAGGAGGAAAAAATGTGCATTTTTGGGAGGGAGATGGGCTGGTTGCCTAGAGATATTGCACAATTTATGGGTAGAGTAGTTGATTGCTGCCTAGAATTATGCAATTTCTGGGCTGAGCAGCCCTGTTGGGAGGAATTGCGCAATTTTCTTAGTGAACAATGATAGGTAGAATTGTGCAATTTTGGAGCCCAGTAGGCCATCAGACAGAATTGCACAATTTTTGGAGGGAAGGTTGGTTGCCCTCCAGAATTGTGCAATTTCTTGAGGGAGTTGCTCAGCCTGCAGCTAGACCAAGTCCAGTGAAACATCCTGTGTGGGGGATGCAACAAGTTTTGATGGACGGGCTGTTATTGTGCAAGAAAATCACTGAAGCTTGTGTACTTAACAAGACAAGACATGTTACTATGAAAGGTTGGTAGGGAGGCTCCAAAACAAAGCTAAGGAAAAATTTTGGAAGGTGGTTGTGGTCACTACAACATATGGCGACACACTAGTGGAACTCCAGCTCTCTAAATGGACCTTGTTCATAAAAGGCAAGTGTAACACCTTCGGAAGTATTGTTCAGTTCTCAATTTGTCTTGGTTTCCACACTTGCTTGATTGTAAGATGTAGCATCTTCCAAGCTCTTGGTCGATGGACACACATTCCAAGTCAATTCAATACAATTGTTTTGATTGGGGTTGATGGGTATATTGGTGTACAAGCAATATAGTCGGCAGAGACTTAGTTTCATCTCTCGTGTTGCTCCACTGCCAGTAGGCCTCGACAGTACCCCGACGGAGTCACGGAGGAACACAAGCATTGCTCCGCTGCCATCGAGCCTAGTTAGTACCCCGGTAGAGTTACTTGCATCACCTCTCTACACGGGAATCCTTTTTCTTCTTTTGCCTTGTTCATTTTCATTATTATTTTTCAAATTTTTTTCACTTTTTCATTTTTCATCTTCATAATTGTGCATAGCACTTATTCCCTTTTTTCATTTTTCATCTTCATAACTGTGCATAGCACTTATTCATTTCAGAGGCGGAAGAGGGATCCCGACTTATTGATAGCAAAAGAGGTTGATCCTTCAGAGAAGTAGTTTATGTATACCTCTAACATGCCTATTAAGGTTTTCCTCCTCACCTTACTCTACTTGACTGAGTTGACAAGGATTAACCCAGAAACAACCAACTAGAGTAGGTGATACTAGTTAGCATGCAAGCGTTGTGTTTTCACCAAGGTTCACTTCGAACAGTACGTATTTTCATTTGATGTATCATGGATTGAAGACAAAAATTTCTTACATAAGAGAGTGAACAACAGATACCGAAATGTTGATAGTTGTACAATTCAAGTTGTATGTTAGGCCCCTATACTACTAGTGTAACCCCTTATTGTTATTAGTACAACCCCCTTATTATATTGATGTACCCATGTAGTGCCCATATTGTTACTATTGTGCCCCATAGAAGCCCAATATTGTTATTATTGTGCCCTTACATTATTATTGTTCTGTCGGCTCTGATTATATTATGACCCCTTAAACTCCTATATATAGAAAGGAGGTGTTTTCATTTGTATCATCCAAGAATTGTTCATTTATGTGATGTAAAGGAGGTTTCCCCCTTGAAGAGGCTGAATTATAAGGCATTGATCTATCTTTTCTATCTTTTTGTGAGTTGGTTTCATAACATTTGGTATCAGAGCCATGTTACGATCCTGGGACTTGTGGGTTATGGGCCCACCACGCTTCCACTACGCAACAGGTAGATCAACATTGTAGTGAAAAATGTTTTGATGTAGGTGATTGGGTATTTTTACTGTTACATCTCAAGCAAGCTATTTATGAGAAGGAAATGTTGGCAATACTACATGCACTTAAGAAATGGCGACCTTACCAAATGGGAAGACACTTCAAGGTAAAAATGGATCATGATAATCTTAAATACTTTTTAGAACAACTATTATCCTTAGAAGAACAGAAAAAATGTGTCACAAATATGTTGGGTTATGACTTTGACATCATCTATAGAAAATGGAAGCAAAATATTGTTGCAGATGCACTCTCAAGAAAGGATGAGGACGTGGAAGCATTGTTTTATGCTATTTCTATTATCCAACCAGATTGGTTAAATGAAGCAAGGGATGAATGGAAGAAGGACGAAGAAGTATGGCCACTTATTCAAAAGTTGCAAAAGATCCAAATTCAAACAATATTGCCAGAAATTGAAGAGGAAGGAAAAATCATATTGGACCCTGGAGCAGTCACAAAAACAAGAACCTGACAGCTACGAAATTGATCAATTTCAGAGTATCTCATCAAGTGGAAGAACTTACCCGTTGAAGAATCCACATGGGTGGACAAGAATTTTATACAGAAGCATCAACAACTACTCAAGCATTGAGGACAACACTTTTTGAAGGAGAGGGGCATGTTAGGCCCCTATACTACTAGTGCAACCCCTTATTGTTATTAGTACAACCTGTATGTCTTTTTCGTTGGGGATTTCCCGGAATAAATCGTCGTGTTTTCCCACGATTTCTTATGAAGGATATTCAGATGATCAAAATGGAAATTCAAGAAGGTATTTCCCCTCGTCGTGTTCTTTATATGGAAATAAAGGGCCGACAAGACATTCCTTTAACTCGTACTGGTGATAATGTGAACCTAAGGGAGATCGAATAGAAAGCCGCTGAATCAACCCGTTTCGTTGTACCCATGTAGTCCCCATATTGTTACTATTGTGCCCCATAGAAGCCCAATATTGTTATTATTGTTATGTCGGCTCTGATTATATTATGACCCCTTAGACTCCTATATATAGAAAGGAGGTATTTTCATTTGTATCATACAAGAATTGGTCATTTGTGTAATATAAAGGAGGTTTCCCCCTCGAAGAGGTTGAATAATAAGGCGTTGATCTATCTTTTCTATGTTTTGTGAGCTGGTTTCATAACATTTTACTTCACCCAACTTGTTTCAAGGGTCACACATGGTCCATGTGAAACTAACATATGGACAATAAGAAGCAAACAAACCTAAAAGAAAAGCAAGAAGCGGAAGCAAATGCGGAATCAAAATGAGTAAGAAAACAAACAAGTAAACAAACAAACACACAAAGAAAGAAGCAAACATGCATGCAATAAAACAGCTCAAAAGCAAACACTACTCCTACTCCTAAGCTAACAGTGAATGGGTCATCTCACGTGAAGTGATACTTCCAGTGAAGCCACCGGCACATTGGTTGACCCATGTTGGTGAAGGAACAGTTTGCGAACATCATTGTTGTGCAAACCAGCAAGCATGAAAGATATAACGATGAAGATGGACACACTCTGAGCTTACAAGTGACCACAAAACAAAGATGAGTGAAAGTGCATGACATACACTCTGTGGAGCTTCCATGGTGTTGTGCTACACTATGTGCAGATGTCAAGTGTATGCATTCCCTTGATTGTGACATGCAAGCAAATGTGAGAAAGGTAGACCACTTATGTTGTTCATGTGTGCTTGCTGTGTATGATTCCTCCAATGCATGAGCGACGGGATCGTGTAGTTCAAGTGGAGGAATCTAAATCTGGTTTTTTGGTTGATATTCAATGCAAAGCAGAGAGTGATGAGGATCCTTGAGTATTTCAACAATTTAACCGGAAGTGAAACCAACCTCAGGACAGTGAGGGCCTGACATAACCATCACCTCGGGCTGAATTTCCTCGACAGTCTACAGGGCTTCAACTTCGTTGATAGATATATCATCATAGACCAGTGTCTTAGATAGATTAACAATGATTGAATCAACATCGTGATTAGATGAAGAAGTAAATAGATCATGAAAACCAAGATCAAAAAATTCAGGATGTTTGTCGACATCCTCATGATTTGATGAATCAAGCAGAGGGGTAGATGGGAAGCAAATATGTTCACCCTCTATGTTTTCAGAAATGACATATGACAGATTGGACAAATTTCCAGAGGAAGATTTGTCCTCTCTGCACTGTAATTGCACACTAACATCTGACGTGTCCTGTGAATGGTTGGAAGTAGAAACATCAGGAAATGGGTTTTCACAGGGGAAATCAGCAGTGGCAGAATCACAAGGGATGTCAGGATAAAGCAGATGAGGCGTGGCTAGAAGGGATTCATCCTTCACCACGGGTTCTTCTTTAGATTCCTACACACACTCATCATGAATGATGGCGCAGGTTGGTTGCATAACACCAACTTCGTCAACAACTTGATCCTCATTCATAACAGGTGAGGAGTTTGAAATGGGAGAACACAAGATAATACAATTTAGATGATCAATAGAACACGGGGATGGAGGTTGAGGGAATGAATCCATGTGACAATCAACAGGCTTGCAAACCAAATATGCACAGATATCAAGAGCAAGTGGGGTGCGAGGATGTGACAATTCAACAGATGTGTGTGCATGATCTCCCACATCACTCCGTGGTGGTGGATCTGTTTGATGAGGTGAAGGCAGACAATCACTTGTGACAACAACTGTGCTTGCCTGTGATTGCATAGATCCATCACTGAAGTGTGCTAAGCAGGGTTCAGATATGTGAAGAAGATACTCAAATCTTCCATAAAGAAATTCCCAATCAATTTCATCTTCAGGAAATCGGTATGCAAGATTAAAAAAGCATGTGTAAAACTGATCAACGGATTCATTAGGTGCTTTTCGTAATTTCAGAATTTCTTGATCAAGTGCTTTATGGTTAAAGTGATTGAAATCATGATCTATCTCTATGACCAGATGAGCAAGAGAATGAATAGATTTTTCGGGTAGCGTGGCACACCAGTGCATTGGGTGCCCTTGAAGCATGTAGATGAACATCATGTAGGTCATGTATTCTTCAAAGATTCCATGTCTTTTGCATGAGCCTACAACATCGACTGCATGCCTAACCAAGGCTACGTGGCCTCCACCATCATATGTTTTATGTGACAAGTTATCTGAGAGCTCTTCCGAGATTATGAAGTTGTTTCCATAAGACATACACTCCGGAAGAGAAACTTTGTAGTTAGTCATGATAGATATGTAGAGATTCAAAACAGATGTGAGGACTCATCTTATCATCTAGCCCTCCTTCTAGCGCCAAAATGTTGACGATGTTGGACCCGCCAACATGTAAGGGGATCTCCCCGATAAGAAGTCCCAATTAGACCTCAGATCGTTTGGTGTAGGAGTCCCAACAGTGGGTCATATGGTAATGCCTTGACCGCGATTTCACACAGAGGAAATTAAGATGTCTCTGTTGGTAGCAAGGGTGTGGCGTATGCAATAAGCCAAGGAAGGTGCATGAGAGGTTCTAACACATAGATTTTGATATGAGTGTGCCCCTTGGAAACTTGTGATAGCACGAATTTAAGAAGGGAAGACACGAGCAAAGATGCATCACAACATGTAAGGAAAGTTAGCTAACAATCCAAAGTGATGGTTAAACCAACAACACGTTTCAGAAAGATTCATACATACTTATACAGAATAGTCCATACATGCATGCGTAAGCAAACAAATAAATATATCATTTAGAGTAAACCAGATAGCATAGAATACAATACAACATATGCATGAAACGAGACAGCTTTGTTATATTAAGAAGTGTAAGTTCCAGTCATACAATACATCCATGTCCAACCACTAGTTCTTATAGTGAAATGTTACAGCCATAACCACCTGATCCTCCAAAGAGATATACTAGCTCTGCGTAGTGGAGAAGCCAAGGCTCATTACAATACTATCCAAGTTCTCTCTAAGATAGTCCTATCAGAAGCTTGGTTGACCAAAAGCCTATATAATGAGTTATGAGGTTTTATTTATAGCAAAGGGTGGGGTGACCCTCGACATTCCCCGTTGTGACAGTTCATCTACCCTCATGAATATTTATCTACTCTATGACTGTTACATCCAACTTTCAACACTTAAACTTCCACTTGACAAGACATTACATTACAATGCACATGTTCCCATGTGAGACAAAATGGCTTGAGCAAGCCATGCAAGACATCACTAACACTTGGTTCGTTGTGATGAGACCAACTCTTTGACATGCTTGTGATGGTGAAGGTGGTGAGATGATGCCAAGCTTGGTTGTCTGTGATGGTGTGCATACACTCCATGGTGACATCTTGTTGAAGCCACTTGCCTCTGTTGCATCCCGGTGCATTGGTGTGGCTCCTCCATCCAACTCGTTTGTTATCATGTGCATGGTCTTCTTGGGTGTGGCCAAATTGGAAACACACTGATGCATAGTGTCCGCGATGATCTTCCAGCGTGTGCTGGTGGTCATGCGCATCAACTGTCAACTGCATGTTCGGCTCCAATCGGACTTGCTTCTTGTCTTTGCCTCGATGAGTGTGCCAAATGGGTTAGATCGCATGCGTGCACAAAATGACATGTATGTTGTTGAATTCCCTTGCATGCGATCAACAACACTACTCACCATGTATGCTTTGTGCCAGCTGTTGGGATGGATCTATAACTTGTACGGGCACAATTTCATCCATGAGTGCATGTTCTGCCTACTGTTGTACATGTTCATGATGCAACTATGAAGCTCCTGTTCTTCTTTGAGTTGTTGCTTCAGCGCATGCAAATCCTTCTCTATTATGTTATTTTTCTTCACGTGATCTTCATGTCGCACCATCACCTCATAGCTTGAGTCTCCAAAGTTGCTTTCATTACCAGTGGATCTACTTGAGCTTGCAACTTGGTTCCGCCTCTGCGTTTTCAACAACCTTCCTCTTGCATTCATTGCGTGAAGGTGTGCTGCCTTCTGCTGTTGCTGATGGTGCTACTCGTTGTGATGTTGTTGCCATCTTATCTTAATGTCCTTGTCTATGAACAACTTGATGTATTCATAAGTAGGCAAGTTCATAGACACTTGATCGACTGCATCCCCAAGTGTGTTTTGAACAGTGTCTTTGACTCTGCTCTCCTGGAAGCCATTGTACCTATGCTGTTGAGAGGCAGATGAACACTTGTGATACCTGGAGACATAGCAACACTCATGACAAGCAATCTATCAGTCGAAAACCAAAACAAACTACAGGACTAACATGCAACATACCTGTGTGATTGATTATGAAGGTTGCACAATTTTCACCGAGAAGCTGAGAGACTGACTGCCAAAACTGTGCAAGGCATAGTTTGGGCTATCTAGAGGCTGACTGAATGCTAGAACTGTGCAATGCAAGAATCCTTTCTCTTCTTTCACCTTTATTACTTTATTTTTTTTCCTTTTTCATTTTTCAAAGAACTGTGCATAGGCACTTATTTATTTCATGAGGCGGAAGAGAGATCCTGGCTTATTGAGAGCAGAAGAGGTTGTCCCTTTAGAGAAGGATGTTTATATATACCTCTGACATACTTGTTAAGGTTTCTTCCCTCACCTTTATCTACTTGACTGAGTTGACAAGAGTTAACCAAAAACTAGAAAACCAATTAGAGTAGGTGGTAATATTTAAAAGTGCAAGCATTGTGAACTCACTCTGAAAGGAACATATTTTCCATTAGGGTATCATCGACTAAAGAAACACAAGATCTTCATAAAGAGAGGGAATAGACAGATAACCAAATGTTGATAGTTGTACAAGTCCTCTTGTATTTCACCCTACTTGTCAGAAAAGCCAAACAAGGTTTCATGGGAAAGCTAATCCTACAGATACAAAAGAAAAAAAACAAACAAGCAAAGGAAAGAAGCAAAACAAATTAAGCAAACAAAATAGAAAGAAAACACTACTCCTACTCCTAAGCTAAGCAGAGCATGGGCTAACTCGCGTGAAGTGATATTTCTAATGCAACCATTGGCGCATTGGTTGACCCATGTAAGTGATGGAATGGCTAACAAGGAAGATATTCAAGCAAACCGATAAGAAATAAAGATACATAAATGTGTTGTAGCAGCTACAACCACCCTCCAAAATTTTTCCTTAGCTTCGTTTTGGAGCCTCCCTACCAACCTTTCACAAAAGCATGTCTTGTCTTGTCAAGTACACAAGCTTCAGTGATATTCTTGCAGAATGAAAACCTCTCCATCAAAGCTTGTTGCATTCCCCTCACAGGTTGTTTCACCGGACTTGGTCCAGCTATAGGCTAAGCAGCTCCCTCAAGAAATTGCGCAATTTTGTCTGACAGCCTGCCGGGTCCAGAATTACGTAATTCTAGCTGTCACTGGTCACTGAGAAAATTGCGCAATTCCTCCCAACATGGTTGCTAAGTCCAGAAATTGCGGAATTTTAGGTAGCAGTAAGCTGCTCTGCCCAGAAATTGTGCAATCCCTCTAGGCATCCAGCCCAGCTCCCTCCCAAAAATGTGCATTTTTTCCTCCTAGCTAAGCAAACTATTGCATGTGCAGTTGAGTTAACCGGTTCCATCTGGGACTGAGCAAAACTGATTTGTATGCATGGGCTGCTCCTCCCAAGGCAGCATGCAAAGGCATCCCTTGATTTAGGGATCTTTTTTTAGCAATTGGACGTTACATGCAAGGATAAAGGTGATAAAGGTGATAAAGGATTTAGGGATCTTGTCAACTCAGTCAAGTAGATAAAGGTGAGGGCAGAAACCTTAACAAGTATGTCAGAGGTATATATAAACATCCTTCTCTAAAGGGACAACCTCTTCTGCTCTCAATAAGTCGAGATCTCTCTTCTTCCTCATGAAATAAATAAGTGCCTATGCACAGTTCTTTGAAAAATGAAAAAAAAAAAAAAAAAAATAATAAAGGCAAAAGAAGAGAAAGAATTCTTGCACAGAGAAGTGACGCAAGTAACTTTGCCAGGGTACTGTCCAGGCTCGCTGGCAACGGATCAATGCTTGTGTTCCTGAAGTGACTCCATTGGGGTACTGTCCAGGCCTTCTGGCAACAGAACAACATCAGAGATGAAACAAAGACTTGGACAAGCTATATTACTTGTGCATCAATATACCCCTCATCCCCAATCTAAAAAACTCATTTGTCTTGGCTTGGTATGTGTTCTTCTGATAAAGAGAATGGTAGGGACTATATCTTTAACTCAAGCTAGTGAAGAAACCATGATGATCAAAGTATCAAACAATACTTCTAGAAGAGTTAGACTCAATTTACATGAGACAAGGTCCATATAGAGAGTTGGAGTTCTACCAATGATTCGCCAATGTTGTAGCGGCTACAACCACCCTCCAAAATTTTACCTATGCTTCATTTTGGAGCCTCCCTCCTAAAATCACAACAACTCATCTTACACAGACCCAGGTACATGTGCTTTAATTGAGCTTTATATTTTGCATTACGGCTTGTGTTTTCTAGCTTGCTTTATTGTCTAACCCATAAGCTGATCTCTTTACTTGGTTTCAACCTGGTTCTAGGGTTGCCTTAATGAACTACGCAATCCTTGAGGAAAAGCAGCCTTGCTCTTGACAATTGTGCAGTCCAAGCCAGCAGTGAGCCTTCAGCTCTAGAATTATGCAGAGCCAGTTGGAAGCAAATTTCAGCTGGGAAATTGTGTAGAGCATGAGAGGCAACCTAGAGTCACTCAGCCTAGAAATTGCACACATGTATTTCTGCTCAGAAGATGCTCAATGCATAAGCCAGAGGGTTGCACAATCCTTCCTCTGGGCAATGGATGGAAGCTTTTCCAAGAAAAGCAAAAGAATCCCTAGGAAGTAGGGATCTATTATTAGTTTTCTAAAGGTGGTACCATGCTATCTTTAGAAGTTTCTGCGAGGTGTCAATTTTGTCATTAATCTCATGCATGCATGTCATGAATTCCAATTTTTCTTAATTCGATGTAATAGATGCCTCTAGAGCTCATTTGTATACTCAATCATCAAGCTCTAGTAGGTCTGAGGAGATCAAGGAACCTTTGGAGCATCATTGTCACTTTCAGGGTGAGTTTTTCTTTTATCGTCTTTTGCCTCCTTTTTTGTTGCTTTTGCTTGTTTAGCTTGTGAGAGTGCTATTTCACTTGTTTTGTTGAGTGACTGCTGGATTTTTTACTTGTTTTAGCTTGTAGAAGTGTTGTTTCAAGTTTTTTATTGCCTTTCTCAAGTGTTGCATTCATTACCCTATTTTTGCACTAACGGTCATCGTAGAGGCAACTCTCTCCACATGCTTCGTTCTCCTTCTATTTGATTGATCCCCGCACTTGTTTTACTTGAATGCATCATCACTCAATTAGATATGCACTCAACATCACACCATCCTCCAGATCTGCTTGATTGCACACTCCCCTTGGGCCGATCTAGGCTGCCCTTGCCCGGATCTCGCATTCACTTGCATGCACTACAGAATCTGGCAACTCAAGGCCTCTGCCTTGGCTCTTGGAATTGCACAGAGGCTATCCTAGCCTGGCTCCAAACGCACACTACGCATTTCCAGGAGCCAATATCCCATATTGATCACTGAGACTGAACAATACGCAGTCCCTCCTAGGCTCTACCCTAGACTAAACTACACATTGCATAGTTCCAATCAACAAGATTTCACACTGACTGTTAGGACTACACAGTGCGCAGTTCCCACAGTTAGTTAGTCACACCTATTGGTAAAAATTGCACAATCCCTCTCATTAGATGCCCTGATTGCTGCTTGATCATGTTGTGAAGTTAGATTTGTAAGAGCTAATGTTTGCTTTCCATGAGTGTCCTTTATGTCCCACAGGTACCACACTCATGAAACACTTCTCTCCAGCAGTAATTGTACCATGGCACCAAAGAGAGATGCTTCAAGAAATAACATTGGAAGTAGTATTGGGGAAGAAGTTGAGCAAGTTCTAGTTAACTTGCCAATATATGTAGACACTCAGCTATCCATAGAAAAGGAGTCAACACTAACATGGCAGCAATTCCAGTGCAGTAGTAGAAGGAAGCAATCTAGTACAATATCACAGAAAGAGGAAGTTGCCGACATAATACAGGGAGAACAAAGATGCAAAGTAAAAGTGTATTCAACCTTCATGCAAAAAACTTTGGTAGGGAAGCAAAAGGGAGCAGAGGGCACTGACAACATAACAAAGAAAAAGAAAAAGAAGAGCTTGCAGGTAGCAGAACCAAAGTTGTAGTAGACCAAAAAGAGGTTGAAGGAGGAACAAGAGGTGAGAAGAAGAGAAAGAGAAGAAAAGCATAAATAGGAGGAAGAAGAAAGGCAAGGCGTAACGATAGAGAAAATAGTGCCCATACAGGTTGAGGAGTAAGAACAACCAACAACCAAGGTAGATAGTGAACAAATGCAGGATCAGGAAATGGATCAACAGATTGAGTAGTTAATTGAGCAGATGGACATGGAGTTAGAGCAGGAGCCATAGAATGAAGACACTGACCTCATTCTGAGAGTACCCGAGGCTACCTCTCAGTCTTTGCCACCTCCAATGTCAGAACCCATCTCGAGAAAACAAGGAGATGTTGTCCTCCTTGATGATGATCTAGTCATGGATGTGTACAATCTGTCATTTGATGAGTTGCAGAAGAAGATTGTACATGCGCAAAGGAAGCACTTTTCGAATGATCACAAATCACTTGCATTCATGAAGGAAAGGGTGATAGTGCTAGACACTAGAAAGCATCCAGCCGCCCTTACCGAAGCCACCTTAGCCTATGCCAGAGCAACAAGCTCCAATGTCAAAGTACTTGTTGGCTGAGAATGAACAAATGACAAAGAACTTACAAGAAGCCATGCAAGAGGCAGCAATAGCGAGAGAAGTGTGCAGTTTCCGCAATGGAAAAGATGAGGAAAATGACACTTGCTATAGTATCAACACTTGAGACCACCATGCGGAAAATCTATGATGAATTTGTCACCATGCACAAAGTAGATGTCTGTGTGCATGGCTTGCAGTAGTGGAGCAAGAAGTTTGTTCAAACTCTTAGGAACATACATGTTCTCATCATCCATGTCAAATAATGGACAATGCGGTATGGAGGAAGCCCCACTTTACTTGCATAAGATGATAAAGCCATAGGCAGAGCTAGATAAAGCACAAATCTAAATGTTGATCTAGAATTATGAGGAGCTCGCCTCGTTCATGACCAACATACAAGCTTCATATGAACGGTTGTATAGGATTTGGGATGCCATGGTGAGAACCCATAGGATCTCGTCAATTGATTCCCTCAGCGAAGCTAAACACAAGAACCAGGTCCAACTAGAGATCGATGAGTACATGGAGAAACTCAAGCAAGAGGCCACCAGGGATGACTTGGAGTTGAGCATACATAACATGCATAAGTACTTTGGTGGTTCTGTCATGGTCAACACCATGTTGCATATGCTTCAGGATGAGTTGGAGATAGGTTCCAAGACCATATACCTAGAAACTATAGAGGCAAGAGTTCACTATCAGAAATACACCATCGAGCAGTTTGGGGACATCATCATGCAGTACCAAGCTTGGCATCAATACGTGGCTGAGAAGCATCAAGTGGAGGTTTCCGAGCTAATCCTTCCCCAAACTTCGGAGTCATGGTGTTTTGTCTTGTTAGGTTGTCTCTAGCCTATTTTGTCTCACATGGGTACGTGTGGAAAATGTATATTATTTGTAAATATGTTGTAAGTGAAATTCCAAATGTCATTAGTGGAATGTGAACAGTCACTATGTAATTTAATGAGTTATTTGTAAAGGAAGTTAAAGAGTCATGAGGGTATTCAAAGAGTCAAAAAGGGTAATGTCAAGGGTCACTCCACCCTTTGTTATAAATAGAACCTCATAACTCGTAGAAATGGCTTTTGGGAGCCATGATTTTAGCTAGGCTTAGGATTAGAGAAGGTTTGGGAGTACTGTGATGAGCCTTGGCTTATCCACAACGTAGAGCGAGTATACTTCTTTGGAGGAGCAGGCAGTGTTCACCGTAATGTTCCACTATTGGGCCTACTGGCTGTCAATGGTGTATGTATGGATGGAACTTTCACTTAATAATATATAACTGAGGCAACACGTTTTCATGCATATGTTGTTATTGTAGTTGGACTATTCTAGTTTCTTTAACAATATATGTTATTTAACTTACGCATTTGCTTATGAACTATTTTGTTTGCAATTGTATGAATCTGGTTGAAAGCGGGTCATTGGATTAACTCATCACTTTGGTTTGTGAACTATTCTGCTTTCCAGCTTGTGATGTCATTCCACTTATGTGTTCCTTTCAGGCTGCGTACTATTACAGGATTCTAAGGGACACACTTCCTTTTCCCCTCTATGTGTTAGAACCCTCATACATCTCACTTGACTCACTGCAAGGTCACACACTTTCTTTCGACCAAATTCATCATACTTACCTCTGCGCGCTACTGTGGTCAAGGCATTGCATTACCACCCACTACTGGGAGTCCTACTCCAAATGGTCTGAGTTCTAGTTGGGACTTCTCACTAGGGAGATCCACTTGAATGCTAGCAAGTCCAGCACCGTCAACATGACTTTAGCATATTCAAAGGAGGAATCCTTCTTCCATACTAGAACTTTCCCATCCACAAAAACACATTATATATCCTTTGTCTTCAAGAGATGAAATGGGTAACAAATTCTTCTTCAAACTAGGAGCATATAAAATATTGTTAATAGATACATTACCTCCTCATTCGAATTGAAAGGATGAAAAAACAATGCTCTCAACTTCGTATTTTCCATTATCTCCAAGCTCAACCCTTTGAGTTATCTTCTTTTCAATCAATTCAGAGAGATTCTCACAACTTCTAGTCATGTGCCTAGAGGAACCAATGTCCAGCAACCATATTTCATCATGACCTACAATGGAACTTGTAAAAGCATAATACAATGAGTTTTCATCATTATAATCTCTCTTTATAGGCCTCCTCTTGTGTGATAATTCATCAAGGTTAGTTGCAGAAGCATGATTCTTCCCTTTCTTCTTTCAAACATCATTCCCTTGATAATCATCCCTTCGAGAAACATTCCTTTGTTGGAAATTATTCTGATAGGGACCATATGCTTGGTAATGGAAGCATTGAACATTTGTCATATCTCTTCCATCTCTTATATCTTGAGACAGAGGAGGAGGTCTTCTTTGTGGAGTAGGTTCCCTTCTTGGAGCAAGTATTGAGTTAGGCCTTCTCCTTGAACTTCTTTGAAAACTTCCAAAGTTTCTTCTTCCCTTTCTATTCTTTGAGTGGGTTGCAAAAGCTTCAGATACTTCACCTATATTTACAATCTTGCCCTTGGAAACGAGTCTTGATTCTGCTTGTGTGCAGGAAACCCACAACTTATCAAAGGAGGCTGGATTTTCTCTTCCTTTAATGCTTGTTTCAAAAGGATCCCAAGATTCAGGTAGAACACCCATTGCCACAACTACCAATTCTTTGTCAGATACTACTCTATTAGCTTCGAGTTGATATATTATTTGAGATATAATTATAAAATATGATGCCACAATATCATTATTTGTTATCTTGATATTGAGAAGTTAACCCCTCAAACTTATAGATTGATTTATGTTGTTGATAATGTACAATCTAGTAATGCCATCATACATTTCCTTAGAAGTTTGGTGGTTAGCAATATAGGGAATTAGATGATCCCTAATAGATTCCATAATGATGCTCCTTGTAGCCAAGATGTCATCTTCCAGGAATTTACGTTTTTCCTTCTTGGTCAACTAGTTAAGTAATTTTGCTTGTAACAATACTCAAGACCTTGTGCCTTGAAAGCACTAGGTCAATCATATCCTTCCTTGCCCTATAATTTGTAGCTCCTTCAAGCTTCTTCTCAGTCTTCATGAAGGGATTCATGATGAATATGTCCAACCAAAACAAAAAGTAGAATCCCAAAACTCTTCAAAGTGCTTCTCAATGATGTTCAAGGTGCTCTTCAAAGTGACCTCAATGTTGTTTCCCTTTACTAAACCTCTGATACCATGCTGATTTTCTAGTGGAATCAAGACTATTGCAATGTTTCAAATTGCTAACTAATTCCAATGATAAGTCTTCTTATAGCATTCCAATTATTAAGCAACTATACATGAAAATTTTTAGCCAGTAACTTTCTTCAATAGAGCAATAGAGATCATAGTAAATTATAAAACAAGAGACACCAATATTTAGGCTAGCAACCAGGGAAAAACCCACAAGGGGAAAACCCAACAAATATTTCCTTATGAAAGATAATTCAATTCATAAAAAATACATCAGAATATTCCAAACAAGATTCCAAACTATGATCTTAATTTATCCAAGTCAAACCAATCAACTGAGAGAGAAAATAGTCAACTCTGGTCAAAGTCCATGTTTGCAATAGAAGGGTCAAATTTCAGCCTCGGGTAGCTCTAAAAAAGAGGGTTAAAATTCGGACAAACCTTAGTTAAATGAACCACTGTAATTCTTGGTCAAAGGATAGAGTTGACTTGTAGTCAATGACCCAGAAATAGAACAAAACTTCGGTCAAACAAGGGTCAATGAACCATAGATAAATCCGACCTTCCAAATCAGTCAAAATCTTGATTAAATAGAAGCAACAGAGCCCAAGTCAACGCAGGTAAAACTAAAGTCAAACATATGGTCAACACAAATTAGAATGTATTCTTTCCTTCTTCGCACATGTGGCCGAATCACCTTCTTGTTTGAGATAAAATGTGATGGATGAGATGAGATTCCAAATGATCTCCAACGATATTCTATTTATATGTGGTTTAGTGTTGAAAATTGGCAACAAGAAATTGCTAAAAAATAGAAGTGCTAAAAATAGCACTGCTAAAAATAACAGTTTGGGCATCAGTGCTGGATTGCAACAGGGAATGAAAAATAGAAGTTCTATTTTTAGCAATTCAAGTTGGATTCCTATTTTTAGACAGTCCCTGGTCTAAAATAGGAAGTAAAATTCGAATTTGGTCTTACCAGCAGTTTGAATATTAATTAATTAATTCTCCATGAGTTAATTAGTTAAGGAAAATCAAACTTGAAGTCTTTGTGAGGACATGCAATAATTTCTCCAGTGATTGGGGAATGTGTCCTTGATTTGCTCCACTGATTGAGGAATTAAGGATGAGTTCTATATTGAGAGGATCAATTGACTTAGTTTAACTTAGTCAAGTTCAGTTAGATTAATTTATCAAGTTGTTAAATTAGTGCGATATAGTTTTTTGATGCTTGCATGCATGTGACAACTATTATTTTCAGATAACTGTGTATTCACTCATGGATAACTGATGCATGTCAGTTCAGATAGAGACCCAATTGAGATCAGAGAAGGGACAATGTACTATCAATTGGATGGATATTTTTCCTATAAAGGAAACTCATCCATGATGAGGATTTATCTCCTTCAAGTTTGTCCAGTTATTTCAGAGGTCAGTGTTGTGTGTGAGGTGAGAATCACACAGGTTGTAGCTGGAGGACCCAGGAAAAATTGTGCATAGAAATAGGAGGCTTGGAGGGCAGAAGAGAAGGTTTGTGAGAAGCCTTTGACTGTCTATGAGCAATAGAGGGATTGTACTGAGAGCTGGATAGCTTCCGAACTAAGGCTTTGTGTAATCCGGACATATTTCCACTTGTATGATAATACAGAGATGGGGTTTTAGGCTGGTGCTTTCCCCTAGTTATATCTTCTGTGTTATGTGTGTTTGATTTCTCCATATTAGTTATATGTGTTCTTATTAATCTTGCTCAATTCGATTAAGCTTCCGCTAAATTGTTTATAGAAGTAGATCAAGTGTTTTGCTTTAGTACATTGCATTAACAAGTGATCTACAAGTAATTTATACATGGTATCAGAGCTAGTTGATTTGTAGAAAAAGTTATACATGGTATTAGAGCTAGTTGATGTGTAGAAAAATTTTACAAAATTCTACATTTAGAAGGGGGTTTTTGACCTTGGGGTCAAACCCATTCATCATGTGGGACTGACTTGTGCATTTTAGGCCAACATGGTCAACATGAAAAATGTGAATTTGTTCCTTGATTTGCCAATGAAAATACCAACCACAACTTCCAAGTTTGAACAAACATGAACCTCCAAATACCAAAAGTATAATAAACTTTATAAAAAACTATATAATTTTTTTTACTAATATCATAATATAATATATAAAATAAACACATGATATGACACAAATATTGCAGTAAATAATATAAACAAAAGAATTCACTAATAACATAATGTATGAAATGAGTACATAAACCTAGAACTGTAAATTTTATAGTACATTTTATGAAAATCCATACTAGCAAAGGAATTCATATAATTATAATATATGAAACAAATGCATTAGTATAACACAAACAATGTAGTAAATGATATAAAAATAAAAAATATAAAGTAAGATGAATTGATATTTAAATGATATAAAATTACAAATTAAGATAAACTGATAAAGTATTTAAAAACTAGCACAACTACATTAGTAAATGTGGTTGACTTAACTAACACAACGACATTAGTAAATGTTGTTGATATAGATCAATAGGTTTATATCAACCACATTAATCATTATTAGATACATGATATATAGTAAGGATTCAATATTAATATTAATTAATATATAATTATAAAAAATAAAATCTTAGTATTATTATATTATAATTATAATATATTAATATTAATTAATATATAATTATAATATTAGTATTAGTATAGAGTTTAAATATTACAATTTTTCATATAAGTAAAAATAAGCTCATTATTCAACATGACTATCATATATTAAGCCATGGTTGACCACACTTTTTTTTATGAATCTCAATATTAAAACTTGATATAAACCCTAATACTAAAACCTAATTTAAAATCCCTAATATTAAAACCTCATATAAACCTAATATAAATTATATTATATAAACTTTAACATAAACCATTTTATATAAATCTTATTATACAAATTTAATATTAAAACTCTATTATATAAAACCTAATATAAACTCTAATATTATAAACTTTTGATATTAAGACCGATTATATAAACTCTAATATTTAAACCTATATTAAAACCCTATTAAATTTTTAATATAGACTTTAATATTAAAACCTAAACTGTAAAGTTTCCCAGACACATATTGGACTTGATCATCAAGGTAAAATTATTGGGAATTGGACCGCATCAAAAAAATTGAACGAGCTACAATACAATGGAAGTTATAACTATGACGAGAATTGATTTCAATAGCGTTGATTTAATCTTCTCTTCTGCTTATAAGACATTTTATTACAATATTTTCATTTAAACTCTACACTCATGAATTTTATAAAACTTAATATAGTAACATTACTTATAACACATTTTAATTCCAATTTTTTGAATACATCAAGTATTAATATTATCTCCAAATTAAAAGGTAAGATTTTCATTCAAAATAAGTCTAATATTTATTGACGGGGATTGAATATTGATTATTCCATATTATGCTCTTCATTGCATGGTGCTGACAGGGAGTGGGAAGGGCGGTCATCCAGGAGGAGAGACAACTCTCAACAAGAGGATAAGGTTACACACGAGCATATGAACCACTATAATAAATCCTGGAACCCTGTCAAAACCACATCTCTGCCTTCTGCTATCAAGCTGGATAGCATTCATCTGACTGGAAGAATTGAAAGTTTACAGGATCTCGCCTTGGTCGGTAGGTGGCATTTTCCGGAAATGGACGATGCCGCAATGAGCAAATGGTTAGCAATCCATTGGAAACTAGTGATCAGATACACTCCCATTATCTCTAACCTCATGAAGGAGTGGTATTGCTTTCACGTCTTGAATGCTAGTGATGTCGAAGCTATCCTCAAGGGTCCTTGGGTTTTTATAAGGAGTTTCCTTGCTCTTTATAGGTGGTATATTGGGTATGACCCATTGAAAAATACACCCTCAAATAACCTGATCCGGGTAAAACTCCCAAATCTTCCCCTGGAGATGTGGTCCAAGGAGATCCTTGAGGAGATAGGCAACTCAATTGGTAGATTTGTCTACGTAGATCCTTGGTGTCTTGGAGAGAAAGAAAAGAGAATAGCGTGGATTATCATTGAGAAGGCCTATAGGGGGGGTTATCGAGATCACATTGAGATAGCATGGAGATACTTGAAAATCAAACAAAGATTGGATTTCTAGGGCATCCCATTCAGATGCTCCGCATGCCACAAAACAGGCCACCTCATAAAAAATTTCCCTCGGCATCTGGCTCCAAAAAGCAGGGTTTTTCATCGAAAGTCTAGGATAAATTCTCCTATGCTTTCAGAAAAGGGCCACCCTTCTTCTTCTGCCAACTTATTTGCGACAGAATTGTTGGATGAACAACATCCTATGAACCTGGATCCTAAAGCTTCATTATCTCCGCGGGTATTGTTTCTGGACATGTCTCATAAACCCGTATCCAGACTTGGTAGCCCGGTTAAGTTTGATTGCCCTATGTTGAGCAGGCCTATAACTATTCAATGTGTGCCCATTCCAGAACCGAGAGATGACAAAGTTGTTCCGTCCCCTGTGCCTTTTCAGCTTAAGGATCTCTCTGTGGGGCCCCTCCCCATTCCTATTTCTTCTTCATTGCCGACACCTAATAAAAATATTTTATCATCAAAGAAAGGAAAAGAGCCAATTACGGTTATCACTCTAGTTAACTCCCCAGCTTCATCTCCAACAAATCTATGTGACAGTGATTTAGACTTTTTACTTAGTAGAAAATCTCTCGAGTTGGAGCCATTGACTATCCACAAACCAAGAAATCTTGCTTCTCCTTTCATTAGCCCGGTCTCTGCAAAGAATATAACTGTGAGAAAGAAGCACAGGGGAGGTAGCAGACATTTTAGGGGGAGGACTACTGTTACAGATAGTGGGGTAAGGAACCTTTCCCTGGCCGATGTTCCCATATATGATATGTCAGAGTCTCAGTCTCTTAGAGCAAGCGTGGCTGGAGAATCTTCCAAATGACATTCATTATATCTATGAATATTAGAGGTCTGGGCGCAGACCTAAAATTTTTGGCAATAAAGGATATTTTCTACTCAGCTCGGCCGAAAATAATTTTAATCCAAGAAACTATGCACAACATCCATGTATCCATATCTTATTTTAGGAAAATGTTCCCTTCATGGTATCTGGTAGCCTCGGAGGCAAGAGGTTTTTCAGGGGGCTTGGCAGTATTATGGGATCCTGAATGGATCAGAGCCAAAGCTTACAAGTGTTTCGCTAGCATTATTATCTCAGCTTCTATCAAAGGAAAAGGCTTCCCTATAAATATTTTAAACACCTATGCGCCTTATAAGATCAGGACTCCTTTTTGGGAGAAGTTATTTGCCTCAGAAATTGTTGATATTGAATATCTGGTGATTACAGGTGACTTAAACGTAACATTAAGCTCTGATGAATGTTGGGGATGTTGCAGAAAAAGGGATCCGCTTGCAGACCGTATAAAGTTTGAACTTCTGAACAAGAACCTTGTGGATATCACCCCATCGAAAATGATGCCTACGTGGGATAATGGTAGAGCAGAAAAGGCGTATATTGCCAAAAGGATTGATCGGTTTATAGTGCATGTTAGCATTATAGATAAAATGGGCATGCCATTCTCATCAGTTGGGAATGCATTTGTATCTGACCATAGGCCAATTCTTCTTAGCTGGTGGGAAAAACGATTCAGAAAGGGGTACCCATTCAAATTCAATAGAACATGTTTAGAAGATCCAGTATTCAATGATGTCATCACCAAAGAATGGAAGGATTTATCTGCTAGAGCTATGTCCCCCTCGTTTTTGACTTTTAGAGACAAGCTGGTTGCTGTGAGAAAGGTGGTTAAAGAATGGCAACTTGAAAAAAGGAAAAGGGACAGACAGGCGATTCAGGAAACACAGCGGGAGCTGGACAACATTTTAAAGACTATGGATGCAAACTCTTGTCCTTTTAGCATGAAGTGCCGCATAAGAGATCTCGAAAGAAAAAAACAAATTTTGTTGAAGCAGGAAGAATCTTCATGGAGACTCAAAAGCAGGGCAATATGGCTCAAAGAAGGGGACAGAAACACAAAGTTTTTTCATAAGTATGCAAACGCCAGACGCGAGAAAAACACCATATGGAAAATAAGTGATGGAAAGGGTGGTTTTTTCGTCTCTCAACAAGACATCTCAAAGGAAGCTGTAAGACATTTTAAGAGTCAATATAGAAGAAGGGATGGCAGTGCTTTTCAGGACATTCTATGGGGTATCGACCTGGTTCCTCAAATGTTTGATGATGAAAAAAATGAATCCCTATTTCAGCCAATAACAGAGAATGAACTTCTTGGAGTGATGAAGGCCTTTAAAAAATACAAATTCCCAGGCCCGGATGGCTGGACAATAGAATTTTTTACTCATTTTTTTGATATCATTAAGAAAGATTTACTAACGATGGTTGAAGCATCTAGAATCTCAGGCAGTATTCACCAGTTCACAACATCCACTCAGATTGCCCTAATTCCTAAAAAGGTGGATGCGGAATCTTTTCATGATTTCAGGCCGATCTCACTATGCAATATTACTTTTAAAATCATCACAAAAATTATTGCTGAAAGAATAAAAGAAACTCTGGCCACCTTCCTCACTAAGGATCAACATGCTTTTCTAAAAGGGCGGAATATTTTGGATGTCGTGGCTAATACTCAGGAGTCTCTGTTTTCTATGATATCAAAAAAATTAGATGTGGCCATCTTGAAAATTGACTTGCAAAAGGCCTATGATTATTTAGACTGGGGGTTTATTAGATGTTTATTGGCTAAGATTGGAATGAGATCTAATTCCATCAGGTGGATCATGGCATGCGTAGAAAATGTGAACTACGCGGTCATCATCAATGGAATGCCTTCCCCTTTTTTTCCAGCTGAAAGGGGGCTTCGTCAAGGATGCTCCCTCTCGCCTCTTTTGTTTATCCTAGCAATGAACTCTCTCAGCATCCATATAAACAAAGCAGTTTTCGAAAATAGATGCAGGCCTGTCAAGATTTGCAGAAATAACTTCATATCGCACAACCTCTTTGTTGATGATGTGCTCATATTTGCAATGCTTTGCAGGGTTTTGGATATGTTTAAATGACATTCTTGATAGATTCCAAAGAGCCACTAGGCTTCAAATTAACAAGGCAAAATCCACCTTCTTCCACAATGATATCAACATGGAATTGGTGAAATGGATCTCTGAGTTGTTTGGAATAGAGACGAGATCGCTCAAGGATGGCCTAAAATATTTAGGTTTTCGGCTCAAAGCTAAGGGATACTCCAAGACTGATTGGCAATGGTTAATAGAAAGGTATTACAATAAGATTTCAGCCTAGGAATATAGGAGTCTATCATTGGCAGGCATAATTATTTTAACTCAAGAAGCATTATCACAGTTGGTTGTTTATTGGGCTCATATATTCTTCCTCCTGGCAAGCATTATACACAAGATGAACAAGGTTTCGGCTAATTTTATTTGGGGCGGTAAGCTAGATCAGAGGAAATTCCATCTCATCAAAATGGAAAGAATCTCTTTACCCAAGCGGTTGGGAGGCTGGGGACTAATGGATTTAAGGGCTTTTGGTAAAGTGCTCCTATGTAAATCGCTGTGGAGAGGTATTTTCTGGGAAGGGCCATGGAGTATCACTGTTAAAATGAAATACATGAAAGGTAAAAATCTGGAATACTGGTTCAAAACAGGATCGATTGGAACTAAGCATGGATCTGCTATTTGGCTTAGTCTTCGGAAAATTGAGCAATACTTTTTAAAGAATCTGAAGTGGAGGATCCATTCTGGTAACAGAATATTAATTGGTATCGATCCCATTTTTGTTGGTCACGAAAACATATCCATACCCGAGAGACTTTTATCCTTCTTTCATAGGAATGGTATCTTTCTTTACATGGGGCAAGCTCATATCTGCCTGGCATGGCCCTGCCTCTTTATGGAAGGATGCCAACGATTTTCATATGCCAGAGGCTCTAGTTTTGTTATGGAATTCTGTCAAAGATGCTCTCGGTAGTTGTAGGTTTCAACGCTTTGGGTCGGCTGATCACTTAATATGGACAGTGCCAAATGCTCAATTACCGGTCTGGGTAAAAGATATTTACTCTGATATGATTAAGTCAAAGGTCTCTCACTCAAGCTCTAAATATCCTTTGGCCCTCTGGAAGTCAGGATGCCCCCTTAAATTAATCTTCTTTTTGTGGTTGGTGTTCAACAACAAGAATTTGAAGTGGGATAACTTAAGGAAAAGGAGTTGGCACGGTCCAAGCAGGTGTTCGATGTGCGAATCAACTGAGGAGTCCAATTATCACATGTTCTTCCAATGCAAATACTCTCTGCAAATCTGGTATGATCTGGCAATTCTTTATGGTTTTCCTCACGTTGTTTTTGTTTCTACCCATGCAGCTTTTGAATGGTGGAGTGGGCAAAGAGAGCCATGGAGATTTCTCATTATTATTGTGCTATGGTTCGCATGGAAGTGGAGGAATTGTAAAATCTTCAATGATTCAAAGGAACCCCTAAATTCTATTCTGCAACACATCATAGCCATCTATGATTCAGTTCCAAAAAGGCAGCCCAAAATGAAGAAAACCATCACGAAAGAAAAAGAATGTTCCCTCAACAGGTACCCCAGAGCATTCTTTGCCGGAGCTGAACAACAAAATATATGTGGCTACGGAGTTCTCATTTGTATGGACGAGAAGCTTCAATTTCTAATTTCTTGGAACAGAGGAACAGGCTCTAATAGTATGGTTGAGGCTAGAGCTCTAGCGGGTTTTCTTGCCTTCTGTGTTTTTTTTTATTTACATGCTATTTCAATCTATGGTGATTCCAAATCGGTGATCGATCATGTAAATGGTGCTTGCCACATAAGAAGCCCTCACATGGCAGGCTAGATGGACAAGATAATGTTCTTATGGGGGCTCACGAGAGATTGTTCCATTCAACACATTTGTCGTGCTCAGAATCTCCAAGCTGATTGCCTATCTAAGGAAGGTCTGCTCTTAGGCACAGGGTCATGGTCTATGGAAGTAAAAGAGGGAGAGAATTCCTGTTTTGTCCAGGATTTCTTTATCCCTGGTTATTAAATCCTAATGCTCCTTAGTTTTCTTCTGAAATGTTTTTTGGTTTTATCCTTGTGCTGATGCATTTGACGTGCTTTTTGGCCGACCTATAAAAGATCCTCAGTTCAAATATGTCATGATCTGGCTTGTGATGTACAGAGGTATGTCTATTGGTTTCTTTATGGATCTATGATGTTGTATCTGTCCTCGGTGCTTCTATCGTGGCTGCATCTTTGAGCCACCTTTTGTATCTTCTGAAGCTTTTATATTGTCTCAATATAATACAATGATGCTTTTTCTCTCTAAAAAAAAAAAGCAATGTACCTCCCAACTCATAAATGTAAATGTAGTTATTATAATATAAGCTCCAATTTTTTTTGGTGATTGATGTAATATATATCTATTTAACATCAATAACTTATAAGAATATAAATTCATTGAGTGCTTATCAACACATGGAAATTATTATTTATTTTATGCAATGTAATCAAGATAATTGCTTGCGAAATAATCATTAAACTTGTTTCATGTATTCTTAAGAAATTGCATAACTATATCTTCCATGAACTGAATTTGAATCAACTAAGGTACAATCCAATTAGATGATTATTAACTAAATTGAAACATTGCAATTTGAATCAACTAAGGTATAATCCAATTAGATGATTATTAACTAAATTGAAACATTGCCATGATTATTAATGGTATTCTTAAGAAATTGCATAACTATATCCTCCATGAACTGAATTTGAATCAACTAAAGTACAATCCAATTAGGTGATTATTAACTAAATTGAAACAATGCCATGATTATTAAATGAATGCATAATTTGTTACTTGCAGGTACATAATAACTTAATCAAAAAGGATATTACATCTACCTCTTCTATTAATCCATGATCTAATCACATTTAAGAAGTAATCATAGTGAATGAATTATATAGTACTTCTAGTACATCTATCACAAACAATGACACAAGAGATAGAACATTGAAGTGCAATGGTTAGAGTTGAGGATTTTGATCTTATTATTATTATTTTGTTTCTCTTAAGTATTATGTATTGAGTTTTTGTTGATTGTTTATTAATTTAGTTAAATATTTGAAATATTTTCCAATTTAACAAAGTGTAATTTTAAAAATTAGTTTTCTAACTTTTGTAATTTATTTTATTGTTATTTATTTTCCGTGGATTTAGTTGTCAATTTGGACATGTTATTGCCCAGTTCCTCAAAAAATGAGCTAAGAGTATATGGTTCACATCAAATTTGTTTTTGTTTTTATTGCATTCCATAATTAAATGTGTGAGATACGTAATAATTAAGTAATTGATACATTTCTTTATTAAAGAGCAGCAAAATAATTTTTCTATTAACTAAAAAATTTAATATTATAATTAACATGCAAAAATGTATAATAATTTTGTAAGCCAATTTTGTAATCTCTATAATAAATAAAAAAATAAAATTAATTTCTTTATATTTTTAAATTTATATGTTTATTATCATTAATTATATTTACAATTTTATATTTACTTAATATAATTATAAAATTTTAATATTTCAAAATTTTGGGTAAAAAGCATTTAATATTTCAAAAAACATCCAAAATAAACTATATAGTACAAGTAACTATTTATAAATAGAATATTGTATTATTTCTTAATTTTTAAAGTTAAGATGTATATTAAATGATAATTTTCAAGATTTTGAAATAAATTGAAACCAATCCTACCCTAAAGATACATTTTACAACTACATTTACAAACCATAATTGTTAATTATTTTAATATATAGCAATACTAATCATATAGTTTCACTAATTTTTTATAAAGAGTAAGAATGAAAAAATAATTTTGAAATGAAATTTTCTAATATGAACAAATATCTTAAAAAAAACTTATCTAAAATTTAATTATAACCCTATTGCAATTTACTTGTTTCTCTGTAAACCTTATTATTCATTTGCAAAATATGACCCAAACTACTTCATTTCCCTCTGTTCTATTATTAAATCACAAGCAAGAGGAGTGCTAAGTTCATGAACGAATATTTCTTTATGCTATTCATACAATGATACCTTTAATATTTTCATGCAGTAAATGTTAAATTTTGATATCAATGTCAGATAGGGCAGTGCCTAAACCCTACTAAATTAGAGTCTTCCATTGCTTATTGAGACAAGTTTTCCATTTCGATTCATCTCCTCAAAATAGCATATATCATAGATCTAGAAATTTTTTATGTGACACTCAAGCCGAATGAGAAAGTCCTCGAAGAAGGTTGTCATATTTATGGACAATTGCGATGAAGATATTGTAGTAAGGATATTAAGTTTCTTCCATGAGATATTTTTGTTTTGGAAGGCAAGGTTCATACAAGTTATAATGGTTTTCTGAGGCTGCTATGAGACTGGCTCTGACTAGTGTCTATGATCGATGATCGGCAAGGACTATGGGCAAGGCCTATTGGCAATGAGTTTCTGTGTAGTTTAATGAAGTTTCAAATTTTCAAATTAGGGTGAGATTTTGATAAAATTTAGCATAAATTTTGAGAAATATAAATTACAGCTATCAAGTTTGAAAATTTTGAGTGGGTTTTTAATGATGCTGAATATATTTTCATTATAAAAAACATAATTCAAGCACTGGTGTTTCATTTTTTTAGAAAAAATTAACAGAATTCTCATAATGTTTTGCCATCCATGAAAATTTTCCGCTGATAAAATTCTCTGAGCAGGGTCCCACGTCTGCGAACTCATCCTCTAAGCTAAACATAATTATCCTGCTTTCAAGGTTGAAGTAATCTCTCTAAATGTTTATTATGCATCGCTTAATAAAGGTTGCAGTTGGAGAGTTACTTGCACAACACGGGAAGAAAACCCTAAAGCCGTTGGATGCCCTTGCTTCCGTAAACACATCTTCATAGGCTTTGCCTCCCATTCTCACCATAACAGACGAGATCCAAAACCCGGAGAATGACCCGCTTCCTCAAACACATCTTCACCCGGAGAATCGACGAAAATTGAAATTGAGATCATCGCGTCGATGGGCTAAACGTGGAAATCCCTTCACACCCGTTTCAAAAAACCAAGACTTGAAATTATATCCATTGCGGATTTCAGAAATATTCTGGAATAGCATCAATATGGGTGAGGTCAATTAGTCAAATAATTAGAAAAATTTGGTAAGGATTTTTATAAATCTAAGTTATAGTTGTTAAACTTTAAAATTTTAGGTGTTTTAGATATTTTTGATGGTGCTGAATTCATTTTTATTATAAAAACAAGATTCAAACACTCTCTACAAGATTTTTTGAATTTTTTTACCTGAATTCAACACACTTTTAACTATCCAAACAATTCCTCCACCTCATTAGAAGACTCCATTCGTAAAATCCATAATCGAGTTAAGGATTCTTGTTTCGAAAGAACGACTACACATGATCAAGGGCCTTCGCCAATCCTTGGCTCATCTAAGTAACAATATTCCCCTCGAAATGAAGAAACTACACATGATTAGTGCCTTCCCTCATCTCATGAGCAATCTTCCACTCGAAACGAACGGGTAAATGGATTGAAACGATTGGACAAATGCACCGAGTGTCTTATGGATTGAAACACAAAGAGTGTGGTTTCTATTTTATTATTAAAATATGATTATTAAATGATGTGTAACGTGCAAGATGATAACTCCTATGAAATCACAACCCTCCATATCTGCATTAGAGTAAGAATATTTGGTTAACATGAAATCTTTTTCATCTATTTATTAAAAATTCAAAAGTTTGCAAGTCATGTTCTTAAATAGATATGTATATGAGTGTACAATTTTTTTGTAAGCTTTGTAGGATCTTTCTATTCATTATTTATAAAAAGGGCAAGTTACATCCAAATTCTAGATGGTTAGGTGGCCTCAACTTGCCTAGAGGGAAACCAGGTCCGTTGACCACCTAATGGCATGATAAGCCATCCAAAAATAAAATATTGCAAGTCTAGCAAGGCATGCTAAATAAGTGTGAGTGTCCTTATACTTCTTATCATCTAGAGAATTGTAAACATTTTGAAAAGCATGAGACTGCTGCATGCAATAAAAGTCAAAACAAGGGGTGCACCATTAAACTACTCGTCATCAGCTGAATCAACAAGAGCATGATCCTTCACACTAGAGCTTGGAAGCTCAATTTGAGGGATACATGGAATATGCTATTGGATGGAACTATGGCGTCCATTATGCTTTTGAAGTTGAAATTGAATCTTCTGAAAATCCTTGTTGTAATCTAGAAACCCATGAGAGGACGAGGGTGTGCCTGAAGGGAAATGCTCCAGAGCTTTAACCAGGAGGTTCTTCATTATCCAATACAAATGAATAGTTTGTTTGTATTAAGAGGATCTTCCCCGAGAATGACCGGGGTTAGTCACCAGAGTCTGCCAATCATCCAAATTATTATCTAGAATATCAACTTTTTGATTAAGCTCCTCTTCCCATTCTGTAATACGTTGATGGACCTAGGTAGAGCTGCCCGCATGGTACGCATTGGCCGCTTCATTAATAATTCAGGATGTAGACTTTCAACCACAGGCTTTACCAACTGATGCGCTGGGTTGACTGGTCATAAGGAGGTTCTTTAGGTTGTTTACCTCGACTGCAAGAACCCCTGGCAGGCTTGCCTTTTCTAGAGGCAGTGCAAGCCATGAAGCTAAGGTACCTGCAAGGCATTTTAACAACTAACTTGAACCCTGTGAGCCAACCCGAGGGGAGCTTATACCTAGGAGCAATAAGCTTTTGGGGGTCACCCAAAACAGGGAACCTGCCAATGTAACCACATGAGAAATTGGAAATAAAAAAAGTCCTTGATCCAAACATGAATCCAACTCTGCCCGAGATGTCTAGGGATGTAATTATAAATTGAACTGCGCAAATACCAAAACCTTGAATGTTCTAGGCCTAAACCACATAAATGTAGACAATAAATAAATCCCTTGTGTCGGGGACAAAAATAAGAAGAGAACTAGGAGCGGCCCATAGGCCAAACCCAACATGGGCCCATGCGCGAAAGCAAGATGCCAAAGAACACATACATAGGAATATAGGAAACAAAAGAATCCTCACACAATTCTGTAACAACCATATGAGAGTCCAAATAGGGCTCCTTCCACACCAACCAATTTAAAGAATAACCATTCATCCCAAAGACCAACATACATATATAGCAAGCCATAGGAGCAAGGATATAGGGTTTGAGACTAAAAACATGCCCATGAAAGTAGGCATGAACCAACTCAGACTGAACCAACACTTAGTGAAGACTCACGAATGATGTCTTCCCCAAGTCGTTGTGCAACTCAGACCAGATCCAATTCGAACGAGACTCACAAACATAAAACTTGCAGAACTTACCAGTGAAAAAGCCAAAAGCAAGCACTGTGATAATGCCTCTGCCACCTTCAGGGATGACATTAATTAACACCATGCACAAAGCCACCTCTACATGTGCTTCGTGCATGTGGAGGGTGGTGGAAGATCATCTTGGGATTGTCATAAAAATCGACGGGCAAGGGCAAGTCTTATGCTCTCCAGCTCACACCCCAATCGAGGAGAGCACCAATATGAAAATAAAAAAATATTAATTTTTTTTTTCAAATTATTATAGTATATTTAAGTTAAAGTTAGTTTAAGTGTTGAATGGAAAATATCTTCTTAAAAAAAATATTGTGAAAAGATGAAGATGGTATAAGATTTGGTTGAACTTCAACATTAATATAATTTTGACAAATTTTTAAGAGAGTGGGAAACTTTTGAATCCTCAATGTTATTAAAGTAAAACTAGGTCACCTAAAATAACTTTGGCTAGTGATCTACAAGGAGGGAGACTTTCACTCCTAACATATTTCTCTAGGTTTTGGGTTTTTAACCTATTTTCTTACATTCTAAAAAGACAAACTCTTAGCCAAGCAAAACAATTTTGACAATTAAAACGGAAACAATTTTCAAAATTACACTTTCGACAATTATTTTATGCTTTATTTTATTATTTTATTAAATTTAAGTCTAAAATTTGATAAAACTTACTTCTTATGCACCAACCAATTTACACTCAATGGATAAAAACATCAACCTCATTACAATTTCACACATGCTTATCTTCGCTCTGATAGAGACATTGCTATGAACATTCATATTCATATTCATGAACTCTGATGTTTTGAATTGCTATGACATTAAAATAAACTAAATAAAACTAGCAATTGCCCCTAAAGTTCAAAGATACACCAAAGGAATAGAACATTCCTATGATGTTAGCGCAAAAATGTTGCAACAAAAGAAATATAACAACTTAAAGGGTGGAGGATGGAGGGAAGGGAATGTGTTCAGGCTTGCAAAAGTCTCCCACTCGTGTTGATGCCTGTGACAAATGTTAGATTTATGTCGATGACTCTATAACAAATGTTGCTCCACCCACCATTCCTCGCTAAATCATTTTTATGTCAAAAACTTATATACATATTATATCCAAGCTATAACATGCAGGGTAATGAGGAAAAACATCAATAAATATTTTTGTATTGAATTCTTTGAGACACAATCCCTTATACATGTAAATTCCATAACAAAAATAGATACTTATACATCTTTCTTTTATACATATTATTTTAATATTTTAATCATAAAAAATATTTATTTTTAAATAATAATAATAATAATTTAATGTCATAGTCAAATGAGACATTAAATTGGTGTATGAGACTCCCTTAATGTTTAATAAGTTATACATGCTATATACTCTGCAAGTTAAAAAAATAGATTTTTAAATATTTTCATTTATTGTGTTTTGAAATATTATTATTATTATTATTACTCTTTTTACTATTTATAGTGAAAATATTGAGTACATAAGTGGCTCCCAATAAAACATCATATTACAATAAGACTTGGACCCATGTGAAAAAGTTATCATTCAAATATTAATATATTTCTTAAATGTTGCAACTAGTTTATAAAAAAAATTCTTTTAATACTCTCATAGGATATTCTAGTTTATAAAAAAATGTTTTAATTTTTAAATATTTTCTGTTTTGAAATATTATTATTACTCTTTTTACTATTTATTGTGAACATACTCAGTAGATAAGTAGCTCCCAATAAAACATCATATTACAATAAGACTTGAACCTATGTGGAAAAGTTATCATTCAAATATTAAAACATTTCTTAAATATTGCAACTAGTCTATAAAAAAATGCTTTTAATACCCTCATAAGATAGTACTCAACTTTGTGGAGTTATGTCTCATTTGACCCAGTGTCGTCAAACTTTATAATTTTATGTGTTTTGTTCTAATTTGGACTAGAACACTTATTAGTAGGAAACTGGCTAATAGACTAATTAATATTAATGTGTTTTGTCCCAATTTAGACTAGAACACTTAATAGTAGGAAACTGACTAATAAACTAATTTAATATATGTTTTTCATTAACGGTTATATTTAACTCTAAGTATCATAATCATTATTCCTTCATACATACTTGGTCAGAAACTCTTTAATATTTTATCTCAACATTTTGTGCCCAAAAATAAGTGATGTGTTCACCCAAAATATTAGACACCTCAATAATTTTACAAAATACTCCATAAACTTCACATTCATTATATACATATATTAATTCTTTAAATAAAACCACTC
This sequence comes from Pinus tabuliformis, assembly GCA_031772625.1. Taxonomy (NCBI): domain Eukaryota; kingdom Viridiplantae; phylum Streptophyta; class Pinopsida; order Pinales; family Pinaceae; genus Pinus; species Pinus tabuliformis. The sequence continues at coordinate 1,706,328,991 of CM062818.1, forward strand.
ACCTTAATATTATAAAATATCATAACACTACATCTAATTACCATCTATTTAAAACTCATAAACTTTAAAAAATATAATTATTAACTATATTAAAAAATATATATTTAAAACCATATATAAATAATAATAATAAATATAATTATTAATTATATTAATAAATATATTTAAAACTATGTAAATAATAATAATAATTTTCTGTACAAAATCTGAGTTACATATTTTTTTAATTTAAATTTTAAAATTAATATAATTTTATAATTTAAATATATAATTTCTAATTTAAATTTTAAAAATTATTTTAAATATAAAAAATAATATACTCTATGTGACATCATGTCATCCACCGGGAAACTGATTTTCCCATCCACACACGGTACAGCGCCTTACTTTCATTATTACTGTAACTACAATTTCATTGTGATTGCAGTGCTCCTCTGCCATTGGGCGATTGGAAAAATTCGGGCAATGTATAGATATTTGACAATGACAGGTGTTTCATAGGTGGAGCAAAAGAGACGGCGTGTTTAAAGGAATCGTCGAGTCTTTTACTAAGGCTGAGGAATTGTCTGGTCAGAAGTTGTTTGTTAGAATTTGAGTAAAAAAATTTCAAAAATTTTGTTTGTTAGAATTTGAGTAAAAAAATTTCAAAAATTTTGTATTTGAATTGTGTTTTATAGAAATAGAAATAAACAACTACAATTTTGAAGTTTAACAATTATAATTTAGATTTACAAAAATCTTTACTAAATTTTTTATAAAAAAATTGAAATTTCCATAATTTTCCAGGGCACTGGTTACACTACGGCCTGTCTAAATGGCAACCGTCCGATAGCGTGTTTCATGTGTATAAACATTAGGACAGATGTCAAATGAAAAGGAAAAGGCTAAACCCTAACCGCATTTAAAAAAAGGACCTTTGGTGTAACTATTCTAACAATACCTCTGGCATGAACGATTGCACCAGGCATTTGTAAAACATAATCACGTTTGTACCTGTGAATGATTTTACCTGTTTGTGTTTTGGGTTATGAGCTTGAAATTAATCTATAGTTTTCTCTTGATGATAAATTTTCATTCACCCAAGAAATGCTGTTCCTCGACAGGCAGTTTAAAATTCACAGCATCACCACCATCTTTTCTTTCAGGCTATTGAAAATTAGCAATCAGCAAGTAGTTTTTTATGAAACCTGTACTGATACCATATCAGCACTGGAATCCATAAAGGTTTTTACAGATTCCTATACCCTTTCCCGTCTCTTGAATGACTGTGCCAACATCAGATCGCTGTTGAATGGAAAGATCGCACATGCCCACATCATCAAATGTGGGTTTCAAGAGCATTTCTTCTTACAAAACAATTTAGTAAACATGTACATAAAATGCAGGGATTTGTATACTGCACGCCAAGTGTTCGGCAATATAGCTGAACGAGATGTCATCTCGTGGACTTCGTTGATCACGGGGTACGCTCAGAATGGGCAATACGAGGAAGCCCTCAAACTTTTCGAGCAAATGCAGAGCCAACTGGTGTCGCCGAACAAGTTTACTTATGCTACCATAATGAAAGCGTGTGCGGGTGTTGCGGATCTGGAACGGGCCAGGGGGGTTCATGATCAGATTCTGAGAATTGGATTAGAGATTGATGTTGTTGTTGAGAATGCCCTTATTGATATGTATTCGAAATGTGGTAGTATTATTGATGCACGCAGAGCGTTCGACAGAATGCGTGAACGAGACTCTTTTTCGTGGAATGGAATGATTGCAGGCTATTTTCAGAACGGTTATGTGGAAGAGGCTCAGGAACTGTTTTGCCAGATCCCGAGGAGAGATGTTGTGTCGTGGAACGCGATGATTGCGGGATATGCACAGAATGATTGCTTTGGCGAAGCTTTGGAATTCATATATCCAATGCTAAATGAAGGTATCCGGTTGGATCAGTATAGCTTTTGTATTGCTATTGGTGCTTGTACCAGCTTAGGGGTTTTAGAACCGGGGAAGCAAATCCATGGTCATGTTATCAGAACTGGGTTTCATTTAAATGTTGTTGTGGGAAATGCTCTTGTGGACATGTATACCAAATGCAGTGGTATAGAGATTGCACGCAAGGTGTTTGACAAAATGTCTGACAAATGTAACGTTATGAAGATTGGAATGAGTTTTGGACATGCTCAGAATGTGTATTCTGATCCAATGAGACCATATTTTGACGTGTCAATAGCAAATCCTGTTTCTTGGAATGCCATGATTGCTGGATATGCTCAACACGGGCAAGGAGAGGAGGCTCTGAAATTATTCCGTAGAATGCTCGTTGAAGGCGTTAAACTGGATGAGTTTCCTTACACTAGCGCATTGAAGGCATGTGCTAGCATTGCGGTTTTGGAACAGGGCAAGCATATCCATGCACACACTATGAAGACTGGATATGAGATGGCTGCCTTCGTTGGAAGTGCTCTTGTTGACATGTATGCAAAATGTGGTAGTATTGCTGACGCTTTTAAAGTGTTCGATAAATTGCCTAAAACCGATGTAGTATTGTGGACTGCTATGATTACAGGATGTGCACAGTATGGATTAGGCAAGAAAGCTGTTGATTTGTTTGAACAAATGCTGCAGGCAAACATAAAACCTAATGAAATAAGCTTTGTGGGAGTAATGTTTGCATGCAGCCATGCAGGCCTGGTAGATGAAGGGCGTCGTTATTTCAGTTCTATGAGCCGAGATTATGGCATCACTCCAGGAACAGAGCATTATGTCTGCATGGTGGATCTTCTTGGTCGTTCTGGGCGTCTGGATGAGGCAGAGGACTTTGTCAACAAAATGCAGGTTAAGCCGAATGGTGCTGTATGGGGGGCCTTGCTTGGTGCATGCAGAATCCATGGCAATATAGAAATGGCAAAACGAGCAGCAGAATGCCTTCTTGACTTGAAAACACAAGATGCCGGGAAATATGTGCTGTTGTCAAACATCTATTCTGCTGCAGGTAGATGGGATGATGCGACCAATGTGAGAAATTTGATGGAATATCGAGGGGTCAAGAAACAGCCGGGATGCAGCTGGATTGAGGTCAAGCACAAGATGCATAGATTTGTTGTGGGAGACAGATCACATCCGCAAACAGAGGAGATTTACATTGCCTTAGAAGAGTTGGCCGGACAAATGAGGCAGGCAGGTTATATTCCTGACACGAATTTTGTTCTGCATGATGTAGAGGAGGAACAAAAGGAACTTCTTCTCAGCCACCATAGTGAGAAGTTGGCCATTGCCTTTGGACTTATTAGCACATCCCCTGGGATAACAATCCGAATTGGGAAAAATCTTCGTGTGTGTGGTGATTGCCATGTAGCTATCAAGGTCATTTCTAAGATTGTTGACAGAGGTATAGTTGTTAGGGATGCTCATCGTTTCCATCATTTTCAGGATGGAAAATGTTCTTGTGGAGATTACTGGTGACGCTAAGTGCAAAGGCACGGTCATAAACTTTTATGGAATATTTGGCTTCACTTTGGAGGCAATGCCGCTATTATTTTAATTTTGACTTGTGAGAGCTGCCAATAGTGGCTAAACTATAAATTGACGGCGATGAACCCAACCTGAGGATTCTACAGTTATCTTTGCAAAAGCTATATCTTGAGATTTTATCTATGCATAGGATGTGGGGATATGTGTATTAATTCAATCTATAACTAATCACTTCGGCACTTTACAGATCAAATTCTTGAAAATCATAAGAAAGGTTGCAAGACATTAGTCAAATTGATCCATGCGGTATTTGCATGTATCCATAAAAAACATGATAATGCCACCTGGTTCTTGGTTCACTGGTTAGACAACGGAGTTTCAAGCTGTTCGGCAGGTTTCCACTACGGTGTAGCCCCAAACTAGTGGTATGTCACAAGGGATGAGGTTTGATGACAAGTCCCTGGCAATTTTGGCATAATAAATACCCCTTGATTGATTGCTTGCTTATTTTGTAAAATTTTTGTGGACTGTGTGAAGGCACTGATTCTTCTCCAAATTTCATTCGTGGGACTGGGACTGCAACTAGCTCAAGCCTGTGCTTGTCTCTCCTTTGAGAAAATGTAAGGGGAAAAGATATTGTATGAGCTCTGTACAAACTTGTCCTTTATCTGACAAGAGAACCCAAAATACCTTCTAAATAGAGTTTTATGATCGGTCTCAGTTACAAGCGGGTTCTTGACCCTAGCTGAGATATGCATTTGAGTCCGTTTTGAATGTTGAGGAAATTAAATTTGTAGAATTATTGTTTTTTCTAGTTAAGACTACCTAAGTACCCACGGCCGATTTGTACCTATTGCAAGGAGTGTCTTAACAGCGCACCCATTCACCGTCAATCGAAACCGTGGGCAAATTTGTAACTATTAATCTGAGAGATGCAATTGCATTCTGTTATATAATTCATCTGTAGAGTGTGGGCTGTGTTTGCTTTGGATTGATATTATACTTCCATTGTCTTGAAAATTTCAGGAAATGCTGGTTCAATTAAATTCAGATGTCAACTATGAGTGGTAAGAGTTGTAAGAATTGAAACTATAAATGTGGTAGTATTGCTAATGCTTCTAAAGTGATTGATAAAACCCGATGTAGTTTTGTGAGCTGCTATGATTACAGGATCTGCACAACATGGACTACACAAGGCGGCCCTTGATTTGTTTGAATAAATGCTGCAGGAAGACATGAAACCCAATGAAATAAGCTTTGTGGTAGTAATGTTTGCATGCAGCCATGCAAGCTTGGTGGATGAAAGGAGTTGTTATTTCAGTTCTATGAGCCAAGATTACAGCTTATCTACAGGAACAGAGCATTATAATTTTTTTGGGCCATTCTGGGCATCTGGATGAGGCAGAGGACATTGTCAACAAAATGCAGGTTAAACTGAATGTTGCACAATGTCTTCTTGACTTGAAAATACAAGATGCGCGGGGATATTTGCTATTGTTAGAGATCTGCTCAGCCGCAGGGAGGTGGGATGATGCAACGAATGTGAGAAATTGATGGAAGATTGAGAGATAGTATTTCTAGGTGAGAAATGGCAAAACAAGCAGCAAAATGTCGTCTTGTCTTGAAAACAGAAGCCGCAGAATGTCTTCTTGACTTGAAAACAGAAGATGTGAGGAAATATTTGCTGTTATCAAACATCTACTCTGCCGCAAGGAGTGGGATGTGTTAATTTTCCACAAAAACTCTGCGACTGCTTAGATGAACTATCTGAAACTAACTTTCTTTCACCAAGACACAGAATTTTTTAACACTTATAAGCAGTGGAATAATCACAGAGATAAAAATACAGTCATGCAAATTGACACAATAATCTTGGTTGAAATCCAACTGGGAAAAATCCTTTCTTTGCTGTAGTATACAGTTTGAGCAATTAGATCTCTTACACTGTAATTTGTTTCTCTTTGAGAACAAGCTTGTTCTCATTGCTAACCTAGCTTGAAACACCCTGCATACACTTGATCCAGCTCCTACTTGCTTGCAGCCTGCCTGGCCCTATTTCCTTGTGCTGATCACCTCCTTTTTCCTAACGCAATATGGCCCCTATTCTTTAGGACGGACCTCCTAAATCTTAGTGCAGAAATTCCACAAGTAAGGCTCTCAACAATCTGCGTATTGGCTCCTCTAAGATACGCTGCCACAAGGATCTCTCACACACACAAACTCGTGCAAACAATAACGATACACACATGTGGCTTCGTCCTCTTTTCATTGATTCGGTCCACATTAAATCTGACGAATACAAATTTATAACAGTGATTGACTAGTTAACTGAGTGTAACTGTTTCTCTAACTCATCCTTCCTTCAATAAAAAAAACTGAAGCTCCTAGCTCATCCTCTTCTAAATTCGAACTGCCACTCGATCCTATAGTTAACTTATGAAGTTCTACATGATTGAAGCTCCATCTGTTAATTTTAGCTAACGATGGTATGTTCTATGCTTATCACAACTACTTGAATATTCCTTTAGTAGCTCAATCACAATTTCAGTTTAGTTTTCCAATAGCAATCACATTAACCATTAATCACATTGACAGTAAAAGTAGATAGAACATGAAACAAAACGCAGAAAACAAGCCAAGACAAGAGGACACTAGGTTTTTTGGTGGATGCCAAGGAAAAAACCCCAATGTGGGGAAAACCTCTGATCAATTATTCTTATTATTATATCAAATCAAATGTTCAGCACAGAGAGAGGGTACAAAAGTAAAATTGACTTCCAAATCTCAGTCAAAACAACCCTGTCAATTCAGCAGTGAATTGTTGTCAAACTCAACCCTAACCAGAAAGTCAAAGTTGGTCAACGCAGCAGTGAAACTTGCCTCCTTGAGCTTGGTCAACCTCAGTAAAATTCAGCCTTCCTTGATGGTCAAATTCAGCCCAAAATAGTGAAGAAAACTGCAGTCAAAGTTGGTCAACTTGAAGTCAACTTTGCGGTCAAATAGGCCTATGGTCAATGCAAGTCAAAGTCCTTTGTTTACCTCAGTTTTTATGCCCAAAAATGCAGCATGCTGAGACAGAAAATCACCTTGAAAATCGAAGTCAAAGGATGCCTAGAAGGTCAAAGTCAACGTTGGTCAATGCTGGTCAAACTACAAAAAAGTATGAAATTTTTGGACCTGTAATTTTGTCTAGAAGTTCGTTCTCCTTGTGCCACACGTGAGAGAGAGAGAGAACGCCCAATGTTGTACGAACCAATGAGAGGAGAGAGAAGAATGTGTGAGTGATGATAATGCCAAACAAGGTGAGAGGGCACTCGTATTTATACAAGTCGTTGAGGATGAATACTCACGTCCATTGGGCTTCATGAGCCTATATGATGATGTGGCTGACCTAAACAATTTGCACGTGTGGACATAAAATAAAAACACACTTCTACTTGTCCAAATTGGATGATCTTTATATCAATTTTGGTCCTCTCGAAAAGAGGAATTTATGCAATCATCATATCCATCAAATGCGCTATCCCAAGGTGGAATTTAGTCCTAGTTGCCAATTTTAATACTCCCTCTCAACTAGGGAGAATTCGACTTGCCAATCCATCCATCATCATCGATCATCATGCCGTCCTGTTGTCATGAACCATCTCGTGGAATTTGGTCCTAGTTGCCAATTTTAATACTCCCGCTCAACTAGGGAGAATTCGACTTGTCAATCCATCCATCATCATCGATCATCATGTCGTCATGAACCATCTCTATATCTCATCTCTACTAAACATTGATATGAATAATGAAAAAGAATTGATCAAGAGTGAGTCACAAGACCTCACCACTCTCCACTGACAAAAGCCAACCTTGATCCCAGATTATGTAGTTGTGGGACAACATGCATCCTAGACATAGGGAGTACGACAATAAACGACTTGGCCATCGGTAGTGCTATGGTCCCTATCCACTTTTCCCAACTCGTTGGCTAGATGAGGGGTTCTTCTCATGAGTCCCAGACTACATGGGTAGGATGTATGTTGGGCATTGGTAGGAGAAGGTGAATCACTCATCCTGCTTATATGTCATAGGAGAAGGTGAACCACTCAACCTATGCATATGTCAATCTTAGGGGAAGGTGAACCACTTACCCTACATGTATGTTCTATGCTTATAACAATTTACTTCTTTTTCTTATTATATTCCACAGATTAGCAATCTCATGTACATAAAGTAAAGTGCAGATAGAACATTAAACAATTGACAGAAAACAAGCCAAGACAAGAGACACAAGATGTGGCAGCTAGCCAGGGACAAACCCCACAATGTGTGGGGAAACCCTTTGATCAAATCTTCTTTTATTTTCAATAATTCAGCAAAGAGAAATAGTACAATAAATCTGATTCATATCAGCAATAGCAAACCCTAGATCAGCAGCATCAGCGTTAGCGGCTTCATTATCAAACTAGGGTAGACGATATCTCACAAACCGATCGTCGGATTGACTTCATTCCACCACCAAAAGTTATAGCTTATAGAGGAGGTTCAGATGAACCTACAGCACAGTGCAAATGAGGATATCTTCTAGGCCACGCAGGTCAATCTTTACTTCTACAGTTGCAGCTTCAGTTTCAGTAGTTTCCGGCTTCAAACTAGGGCAGTCGATATCTTGCAAACCGTTTGTCGAATTGACTTCATTCCACCACCAAAAGTTGTGGCTTTCAGAGGAGGGTCAGATGAACCTACAACGTAGTTCAGATGAGGAGATCTTCTAGGCCACGCAGGTCAATCTTTGGATCTGCAGTTGCGGCTTCAGGTTCAACAACTTCCGACTTCACATGTGTGAGAGAGAGACCCATTTTTGCGTAGTAGAAAAGAGACTCATTTCTGCGCAGTAGAGAGAGAGATGTGCTGAGAAGTGTGAGTGCAAATGAGGAAAAGTCCTCTTATATTTATACACAACGTTGGTGTTTGAATAGATGCGACTGTTGGGCCTCTGAGCCTACATGAGTTGTAGGTCGGCTTGATAATAATTCCATAATCAAAATAAATTCATATCTCCATGAATACTTATCGAAATCAGATGATCTTTATATCAATCCTACACCTCTTGACGAGAGGAATCTAATAAAAATATTATCAGCCATGAATAAGATGACCCACGTGAAGTTTTTCCATGGTTGCCAATTTTAACACTCCCTCTCAACCAGGGAGAACTTCATCTGCAATCTGTTTATCGGTCGTTACTATTCATCCATCAAATGCACTGCCTTGTACAACATGACCCTTGCCCTGCTCTGCTCTATTCTGCCTATTCTACTTTGTCTTGTTCTGCTTTGTACTGATCGACACTGTTTTGCTTTGTTCTGCTCCGCTCTTGCATTGTTCTGTTCTGCTCTACTTTTGTCCGAAGTATGAATAAGAAGAAATGATCGAGGATGTATCATACTGACTCAAAGTCAGTCTCAAAGTATGTAGCACTGGTCCCAAACCAGTCTCAACCAACTCGAAGTCAGCGTCATAGTGCGTACAACTCCACTGGTCCTAGACCAGCATCATCCTCCACTGACTCAAAGTCAGTCTCAGAGTGCGTACCACTGGTCCTAGACCAGTCTCAGTCGACCTGAAGTCAGCTTCATAGTAAGTACCACTCCTACCACTGGTCCTAGACCAGTATCACAGTCTCAGAGAGTGTACCACTGGTCCCAGACCAGTGTCAGAGAGTGTACCACTAGTCCCACACCAGTCTCAACCGACTCGAAGTCAACGTCATAGTATGTACCACTCTCACTGGTCCCAGACCAGTACTGCACTAACACGAAGTCAGTCTCGGAGTATGTACCATTGGTCTCAGACCAGTCTCAACCGACCCGAAGTCAACGTCATAGTATGGTACAACTCCTACCACTGGTCCAGACCAGTATCATTGATCCAGATCAATGGAGGTCATCCTAGCGTAGGGAGTACGGTAGATACAACGATGCGTCCATCGATACTACTATGGTCCCTAACTTCATTTCCCTACTCATTGATCAGATGAGAGGTACTTCCCATGAGTCCCAGACTGCATGGATAGGATGCCTCGACAGGAGAACTAATTAACCCTGTCCTCACACGAGAACACATCAATCCTGCTACAATCGCCATGGAGAACACATCAATCCATGCCTCACCGGAGAACACATCAATCCTGCTTCAATGGAGAGCGAATCATCCTGTTACACAAGAGAGTGAATCATCTTGTCCTACAAGAGAGCGAGTCATCTTGTTCTAGTGCGCACCACGAGGGGAGGGTGAGTCACCCTGTGGTCATATGTTGCTCCAATAAGAACTGCAAGCCCTCAAAGCTCCCAGAGCTCAATATATGAAACATGCAGGACCCTTGTATAAGGGTTTCTTGACAACTCCAAGTCGTTTGGGAAAATCACAAATTAGATGTTTCCTTGGGGCTTTGACAAGGTGTATCGACTTGTACATCATCTTAATGCGATGGATCCTCCTTGCTCATCGTCTTACCATATCCCAGATGATGTCTATCTGCTGGAGAAATCGATGAATACGAGATTCCTCAATAATTGAATCCCACCTCTGGTTGTTACAGAGAATCACGGTGGTATGTGTTCAAACAACTCACTGAAGAGCTTCTCCAACCATGCAACTTCATACAAGATCATACTCGTAGATATGTATATGGTCTCGGCGGTGCTTATGGCAACTGATTTCTGCTTCCTGCTCATCCATTATATCGAAGCAGAATCCAAAGAGAAACAACACTAAAATGTGCTCCAGTGATCCTCCACAGTACCTGCCTAATCAACATTCGAATAATCATGCAGTTTCATATTTCCGATAGTGTATCTCAATCCATTAGTAATTGTGCTATGAAGATATCTTAGAAGATTCTTGGCATCAATGCAGTGAGGCTCAACCAAATATGAGCTCACAGTGCTAACTGCAAAACATATGTTCGAACAGAGGTTCACCAAGAACATCAGCGCGAATGAGTTTTTTGAAACTCAGAAGCATTTCCAAAATCTGGTTCGACATCACTACCATATAACTTCTAAAAGTTAAGATCCTTGAGGTAGTCACAAGCTTGCAGTCCATCATACCAAATCTTTCCAATATCTTTACCACATATTTTCCTTGAGATAGGAAAATTTCCCTTGGCTTCTGCCATACTTCAAGTCCTTGGTCCTTCATTTCAAATTCAGAAGCCAACTCCCTCTTACATTTGTGAATGAGAGGGTCTGCACCTGTTAGAAAGAGGTCATCCACATACAGCACCAGTATGAGAGGCTTGTCATCTTCAACCTTAAAGTAAAGGTTAGGATCGACTTCACTCCTAGTGAATCCCAACTTCATCAAGTAGCTGTCGATCCTCTCATACCATGCTTGGGGTGCTTGCTTCAACCCATAGAGAGCCTTCTTAAACCTGCATACATGAGATTTTCGATCATAAATTTCAAATCCTTCGGGTTGCTCCATGTAGACCTCTTCTTTGATCGAGCCATGTAAGAACGCAGTCTTGACATCCATTTGATGTAGGTTCCATCCTTGTGAAGCGGCAAGGGCTATGATCGAGCGGATGGTCGTATATCTGGCAACAGGTGCAAATATCACATCATAGTCTATACCTTCCTTCTTGGAGAAAACACGAGCAACAAAACGAGCCTTATACTTTTCCGTACTTCCATCTGCTGCATGCTTTATCTTGTAAAGCCATTTGGAAGTAACAACTGTCTTGTCCTGGGGTCTAGGAACTACTTCCCAGACATCATTCTTCATGATAGACTCATATTCTTCGGTCATAGCATCCTTCCATACTTTATGCTTGATGGTGTCTGAGCATGATGAAGGCTTATTTTGTATGATCGTGCTCATGATGGTCAGGCATCCCTGATACCTATTAGGTTTCTTACTTTCACGAAAGGTTCCTCGGGGTGCAGCGTGTCCTTCAGCATCATCAAGTAGCCCCTAAGCCATGAAGGCCTCTTCCTAAAAGAGGAAGTCTCATGTGGAGGAGGATCAATCGGATCCATGGGTTTTTCTACATCAGGCATTGATTCATCATCCTTTTCTTTCGGTTCCCTGGTGTCGGCTTCTTGAGAGCTCCTCAAAGTCGAAAGATTGTTCACCTTGCTGAGAGCCATATCTTCGTCAAAGGTGACATCATGACTAATTATGACTTCCCTTTGACCGACTACATAGATTCTATAGCCTTTAGTATTTTCACCATAGCCCATGAAAATTCCCTTCTTTCAAGATGCACCCAATTTATTTATTTTCTCTTTCGGCACATGAAAATATACAGGGCTTCCAAAAATCCTAAAACGAGAAACATCAGGTTTCTTACTGGTGAACTTTTCTTCAGGAGTCTTGGAACCCAATGCTTGATGAAGGCATCGATTTTGTACATATACGACAAAGTTTGTAATTTCAGCCCATAGAAACTTCGGAAGTCTTTGATCATGTAGCATGGCCCGAACAACTTCCACAATCGTGCGGTTCTTCCTTACCGCCACACCATTCTGCTCAGGAGTATGTGGTGTAGTAGTCTCCCTCTTAATACCAGCCTCAGATATGCCTGAGTGAACCAACTATAATATATCGGAGATCTTGCTTTGGCTTGAGGGGAATGGTACCCTTTTGAGCTTTCCTTCGACACATCCCGGACATACACCTTCTTTCTCTATTGGAATTTGGGCATCCCTGTTACCATCTGTCTTACATCGGGTAGAGCTTTGTAATGAAGGTGGGCAAACCTTCGATGCCAAAGTTCGGACTGAAGAGTTGTGTCACAAGACATGACACCTAGCGGACTTGCATTGACCTGATATAATGAATCAACACTAAACCCAAGAGTAAAGGCATCTTTAACATTATTTTTCCATATACATACCTTGCCATTGTTGAAGGTTACCTTGTAGCCTTTGTCTTCCATTTGAGATGGACACTAGGTTATTTTTGAGGTCAAGTGCATTTAATACATCTTGGACTTTCTAGCCTTCTTGAATGGTTGTCCTCTTCCTCGATTCCCTGCTCTCCTCTTACCTTTGCTATTGAATTTGTCATTCCTTTGATTTCTATAAGAGGGATTTTAATCATCGTCATGGTGTGAGTCCTTTCTATCAAGGCACTCCCTAGCATAGTGACCTACTTTATCGCAGATGTAACATCGTCCTTTTCTTGCACCCTTAGGTCCAGCCTTTCCTTTTGATTTAGTCCCGGAATTATTTCTTTTCTTAGCATGAGAAGAAAAGGCAGCAGGAGGACCTTTAGGCATGGGCATTTCTTGCTCTTCTACCCTTGTTTCTTTTTGAATGCATTTAGCCATTAATTCCTCGACACCAGGAATTACATTATTGTTCAGAAGAGTAGTCCTGAACACGTACCATTCGGATGGTAATCCTCCAAGAGTCGTGAGTGCCATTTCCCAGTCTATCATAGATTTCCTTTGAGGTGTCTAGTTCAAAGATGTAGGCCACCAAGTGCTTGTCGATAGAGTCCCGGATGATATTCTATTTTGACTTCTTTGGTTTTCCATTTGTTCCATGTAGCAGCGGATGCATTTGATGGAGGCTCAACAATATTGCCTCTTACATGGTCCAACACTCCTAGATCTTCTAGGGTTAGATCGATAGACATCTTTCATCCGTGATAGTCATCTTTCTTATGAGCTTGCCTTCAGCAGAGTGTTGAGGACCCCATAGTTATTTTAGGATAGCCTCGCCAATCTTCTCTTCGGTGATTGCTATTGCTCTTGCTCAGGCTTTGTCTTCACCTCAGCTCTGATAACATGTTCAGTTATGGTAGGGGCCTAACACTACATGTGTCATCAATCATAGGGGAAGGTGAACCACTCACCCTACACACATGTCAACCATCCTGGGGTATCACAGGGGAAGGTGAACCACTCACCCTGTACACAATGCACCAATATGGAAAAGTGAACCACTCATCCTATGGTTGCTCATAGCTCCAAGAAGTACCCCAAGCCCCTGGGAGCTGGAGCTTAATGTCCAACTCAAGCGGGGTGCTCATGGGAGGGTCTTTCCATGACTCCAAGTCTCTCTCGGAAGGCTAAGAATTTGAGCTTCCCTAAGGGTTTCATGAGGATGTCTGCGACCTGCTCATTAGTCTCGATGTGTTGGAGTCTTATTGATCTCCATTGTACCATATCTCGGATAAAGTGGTACCTGATATCAATGTACTTGGAGCGGTCGTCGAACACAGGATTCTCAGAAAGGTGAATCCCACTCAGGTTGTTGTAGTATATCACGATGGTATTTGGCACATGCTCAAATAGTTCACTAAAGAGCTTCCTCAAACAAGCAGCTTCACGCCAAACCATAATAGCAACAATGTATTCGACCTCGGTGGTGCTTAAAGCAACCGATTTTTGCTTCTTGCCCATCCAAGAAATTGAAGCAAACCCCAATGAGAAGCAACATCTAGACGTGCTCTTACGATCTACCACACTGCCAACCCAGTCAACATCAGTGTATCCATGTAGCCTCAAATTCCCTGCAGTGTATCTTGGTCCATAGTTGATTGTGCCATGGAGATATCTCAAGAGATTCTTAGCAGCAATCCAATGTATGTGATGAGGTTCGACCATAGTTTCTTGAAGTTGAGTTCCATCGGAGTAGACACAGAGTTTCAATCCACCATCCCACATCCCTCGAGTAGCTTCACAATGTATTTTCCTTGAGAAAGGAAAATCTCACTTGGATTTTGTCAGAACTCCAGCTTAGGAAGTAGTGTAACAAACCTAGGTCCTTCATCTTGAACTCGGAAGCCAACTCCCTCTTGCATTGATAAATGAGAGGGTCTGCCCCTGTTAGAAAGAGATTATCTACATAAAGGACCAAAATGAAGGGCATGTACTTTTCAACCTTGAAGTATAGGTTAGGATCAACATCGCTCCTTGTAAATCCTAGCTTCATAAGATAACTATCAATCCTTTCAAACCAAGCCTTAGGGGCTTGCTTCAACCCACACTGGTGTTGAAGAATCTAGGGCAGTGAGCAGTAGTGAGATTCTTCTAGACTTGATAAGAATTTTTGAAGTTCTTTTACAATTTATCTTAGCTTGACCTTCTTCTTGTTATTAGTGTGTGTTTACTTCATCAAACTGCTACCAAAAACAAAGAGAAAAGAACTCAAGAAGTTGTCATTTTGCTAGGGCCAAAACCTCTCCCTCATGGAGAGGAAAACCCACACGTAATTCTTCTTATAGAGATTCCAATTAACAAACACCAATACCATGACACTTTATCTTCTATGCCCCTCTAAGACCAAGACACCACTCCTCTTCTTTGTCACTGCTGAGATCATCATTATTGTTGCTCCATTAAGACCATCACTGCTACACCATCGAAGTCTTCATTACTACCACAACAACATTGCTACGCCTTCATTGAGGTCTGCGCCATTGCTACTTCCTTCACTGAGATCATCATCTTATAGCTATGTCTCCTTTAAGATATAGCCATGCTTGTGATTGTATCTTGAAGTATGTTAAGACAATGTGTGCTATACTGAGACCATAGATGAATTCTGGAGATATGTCGAGACCGAGTGTTCCTTGATATATATATATATATATATATATATATACTGAAACTATTACTGTGTTTCCTGACTACACCAAGATCTTCATGTGACTGTTTACTATGCCAAGGTTGTGATCATTGAGAGGCTTTACCCATAGGACTATTGTACTCATAGAAGTATTGAACCATTGCTCTTTGACCGAGGTCCTTAACCACCATAATTTCCTCTGAGAATCATTAGATGAATCCGAGCTTTGTGTGACTGTAATTACCTGAGGTTTCAGAGAGATTCAAGGTTACTGCTCCTCATTCAAAGTTGTAAGGCTAGTTCGAGATCTTGTAGAAGACTTTCGAAATATTTCAGATAGGTCTGAGATTCTTTCTTGTCTTTTGTGAATACCCCAGCTGGGTATATATAGGTGTTGTGTCTCCATTTTGAGCTGACTTATCCAAGTGAATCATTGTGTCTTTTATATGAGCCAACATTACATTAAGATACATATTTTGAGGCCGACATGATGTTCTCTTCATAGTTTTGCTTGCAATCTTCTTCTTTGAAGGATGGTGCTTGTCTTGGAGGGATATTTAACACTAGGTTGACAGATGTACATTCCCTAAATGCTCAAGAAGAGCTCTTTAACATAATTTTGACTTTTTGACTTTCCTAGACCTATAAAATGAGTAAGAAACTCATTCATATAATTTATAAAAATAATATTTCTTTTCTTGACGAGTACAAAGATCAAAATTATATTGAGAAATGGTGAACCTAGTTACATTGTTCTTCAACAAGAGGGATTTCTTTAACCTACATACATGTGTCCTTCGATCTTGTACTTTGAATCATTGAGGTTGTTGCAAGTAGACTTCCTCCTTAAGTGAGCCATGTAAGAAAGAAGTCTTAACATTTATTTGATGCGGGCTCCATCCTTGAGAGGCAGAGAGAGAAATAATCGATCGGATAGTGGTATATTGGGAAACCAGTGCAAATATCTCATCATAGTCCACTCCTTCTTTTTGAGAGAAGCCTCGAGCAATGAACCTGGCCTTATATTTATCAACACTCCCATCAACTCCATGTTTAATTTTGTATAGCCATTTTAGGTGACTACGGACTTGTCCTTCAGTCTAGGCACCACATCCCAGTCATCATTTTTCATGATAGATTCATATTCCTCATTCGTCACATCCTTCAAGAATTGATGCTTTATAGCTTTTTCAAGCATACATGGCTCAGATTGAACAATAGTTCTCATAGCAACTAAGTACCCTAGATACCTGTTCGACTTCTTGCTTTCACGGAATGCCCCTCTTGGAGCAATATGTCTTTCAACATCTTCGAGAGTATTTTTGAGCCACAAAGGTCTTTTTCTTGAGGTAGAGGGATCACTAGGAGGTGGATCAATGGGATCCAACGGGCCTTCAACATTGGGCATAGGCTCATATGTCGGAGGTTCATCCTGCTTTTATGCAGCACCATCCTTATCCTTCCTTAGAATGGGGAGATTTGTGGCCTTCCCAAGGGTAATGTCTTCATCAAAGGTGACATCATGGCTTACTTCCACATCTCTTTGTCCAACCACATAGATTTTATATGCCTTTGAATTTTCACTATAGCCCATAAATATAGCTTTCTTCCCAGATGCTTCTAACTTGTTTCTTTTCTCTTTAGCCACATGAAAATACACGGGACAACTAAATATTCTATAATGAGAAACATCAGGTTTGTTACCAGTGAAAACTTTTTCGGGTGTCTTGAAATCCAGTGTTTGATGTGGGCTCCTATTTTGACATATACGAAAATGTTTGTATCTTCTCCCCATAAAAACTTTGGTAGACCTTGATCATGTAGCATGGCATGGGTGGCTTCCATGATTGTTCGATTCTTACTTTCAACAACTCCATTTTGCTCATGAGTGTATGGAACGATTGTCTCCCTCTTAATGCCAACCTGTCTATAAAAGTCATTGAATTCATTTGATTCATATTCGGTTCCATTGTTGGTCCTTAATATTTTGATCTTCTTCCTTGTTTGATTTTCCACCAAGGCTTTGAAAGAACGAAACCATTTGAACACTTCATCCTTCTTCTTTAAGAAATAGATCCATGTTTGTCATCCACAAAAATTGCGTAGTATAGGTATCCTCTCAATGATGTTACAAACAACATACCAGATAGGTCAGAATGGACCAATTGAAGAATATCAGTAGTTTGGCTTTCACTTGAAGGGAATGGTCCCCTTGTAAGTTTCCCAGCTGCACAAACTTGACAAACTCCTTCAATATTCATGTTGAACTCAAGGATACCTATGACCATGTTCCTTACCCCAGGTAAGGCTTTGTAATGAAGGTGAGAAAATCTTTGGTGCCATAATTCAGCTTGAAGAGAAGTATCGCAAGTTAAGGCTCTCAATGGACTTCCTCCAACTTGATAGAGACCTTCAACCCTAAATCCAAGTGTAAATGCATCTGTAGGGTGTCTTTTCCAAATACGTACCTTTCCATCAATGAATGCTACCTTGAAGCCTTTATCTTCCATCATAGAAATAAACACCAGGTTCTTCTTCAAATTGAGCACATACAATACTTCTTGTAGATGAATGGTTTGACCTTGATTTAAGTGAAGAGTGATAGTACCTATCCCTTTCATGGGGTAGGTGGCATTGTCTCCAAGTATGATCTCCAAATTAATCTTCTTTTCAACCAAATTTGAGAGGGCCTCCTAGTACCCAGTGAAGTGCCTTCAGGCTCCACTATTAATCAACCAGTATTCACATGAGAGGCAGTAGATAGGGCAGAAATAAAATAAAATTCTTTTATTTTTCTACAACATTACTTTCTTCATACCTGGAATTTCTCATCCTTTTGGGAGGTCGACCATTTCCATATCGAGTAGCAGGAACATCCCTCTTTCCTTTATTGTTGAACTTGTTGTTCCTTTGATCGTTGTTACCTTTGAAGTTTTTTTTTTTGTTGTCGTCATCCCTTGGAGTATCCTTCTTGTGAGGACACTCTCTAGCATAATGGCCAAACCTGTTACAATTGTAACACCTTCATTTTCTTCCTTCTTTGAATCCCAACTTGAATCCTTGACCTCATCTTCTTGGACCAGCATTATTCTTCCTCTTAGCATGAGCGGAGAAGGCAATGGGTTCATTTCCATTTGAGGGCTTGTTTCTCTCCATCATCCTTGTCTCGTCTTGAGTGCATCTAGTCAATAATTCATCGAAACTGGGAATCCTGTCGTTGTTGAGAATAGTTGTGTTAAACACATCCCATGATCTTGGAAGACCTCCAAGTGCAATGAAAGTGAGCACCATCTACGCAATAACTTCTCCAATAGATAGAATGTCATTCTTGATTTGTGTGATCCTCATGAAGTAGGATTGGATAGACTCCCCTTTATCCATCTTGATGTCCTTCAACTTGTTTTTGAGAAAGAATATTTCATTTTCATTCTTTACTTAGAACACTCCAACCATCTTATCATACATCTCCTTAGATTTTTCCAAATCAGAAATATAGGCAACCAAATGATTTTGAATGGAGTCTATGATAATTTTCTTAGCGTTGACCTCACCTTTATTGTATTTAGTCTTTGCAGCAACAGGTACATTTGACGGAGGCTCCACTACTCTTCCCTTCACATAGTCCATGGCATCATGCTCTTCCAAAGTCAAGTCTGAAGTCATCTTCCATGCATGATAGTTAGATTTGTCCTTGAGCTTATCGTCAGATTTGAAGTAAGATGTAGTAGCCATTAGTCCAATAGTCTTGTCCAACAAATCTCTCTTAGTGATTGATTTTCTCTCTTTTGCTTGGGCTTTGTATTCAACTTGGCTCTGATCCCATGTTGATTTTAGTTAACAATGGTATGTTCTATGCTTAGCAAAATTACTTCAATGTGCCTTTAGCAACCCAATGACAATTTCAATTTAGTTTTCCAATAGCAATCACATTAACCATTAATCGCATTGATAGTAAAAGTAGATAGAACATGAAACAAAATGCAAAATACAAACCAAGGCAAGAAGACACCAGATTTGGCAAAAGCTAGGGAAAAACCCCAATGCAGGAAAAACCCTTTGATCAATTCTTCCTATTATTATATCAAATGTTCAACAAAGAGAGAGAGCACAAAAGTAAAATTGACTTCCAAATCAACCTTGTCAATTCCGGAGTCAACTGCAATCAAGCTCAGTGCTAACCAGAATGTCAAAGATGGTAAACACATCAGTCAAACTTTCCTTCTTGAGCTCGGTCAACCTCAGTAAAATTCAACCTTCCTTAATGGTCAAATTCAACCCAAAACAAAGAACATAACTGCAATCAAAGTTGGTCAACCTGGAGTTAATCCTGCAGTCAAACAGGGTTACGGTTAACGCAGGTCAAAGTCCTCCATTTACCTCGGGTTCTGTGCAAAAAATGTGGTCTGCTAAGACAGAAAATCGCCCTGAAAATTGAAGTCCAAGGATGCCCAAAAAGTCAAAGTCAATGCTGGTCAAATTGTAGAAAAGTCTGAAATTTTCAGCCATGCAATTATGTCTAGAAATTTGTCCTCCTTGTGCCACACATGAGAGAGAGAGATAATGACCAATATTATATGAACCAATGAGAGAAGGAGAGAGAATGTGTGAGTGATGATGATGCCAAATGAGGTGAGAGGGCACTTGTATTTATATAAGTCTTTGAGGGTGAAGATTCACATCCATTAGGCTTCGTGAGCTTACATGATGATGTGGCCGACCTGAACAATTTTCATATGTGTGGGAATAAATTCAAAAACACACTTCTACTTGTCCAAATTGAATGATCTTTATATCAATTTTCATCCTCTCAAAAAGAGGAATTTAATACAATCATCATCTCCATCAAGTTAGCTATCCCAAAGTGGAATTTGGCCCTAGTTGCCAATTTTAACACCATCACTATGCATGAACTTGCTATTGCCATGAATCACTCCATGAAAGGAAGACAAATCATGGTCTTTTTGGCTATGGCGCGAGCCAAAGAAGACCTTCCTTCACTACTATTTTCAACACTCCCTCTTAGCGAGTAAGGGATTATGTACAATTCCCAACTTGTCTCTAAAATAGACAAAATTGCTTCTTGCTAATGCCTTGGTCAAGATATTTGTTGTCTAGTCCTCTATTGGAATGTATGGTAGCTTCATAATCCCTTTCTGAACACAATCTCTGAGATGATGATACCTGATCTTGATAAGATTAGAGAGATCATGAAACACTAGGTTCTTAGATATCTTAATGTAACTCTATTTATCATAGTGTACCATAGTATGCTCCATTCCTTGTTTGAAAAGTCCTGTAAGAAACTTCCTCATCTAAATGGCCTTGCATGCTACCAAACTTGTAATCATGTACTCAACCTCTACTGAACTGAGTGCAATTGATCTTTGCTTCCTGCTTTCCCAGGGAACAGTTGCTGACCCAATTCTGAAGACACCATGTGAAGTACTCTTCTGATCTATGGAGCTCCCTACCCAATTTGCATTTGTGAAGCCTCAAGCATCACTCCATCAACTTGTCTATACCATAATCCATAATCCGCTATACCTTTGAGATACCTCAAAACATTCTTTGCAACAACTCAGTGAATTCTAGTTGGCTCCATCATGAATTGGCTTAGTTTCTTCATTGCAAAACAAATATTAGGTCATGTGTTGACCAGACACATCAATGACCTGATGAGCTTCCTGTATACTATAACATCTACTCACTCTTCTCTACTAGCATCCACCTTCCTAGAGTTTGTGACTAGAGGCATGGCCATGGGCCTGCAATATTGCATATGAAATCTCCAGAGAATCTCTCTAGTGTACTTCCCTTGTCCCACGAAGATCTCACCATTGCTCTTCCAAACATCCAATCCAAGGAAATATTGCATAAGCCCCATATCCTTCATCTCAAACTCCCTTGCAAGGTCCTCCTTGCAATCCTGGATCAAGTTGTCTACTCCGGTCAATATAAGGTTATCAACATAGAGCACTAGAATTAGCAGAAGTGCCCCAACCATGATGTAGTATAGGTTGGCATCTGCCTCACTCTTAGTGAACCCTAATCCTTGAAGGTAGCTATCAATATGAGTGTACCATGCTCTGGAGCTTGCTTGAGCCCATAAAGAGCTCTCTTCAACTTGCACACATGCGTGTCTTTGCTGAAATGCTCAAATTCCTCTAGCTGCTCCATATAAATCTTCTCCTCAACCACTTCATTGAGGAATGCGTTGGGATAGGGTCCCTAGGGTCAATTTTGGGATAGTTTAATCAATTTTTGATCAAAATTTTGTAAAGAATGTAAAGT